>JAJMKI010000004.1:600000-1084282 GCA_030569235.1 Sugiyamaella qingdaonensis
ACAACGGGCTGGGCCCCTCGGAACTGCTCGCGTGTGACATCACCAATGACATCAAGGTCGGCAAAAAGGCCCTTTATAACTTCATCCGCGCTTGCAAGTCCGAGCTCGGCTACACTGACGACCAGCTCTTCACGATTTCCAACGTGTACTCCGACAACACCACGGCACTGCTCAAAGTGGTGCACACGGTACAGCTGATTCTACGCCACATGGAGGCCAACCACATCATCTCCAGCATGTCACTGGAGCCATCCGGGCCAGTCGACAAGGACCAGCGGTCCCAGGTCGTGGACGAGATCCTCCAGACCGAGCGCAAGTACGTGCAGGATCTCGAGGTGATGCTCCGCTACCAGACCGAGATCCAGAGCGCTGGCGCTCTTCCGCTAGACGCGGTGCATATTTTGTTCCCCAACTTAAACCAGCTGCTCGACTTCCACCGCAGGTTGCTGGTGGCAGTCGAATACAACGCAGTTCTGGCGCCTGAACACCAGCGCATCGGCTACATTTTCCACAACAGCGACCGCATCTTCGAGGTCTACGAGGGCTACGCACTCAACCACAAGATGGCGGCCGACGTGGCTCTAAACGAAGTGTCAAAGCTGCAGCCATTTGCGCATATCGTCGAGCCCACATACGAGCTGCATGGCATGCTCATCAAGCCCATCCAAAGGATCTGTAAATACCCCCTGCTTCTCAGAGAGCTCATCAAGACCACGCCTCCGGACTGGCAATACTACGACGAGCTGGTGGTTGGCCACGAGTTCATAAAAAACATCACAAACAGCATCAACGAGACGCAGCGGCGCGTCGAGAACGTGGAAATTGTCAAGGAGCTCAACGACCGCTTGCGCGACTGGCGCGGCCACAACCTGGAGGATTTTGGGGACCTGCTTCACGACGGAGTTTTCCCAGTGGTCAAGGTGGGATTTGAGCGTGAGTACCACCTGTACCTATTCGAGAACATCATCCTGTGTTGCAAGGAAGCACCGCCATCAAAAAAGTCAATTGGCCTCACCAAGCGCAACAAGACGAAGCGCACTAGTCTGGTGCTTAAAGGCAGAATCTATATGCCTTACATCACCGACGTGTCTATTTCCAAAAAGGACGGCTATTTATTGCATATTTCCTGGGGCAAAGAGGATGCCAGCGATACGGGCTTCTTTGACATCCGATTCCGAAACGAGGAGCTACTGGACCAGTGGGAATCGACAATAAAGCGCATGACTGCCCGGTTCAGCGACGTTTCGCAGTTCAACTACGGCTCTGACATCATCAGCAGCCACAGCACTGCGTACGATGACGCTTCTGATGACGAGTACTCGAGTACGCTGAATGGCGCTGATGGCTACGACGCCGCGGAGTCTAACTTCGCATCTCGCACAACCAGCGACCCTCCAACACGGGCAGTATCTGGATTATCCAACTCGAGTTACGGCTTCGGCTACTCTCAGCAGCAAATCACGGAGAGCCTTGCTGCGCTTGGTGTTACTGGTGGCTCCGTATCTAACCAGTCTCGAGATGGCAGCAATGTTTCACTGGGAGGTTTCAAGCAGCCAACGACATTACCGGCGCGGTCGAGGTCGGCCAGTACACCCAATGCGGTGGTTCCTGGCCAGCAGACAGTACCACCACTTCCTGTAGGATTTCCATCACATATAGAGGCGGCTACTCGCATCAAGAGCGAGGGCTCAATCGACTCAAGGTCACTAGCAGGCATCGCAGCAGGCCGATCTGGAACTAATTCTCAAGACAGCTCTGCCAGCATCATGAGTACGAGGTCATTCAACAGCTCTGTTGCTACGACCCCACTCACCCGCAACTCGAGCAGCGGCAACTTTTTCTCGAACGTGTCTGCTTCCAGTATATCCAAGTCAGGGCACACCAAGCAGCTTAAGGTTAAATTGCATTTCCTAGACGACACTTTTGTTTTAATTGTCCCATTTGACATCACTTATATGCAGCTGGTGGAGCGTGTGGAGCGAAAAATCCGGTTCTGCGGAAAGCAGACACCGAACGCACTTCGAATCCGATACAAAGATGAGGATGATGATTTCATTACCATTACCTCGGACGAGGACATCCAGATGGCTTTAGAAAACCACGATACCAACGAGCTTGGCGATACTTTAATCATCTGGGCAAGTTGAAATATATGTACTCACTGAACGGGCAATTGCTACCTATGTCAGTTAACGTTAAGTTACGTTTTTTATATTTTCATTTTGTGTTTAGTGCTCTTATTTAGAGATCCACGCCACATGATCACGAATACAAAAATGTCAGCGAATTCAGTTACGTCATTTGATACTTGGGACCGTCTCCGCCTTCTGGAACTGTCCATGTAATATCCTGGGTGGGCACCTTGATATCGCAGGTCTTGCAGTGGATGCAATTCTGTGAGTTGATTTGAAACCGGACACCTTCAGCCGAAGTTTCGTCAGGGATGTATTCGTATACCCCAGCGGGGCAGAAGCGGTTTTCTATCCCTTGGTAACTAGGATACGCAAGCGAGGTGTGCTTCTTTAGGTCCTGTCCGGGAACTCTTAGATGACAAGGCTCATCCTCGTCGTGATTCGTGCCTGTGCGAGAAACCGAAGTCAAGATATCAAAGGATAGAACACCGTCTGGCTTCGGGTACTGGATCTTTTGGTATTTGTCAGCCGTCTCAGTGGCGTCGGCATCCGTATGCTTGTGATGAAACGTCCATGGTGTCCGTCCCTTGAGAATAAATGTGTCAAGTCCAGAATATAGAATTCCACCGTACAGTTTGAGAGGGTTGTTAAATGAAGGACGAACATTTCGAACTTCGTACAGCTCTTTCCACACCCATGAATCCTTTATCGACCCCTCATAGCTAAGCATGGAGTAGTTCTCAGCATGTGGGTTTGAAACCGTCTCAAAAGCTGCTTCTGCAGCGACCATTCCTGATTTCATAGCAAGATGAGTTCCCTTGATTTTAGGGACATTTAAAAAGCCTGCTGTGCACCCTATAAGCGCACCACCCGGGAATGACAGCTTTGGTATGGACTGAAATCCACCCTCGTTTAGAGCACGAGCTCCGTAAGATATACACTTACCTCCTTTCAGAGCATCTGCATAAAAGGGATGATGCTTCATCTGCTGAAACTCATGATATGGAGAAATCCATGGATTTTTGTAGTCGAGACCGACAACCAAGCCCACCGACACCAGCCCCTCTCCAAAATGATACAAAAACCCGCCACCGTAAACATCTGAACTCAATGGCCAGCCCATAGCATGTGCAACATGGCCCTTTTTGAAGTTTTCCTTGGGCACCTCCCACACTTCTTTGAGACCAATACCATATGTCTGAGGATCAGAGTCTGTTCGAAGGTCAAACTTCTTAACTGCCTGCTTTGTAAGGGATCCATGACATCCCTCAGCCAACAGAGTTACTTTAGCATGAAATTCCATCCCTCTCTGGAAGTTGGCTTTCGGTGTGAAGTCCCGCGACACACCCATGTCGTTGGTTGCTATACCCTTGACTGCTCCATTCTCATCATAGATCAGCTCTGACACCGAAAACCCTGGGTACACCTCTACTCCAAGCTCTTCGGCCTTGTCAGATAGCCACTTCACAAGTTCGTTAAGTGAGACTATGTAGTTTCCTTTATTGTGCATCTGCGGGGGTTCCGGTATAGGAACAGCATACTTTTTTGTCAAAAAACGCATTGTTTCCGATGTGACCTCAGTGACTGACGTAGGCAGTGAAGAATCATTTCTCCACTCTGGCAACAACTCGTCAAGCGCTCGTGGCTCGAGGACTGCACCTGACAATATATGAGAGCCCATGTCGGGAGCTTTCTCGAGTACGACCACTCGAAGTTCGCCAGTACCTTTCTCCACGTCGAGTTGCTTGAGGCGAATGGCTGCAGCAATCCCTGACGGCCCCCCTCCGATGATACACACGTCTACCTCATCCGCCTCTCTTGGTTCGCGAAGTTCAGGCGCCAATTCCGACATGTACCTTATTGATCCAGCGGGAGTTCGCGGAAAAACACGGCCACCAGAAAGTGTCCGAATCGGAGTCAGTGCGGAATTCCAAGAAGGCCACATTGAGGCAGTAGAAACATTGCGAGCTGCCAAACTAACTCGAGTTTTGGCACCCTGCCGAGAAATTGCTCTATAGCTGCTTCTGATCATGACTCATCAACGCCGTAGTTCAAAGATTCAAGATTTCAAGCAAAAGCAGCCTGTTCCGAAAATGCCACAGTTAACCAGCTTTGACCGGTTGCCGAAAAAGTGGGGATAATATAAGCTGGCGAATGCAATTGCTACCAATCGGTATATTCATAAATGTGAGGATTTCAAAATAATATTTCGGCCCCGCATCGCTCTGCGTGCGGCTATGAAAAACAGAAGTATACTCACCAACGACCAATGATGTTGAGTGAAAAAGTAATCTTTGAGAAGAAAGAAGAAAGCAACGTACTTTTGAGAACAAAAGATCTACGTACAGGTACAAGAAATCTTATTGACGAGTTTTGACATCGTGATGACAGTGACATCTAGCCAACACTTTCGGGTCAAGCCTTCAGGACCACCGTAGCTCGGAGAAACCCTTAGCGCTAGATTCGGAGCACACCCGGAACACCCTTTCGAACTTTTACAGAACCAGAAGATGTAGCAATAATGGAGGGCGCTGTAAAACCAATGGTAGAGTGCTGGAAAGTCTGTGAGATCCTCTCGTAGAATAGAATTCTTGTAGTAAACGATAGCATCATGTCGGTAAAAGCAGCACACTACCAGGCTATTCATGTTCCCGAAATATCTACTGCACTTGAACCTCATCAACTGAGACAACAATATACACATTATCATTCACATCAGCAACACAAAGGATCACAATACCAGAATTGTCAACACCTGTTTGTCACTAAACGCAAACCTTCACGAAGTAATTACAGCCGGTGCCAACAATCAGGGTGCCAAAACCAAGGTTCCAGTACCCTTATTAGGAGGGCTTCCACTCGAATCCGACCATACAGCATTTGCAAGCTCTAAACGCCCTCAATGTCGGCGGCTATAAAAGTCCAACTGTATCTATGGAAGGATCTCGGCATGCATTATTCTGCCTCGATAAACTCTGATCGCAAAAAGTATAATCGAACGAAGTCGTAGACATAGACATGGTAAACTGGTTCACATACTCACTGAAACAGACACACAGGCAACTCACTAGGGACGATATGAAATGGACTAACCTCCTGCTCACTATCTTTACCAAACTCGAAGCCACGTTCAATATCAGACAGGGTCGGAATAATAGCACGACATCGTCTAAACCCCAAACGTACGGGCCATTTAAGTGATAAAACCTAGGAGACTTCACACTAGAGGATGACTCCCTCTACATTCGATGGATACCAATTTGAAATATCGCATACAACTACTCATTAGGTCTCAGTAACCGCCATTCTTGGTCGGGGATCTAAGGAAGAAATATCCCCTAGTATTTTCGTACTGAACGGCATCAAACCTTTTTGGGGTATTTGTATCGCGCTACCCCTCAGATGTCACTCTACAGTTATCCTGCTAAGCATTCGCACGAAAGACTCGCCTCTGACTGACAACATAAGACGCAAAGAATTGGCTTGCTGGCTTGTCCGTGACGCCTTCGTTTAAGAATCGCTTACCCTTACATCATGCACCTGACTTCCCCACTTTTTCAGATAGCGTTAGTTAAGTGGAATTAATCGAACTACTTAATCCCCGGAGCTGAATGGAACTGAATTGAATCAGATCGAATGAGACTTACTGATTTGAATTGGATAACAAGGGTGGTGCAGCTCTTCAGAATTTGCCCAGTACTGCATTGTCCGGTCAGCCGAATTCAGGAAGACTATACATAGAAATAGAATTACCTATTACATGCGTGCGGAATTTGGAGCCGACTATCTTTCTAATCCGTTGCTACACATACAGGTCTGTACCAACACATCCCGTAGCTACAATGGAGCGACAAACTGTCTTGCACTGCTTTTGATACTCATATGATCACGAATATTTCCGTCTTTATAATCATTTATGCTCTTTCGGGCCCTTCTGAGGGCTCTCATCCATTGGAGTGGAAATATTACGGCGGAAAAAAATCGCTGTCGCATGACATAGATGTGAAAAAATTCGCGAGTTGTTTTATGCCACGATATATTAAGGCGATAGTATATAAAAATTCTTATGATACCCCCAGTGTGACATCGGCTCTAATCAATTCCCGCATAGCACAGATACTTCCCGACGGATCCAAAAGAAAATTTTCTGAGAATTTTCCTGTGACCTGTAGCCTTCGAGATGTATTCCAGACAATGATCTCCACAACGTAGATGGAACAGTACCATATAAGAACCGAATGGATGGTCTGCAGGTGTAAATAAAAATGTCAATTAGTCCGATGCGTTGAGCTTGGACCTTCCTGCACATGGAGCATAGTGGTTGAGTACTTCTAGTTTGCACGTACCATAACTGCTGGGAGTCCATAAGAGCAATCGCAGCATTGTTTATTAAGGTGCAGCTAGGCTATAATCTAATCCAAACAATAAGGCACAGGCGTGTATTTCAATAAGTTGTGGAGGAGAGCAATATTCGACAATATTCCAGTATACATCAATGTATGGATTACGCTCAAAATGCCATCCTTCCCGTCATATAGCACTCATTTAAGTCTCTCGTTAGTCATTCTCAATTCCTGAAGATGACGCGAACGCAAGCGGGTTGACGATAATATGACTCTAACTGAAGATACCGGATTTATACGCATAAGAATGCATACCGACCTTCAAAATATTGTTGCGGAAATGTGCCACATAAGTGTAACAACGGTTGGCGCAAATTAAAATCATATCAGCGTATTGTTCTTCACTGATTGACGATGGGCATGCGTGAATCTGGCAATTTAAACTAACTTTAGTACATGCCTTTCAACAATCTATTAACCAATTATACTTATAAATTTGCATTTCTGCAGCAGCAGCGATAGAAGATACGTAAAGCTCGTATGAATATTTTGTTAAAATAGAAGGACTGTGCCGGTTTCTTATCAGGAATTCAAATATTAGTTTGATGCATGATTCGCCAAGCTCTCAACAAGGCACTTCCGAGAATAAGCTAACTTACCAAGGAGATGAAGTGGATAGTATCTTAGTCAATTGAAGCTGTCAGATCTGTCTGTTTCAAATTTGAGCTTATTATAATCTTCAAGGGAAATATCAACTTTGGTTTAAGCGTAGTGCAGTAGATCGGCACACGGAATATAGGAACAATCCATATGTCTCGTATCTGATGTCATAATTTAGACAATGTATATAAAACTTATAAGAGAAATCATTTAAGTGTGCACATGTTTCTATGCAATGTTAGTCGATAAATAACTCTGGAATGAAGATTTTTGGGGGAAACTTTCTTGGCTATGACAATCTACATTTTATAATCTAAGTAGCATAATATTTCTTCTATAAATAAACAGACAATATGAGGTATTATGAGAAGAAGATGTGGTATAACTTGCGAACACACAGGAGTACTTCAAACCATATGAGAACAAGTTTTCATGCATGTGCCGACGTCCCAGAGAATGATGTCAAGTATCAAGCACTGCTGATGTAGAGTTACAAGCAGTACGGCGCATAAAGGATCTAGAAGAAAAAACGTTTTGAACAACCTGGCTGATTTGGCAATATGACTATTCAATGAAAAGTATGCTGGTATGAAGAAGAATATCTGATGTTGGGCTGCGGGAATATTATAGCTATTACCTATGTATTTCTTTGCGTCAACTGTGAAACTATATCATCTGAGAAATAGTTCTGTCGCTTCGAGGTGGTCAACTGAATATGTGACGGACAAAATTGGGCTATGCACATGCAAAAGAAGAGAGCGAAAAAGTACGGTTGCAAAAAGAAAATGAAACTCACTTGAAAACAACAAAAATAAATAGATAGACCCCACTGTCTGAGGGAAACAAGCTGTATACAATTATAGCGGGCGCTGAAAAGCTGATCGGAAAATCACAGTAATTCACCGCTAGGAAGTAAATAAAAACAGCCGAAAACCGTAGCCATCTAAACTGAATGGGAAAAAGCAACGAACTATACTACGAGCAGTACGAATTTTTCGGGTGTTTGGACTTTAAAACGCGGCCGGCTCGTTCAGTCTGCGCCTATTCAACGCTCAGGAGATGCGTCGAAATATGCATGCAGGGAAACATTCCGTACTAACCTAAAGAGGGTATTTTTCAACAGAAGCCAGCCTCATCTGTTGACATCCTGGATGGCTGGACTAGTGTGCCGTTTTTTAGGAAATGTCAACAAAAAGAGGCAGAACTCGAGAACAAGGAAGGAGAAACAGCTCGAAGCTCGTAAGGGCATAATTGACCGGTACTCCTTCAAAAAGTATATTCGCGAGTTGACAACATGTTATGCGTGCTGCACCAGCCAATTACACGCACCAGTAGTATGCCTGCCGGCACGCGGTCCTATCGTGTTTCGGTTCGCTAAATATTTGAAGTTGCCAGGGAACATGTCGCGGATTATTCCCCCTTGGCCCTTACTGGATTGGGAATCTTGCCGTTTATGGAAGTTTGGACCAGCCTAGCGATCGGCGCGATCACCAGAGTTTATTTCTTCAGATTGAAGATCTGTCATTGGGTGACAACTCATGACCAAGTCTCTCAAATAACCAAATTAAACATTCATTGACATTGATTCCATTTCTATATATAATCCAATATGTGATCATTAAATATCTAAGATGATTAATGCTCACGAATGAAGGGATGATAGCTGATGCATTCCCTGTCTCTGTGGCATGCAGTTCGCCGTTTTCGGCAACGTGACTGGATAAAATGAAACAGAAGTGACAGACCACCTAGAATAACGTGCCACTTTGGGTAATACGGTTTTTGGGCGTTGGTTGAAGTAACAACGAAGTCAGCCAGCGAGCCTCAACAGGACACCAGAACAGAGAACTACTGCGATTATTGCCTGAGAGCCAGTGACCAATACGGACTATGTGACCCATACGTTTCCTGATGAAAAATTGCAATTCTATCGGCTGTTATGGATATTAAAAGCTCTCTTTGTGAAAGGCGCTGCATTGCCAGGTTCGGCAGCAACAGCAGAACAGAGGCCCTCATGAACGAAAAGGGGAATCCAGTTATTTACAATGCAGTGTCGTTGCGTGTATTTGCATTAGTAGAACCCTTGTTAGTCCTGCCACAACATTTCGTTGGGAGGCTTAGCCAATGATTCATATGGAACACTCACTAATTTAATAAATTCTAGCAACATCTGGCATATGCATGTGCATGCAACTATATTTTTGCAATTTTAGGCGAGTTGCATTGCAGCGGCTGCAGGGATGTTTATCCTTCTTTGACCACAATTGGAGGAACAACAGGTTTTTAGTCGTAATTCGGCCAAAAAGGACAATCAGCAACCGGAATAACAAACTCGCACTTATTTCTACCAGCCCCTTTTTTCATCATGACACTCCTACATATATCACGGTGTGCCCGTGTAATTCTCTTCAACCGAAAGACGACACCGTCATCTGGGTACAGTTAATAAACCATCATCATGGTTGCTATTAAACCGGTATTCGTAGCCATCTTGGCTCTTGGTGGTCTGTCTGGCTTTGCTGAAGCCCTTTCGCCATTTCAGTGGAAGTCGTCTGGCATAAAAGGAATGCTCTCATACGAAAGTAATCTTAAGGAACCAAGGAATGTTGTGTATGAGGGACTCCCAATGAATAGTAGTCTTCAGCAAATAATTGATGATACTAAAAAGAATGCAGAAGACTCGCTCAACGAAGCCCTCAGGGAGTTCGACCTACTGGCGTCGGGTTTGGTTCGGCGCGATGAGGAAATGACGCTTCTTGTGGAAAGAGCTTCTGAATCCCAGTATAATTCTTCGGTTATAGACTCGGCACTTAATGTTACAGATACGCTTGCCAATGCTTTAGGAGGATACGATGCCATTGAAGTGTTCTATGCAGAATATAACCAGATGGCAAGTGCGGAGGCATTGCTACCTAATTTAACCTCTTTGGTCTCTGTAGGTCAATTGTACGAAACACAATTTGACCTAGCATGTTACACGAATGACACCTTTGGAGCATCTGTGTTGGCAGTGAATAGCCAATGGGCAGCAGTTCCCGGTTTCACAGCTTTCACAACGGTTACATGTTCTCCCTTTCCAACAGTGTCTTCATCAGTGCCATCAGTGTCTAGCAGCTTTTCTTCGCTAAGTATCAGCAGTACCAGTTCTGCACTTTCAACGTCGACCAGGCTATCGTCGTCTGTCAGCTCTTCGCAGAGGTTGTCAAGCTCAACGCTGAGTATTACATCGACTGTGCCGACTTTCAGTTCATTGTCGATCAGCTCGCCAGTCAGCTCATCCGTCAGCTCATCAGTCAGCTCATCAGCGAGCTCTTCAGCTAGCAAATCCAGTTCGTCTTCGTCGGTGAGCTCTTCAGTCAGCTCGTCAATCAGCTCTTCAGTCAGCGCATCAGTGAGTTCATCAGTGAGCTCGCCAGTGAGCTCTTCAGCCAGCAGATCGAGTTCGTCATCTTCGGTGAGTTCATCAGTCAGCTCTTCAGCCAGCTCTTCAGTCAGCTCTTCAGCCAGCTCTTCAGCCAGCTCTTCAGCCAGCTCTTCGGTCAGCTCATCGGTGAGCTCTTCAGCTAGCCGATCGAGCTCGTCTTCTTCATTCAGTTCATCAGTCAGCTCTTCAGCCAGCAGGTCGAGTTCGTCTTCTTCAGTGAGCTCTTCAGCCAGCCGGTCGAGTTCTTCTTCGGCGAGTTCTTCTTCGGCGAGTTCTTCAGTGAGTTCTTCAGTCAGCTCTTCGGTCAGCTCATCAGTCAGCTCATCAGTCAGCTCTTCGGCCAGCAGATCGAGTTCGTCTTCTTCAGTGAGCTCTTCAGCCAGCAGATCGAGCTCTTCTTCTTCGACGAGTTCTTCAGTGAGCTCTTCAGCTAGCAGATCGAGTTCTTCTTCTTCGGCGAGTTCTTCAGTGAGTTCTTCAGTGAGCTCTTCGGTCAGCTCATCAGTCAGCTCATCAGTCAGCTCTTCGGCCAGCAGATCGAGTTCGTCTTCTTCAGTGAGTTCTTCAGCCAGCAGATCGAGTTCTTCTTCTTCAGCGAGTTCTTCAGTGAGTTCTTCAGTGAGCTCTTCGGTCAGCTCATCAGTCAGTTCATCTGTCAGCTCTTCGGCCAGCAGATCGAGTTCGTCTTCTTCAGTGAGTTCTTCAGCCAGCAGATCGAGCTCTTCTTCGGCGAGTTCTTCAGTGAGTTCTTCAGTCAGCTCTTCAGTTAGCTCTTCAGCCAGCAGATCGAGTTCTTCTTCGGCGAGTTCTTCAGTAAGCTCTTCAGTTAGCTCTTCGGCCAGCTCATCAATCAGCTCTTCGGCCAGCAGATCGAGTTCGTCTTCTTCGGCGAGTTCTTCAGTGAGTTCTTCAGTGAGTTCTTCAGTGAGTTCTTCAGTTAGTTCTTCAGTGAGCTCATCAGCCAGCAGATCGAGTTCTTCTTCAGCGAGCTCTTCAGTTAGCTCTTCGGTCAGCTCATCAATCAGCTCATCAGTCAGCTCATCAATCAGCTCTTCGGCCAGCAGATCGAGTTCGTCTTCAGCGAGCTCTTCAGTTAGCTCTTCAGTTAGCTCTTCGGTCAGCTCATCAATCAGCTCATCAATCAGCTCATCAGTCAGCTCTTCGGCCAGCAGATCGAGTTCGTCTTCAGCGAGCTCTTCAGTTAGCTCTTCAGTTAGCTCTTCGGCCAGCAGATCGAGCTCGTCTTCTTCGCCGAGTTCTTCAGTTAGCTCTTCAGTCAGCTCTTCGGTGAGCTCTTCGGTGAGCTCTTCGGTAAGCTCTTCGGCCAGCACATCGAGTTCGTCTTCGGTGAGTTCTTCGGTGAGTTCTTCGGTGAGTTCGTCCGTGAGCTCTTTGACAAGCAGTTCGAGTGTGGCTTCTTCGGTCAGCTCATCAGTGAGTTCATCAGTGAGCTCGCCAGTGAGCTCTTCAGCCAGCAGATCGACTTCATTTTCTTCGGTGAGTTCTTTTGTCAGTTCTTCAGTATTCTCGTTGGCAAGCAGCTCATCTTCTTCGCCGAGCTCTTCAGTGAGCTCTTCAGTGATTTCCTCTTCCGCGACTTCTTCAGTCAGCTCGTCTGTCCGGTCGTCAGCCAGTTCTTCGGCCAGCAGCAGTTCCTCGGTGCCTTCGTCCGCATTATATTCAACCTCTGTGGTAAGCAGTTCATCCATTATTGCAACCACCTCATCAGTGCAGACGTCCACTTCCAGCAAAGCTACTGTGCCGTTCAGTTCTTCCACGTCTGAAGTTTCGAGCTACGTATCTGGACCAGTATCATCATTTACTTCGGCCCCTACAACTGTCATAACAAGTTCGACATCGACAGAGACAGTTGCTTTCTCGAGTAGCCCAGTCACATCGAGTTCCATCGTTCCAACTACCACACGGTCTTCGATTAGTCCTATTGTGTCGACTACTTCTTATGTCAACCAAAGTGCGAGCTCGAGCACTCTAGTCAGCTCCTCTATCAGTGCGTCGATCTCCAGAAGTGTTAATTCTTCGGTCACTACAGCAGTATCTAGTTCTGTGGTGTACAGTTCGTCAGTATTAAGTTTCCCATCGAGCGTCTCATCAAGTTCCGTGTTGAGCAGTATTTCACGCTCCAGTTCGTCTCTGGTTATCACCACTGTTTCAAGTTTAAAGCAATCTTCAACGAAGACATCGACACACACGACTACAACTACTGCTGTTTCAACAATTCAGAAGGATACAGACAATGTTGAGAATGCACTTGTTGCTCTTATAGAGGCTTTGGAGATGACAACTAATGCTACCAATGCCACTGCTGCATATGATACGGTTATCACAAGAATCACAGTTTTCATTGACAGTCTTGCTGTTCTTCAAGATGAAATTATCAGTGAACTGACTCCCAAAATCAAACTTAAGAGAGACGATACCACATATAACTCAACTGTTATCGACCTCGCGTTGAACTTAACAGATCAAGTCGGACAGGTCATTGTGGCGTTAGACGATTTATATGGTTTGGAAGCAGAACTTGATATTGCTACTAGTTTCTTACCTTATGTCTCATCGTTGGTTGAAAGGGGAGAAGCAATTGAAACAGAATTTGACTTGGCGTGCTACACAGCGGATACTTTCGGCGAAACTGTTTTGGCAGCCAACAGTGCCTGGAAAAGTGCTGCTGGCTTCACGCCATTCACCACAGTTTCGTGTACTCCAGAGCCATCGAGTCCAGCGACATCATCATCGCTGGCGGTTACGTCGATACCCTCGGTTGCAAGCACTGCTTCTATGTCATCTGTAGCTAGCACGACGACATCTGATTCAAGCTTGAGTCAAGTTTATGTGTCTGACTCCTCTGCTACTGCCGCCGCGGCGACGACATCTGTCGAATCTGGTGCGACATCTTCCTCGATTTCGACAGATGTCAGCTCTAGTGCGGGTTCCGAGCCAACAGATACTTCAAGTGAAGATGGCACAACAAGTTCTGAACTTCTGGCAGGTTCGTCATCCACTGCGTCAACCCCATATATCGAGACTACTAGTACCACTGCAAACGCAGTTTCTGAGACACCATCCTCTCTCGTCGAGACTGGAACTATCCAGACTACTGCTACGTCTATCAAAGCCACGGAAACTACAACAGCCAAGACTACAACATCTCAAACGACGGCTGCGGATACTGGAAAGACTGAAACTAGTGTCGCCACGGAAGTCTCGTCTACCGAGACCAACACCGATATCTCAGTCACGGCTACTGGTACTAGCCCGGCTACTTCAGCACCTACTGAGACTACCGGCGTAGTATCTGTTCCCGAGACAACTGACACTACAGTGGGTCCCACAACTAGTGCTGTTGCAAATACTGGAACAACTGTGCCTACAGTTGTTCAGTCAGAAGGGGGAAGTCAGGTTGTAGGAGCTTCGACTCAACCTGCTGGTACTTTGACTGATGTAGGTATACCAACTACTTCATCGGTCTCATCCACAAGCACATCTACGCCTCCGTCTCTACAACAGCTGCAAGACCTGTCTAGCGCAGCAGCATCGTCTTTGAGTGACCTTCAGAATGCCCTAGGTAACCTCTCCGATGCTAGTTCCAGCCAGCAGGCAGAAGGAGTCATTGATACGCAATCCACTGACCTGAATTCAGCTTTCACAAACGTGTCCAATGGTCTATCGGACGTTTCATCTCTTTCACGTAAGAGAGCCGTTGAACCTGCCACTGTCATCGCAATTGCTGTCAACTTGACTGCTGACATTGCGGCCGCCCTAGCGGCATTTGATGGAGCCTACAGCACTATTTCCAAGTTTGGTCTGCAGTCGACCGCCATAACTGAGCTCAATTACCTCGTTAATCTTGCGGACACTGTTATCAACAACTTCGGCATCGCTTGTGACGTAACTACTCTTGACGACGCGCTTTCAGACACCAATAGTGTATGGGCTGGCGTCTCTGGATTTGTTTCCTTTGAAGCCATTGCGTGTGCCGTTTCATCGAGTGCTACATCATCAGCTGCTGCCCAAGCTTCTCAGTCGTCATCATCGGCCACTCAGGTATATTCTACAGTCCCGATTACTACTGTGACCTCTTCCGGACAAACTCTTACAGAGTACAGTACAGTTCTTCTGTCAAGTACAACTGGAGAAGGCCCTACATCTACTGTTGAATCCGTTACATACACGACCGTTGTGGAGAAGAGCACAGTTACTGTACCTTGCTCAACGTCGGAAGGTCACACAGTCTATACGACTACAGTTATCGACGTCACTAAGACAGTTCCGTGCTCGAGCAGTGAGGCCACTTCAGTTGAAACCGGTGCGTCGGCAGCTGGAGCAGCGAATGGACAATCGGCTGAAGGAGGTAATGGATCGTCTCCCACTAGCGGTGCTACCAAGGTGCTGTCAGAGCAGGGAAGCAGTGAAACATCGGCTGCTGCTGGTTCTGCCAAGGGTCAATCAGTTGAAGCTGTTGACTACAGTCAGACGACCACAGTCACCGCTGCTGCTGCTACCTCTCCTGCTGGTGAAGGCCAGAATGCGAAGACCGAAACGTCTGCCAACTCTCCACTTCCTTCCGCCTCTTCTGCGGAGGGCTCATCATCGTCGGCAGAGAGTTCGTCTTCTGAGGAGCAGTCACCTGAGGAAAGTGTAGCTTCTGGAGTCTCAAGTACAAGCATAGCCCAGTCGTCTGGTACCTCGAAGGCTTATGCTTTACCTTTGTTCTCTATTTTGATTTGCGCCTTTGTCTCGTTGATTGCTTGACTGATTTAGTACTGTGTGTATAAGACGCCTTCAGGATGCTATTCTAGTTTACATTTAGATTTCATATTGGAATAAATAATAATCTATAATTATGTTGTTTTCTTCTGTAGAATGTTCTTCAACGAGAATCAGATCTTTATTTGGTAGATCGCAATTATTCTCAAAGCTATTGTCTCAAAGCTATTGTTTCCATGGGATTCTGCCCAGGTTTCAGCATGGTACCACACCGGGGACTACTTCATTGAGAATAATAATTTCGAACACCTGAGGAAGGAAGCAATTCGTCACTCCAAGATGTAACTATTTTGAATACTGATATTATTAAATATGATTGCGTGCGCTGTCTGATGGCATCTACTACTCACTTCCATTCGTACTGACCAGCTTATCGCTGCTGCAAAACCAGGATGAAATTCAGTACTGTCATATCCGTTTTCACCACTAAAATAGCGCAAGATCTGCCACATTGACTGACTTGCAGCATCGATTGCATGTTACAGAGCCCTCCCTATGGATAGAAGCTTGCGCTGAATAATAACATTTCGCTTTATGGAATTTGATTCTCGACAGGTCCACTGAGCTATGTCGCTTGGTCAGAAATAGCAGATTCTGAAAACAGCTACCGTTTGACTCCACAACTGGCAAGATCCAGATTAAAACGTATGGATAGCAGGCGTCGCGTCAAACGCAGCCAGAGACCCATATTTAGCCAATCGGTCCCGCATTTGCTTGGTGAGCTCTTTCCACAATTCCGCTCGTTTGCTGGGAAACATCTTCCTCTCACCCTCGATGATGTACTCATATGGGACATCTTTGTCAAGCGCCTGCACGGTTTTCTGTTCAACTAAACTCAGATCGGTCTTAAACTGAAATGGTTCCTTCAGGCTGACAGGAGGGTTTGTGATGAACCTCGGTGTTCTCAAGAAATTGGGCGAAGCCGAATGAAGCATCAAGGGGTGCATGAGAACAACATCTCCGCATTTCCCAGTCAGCTCCACAAACTCCTTACACTGGACCGCCAGTTCGTAGTAGCCGAACGCCTCGCCGGGCATGATACCCTGAGGATTGGACTCGAGATACTTCGCCACAATTGGGATGGAATCTGGCGCTATATATGTGGCTCCACCACGCTTGACAATCTCGTCGCTGAATATCGGGGTGACTAAGAGAGCCTGCTCAGGAGAGTCAAGAAAATGCAAAAAGAAATCACCATCCACATGCCAGTTGTCGAGACCGAGCGCATCCTCGGAACGCTCCTTGTCTGTCCATTCGACTTCCGGCTTTCCTAAGTTGACAATAAGGCTGTCGTTCCAATACCTCCCGTTATCCGAGATGCGGTCCTCTCCTCCCAACAGCTCACAGATCGCGCCCCATGCCTTTGGAGCGAAGTCCTTAACTAGAACTGATCTCTGCCTGGGAAGATGCACTTTATTTGGCCAGCTCAACTGGTCATTGGGGTTCAACCCGAGTCGCACCCAAACGTCTTTGAGCATCCAAGCCGCCTCGTACTGCCCAAACGCATCGTGGATGACCACATAGCCTTTCTCCATGAAATGCTTAACGTCTTCTTCCGACAAATGCTTGTACGTGTGCGCCTGCTGTGTCATCGCAAAACGAAATAATGCTGATATGAGGAGTCAGCCTAATTCATACTAGGAGACGCCTGGTTTATATAGTTTTGGGAAATTTAGCCGGTGCTTGCAACGACGTGCAACGAGCCGGCTAAATAAATCACCCCAGAAAATGCTGTCAGTGCCAAATAAGGCCACAGCAGCGCACTTCCCTCATGCTGTCGCGGTTAATTTGAACAAACTATGAGACTCTGACCCCCACAGCATGTGTCTTAAACCAGTAATCCCCACTTTATTGCGCGCTGCTCCGCGAAGTGCCCCGCCACGGATTTATAAAGCGTCATATACAAAAGAAATCTACCACAGTGGTCAGTTAGTCAGCATTGTATAAGAATGATTTACAGAGAACACAGTTTGAAAATAATGTCGGCCAGCTGCGTCAAGCTGCGTCTGCTCGTAGAATGACGGTTAGGAAGTCTACTACCCACATCAAGATGGAATCAGCGATGTCAGCCGACTACTTAATATTCATGTTAAGTTAATAGTTGCTATTCCTGTTCTCGATGGTCAGGCTCATCACAAGTTCTCGATGGTCATTAGTGGTTATCATTCTCAATCGATTTCAATGGCTATTAGTTCTGAGCGGCTATCAATGGTCATCGGTAAATATCGATGTCTCTCGCAAAGCGCTACTGGTGGTATGCCACCAACGGGAATTATCGTAGTCTAAAACAATTGCCTATAATGTCATTAAAATATCGTTCCGTTTCCATAAAAATCATAAGTCGTTTTCATCACTATTCCTGAGTGCTGCTCGTCACTTGAGCAGCGCAGAGGCTGCTCTCTCAGCATCATATGCCTCTTCCTCAGTCCTCGAGTCCAGCCTGGAAAAAGCCAGCCCCGCCTTCTCGACGGCGTTCATAGCGAATGTCTCCACGTAAATATCTCGCTGACTAACCTCTATGCCCTGATGAGAGGGATTACGCAGCTCGCCTAGCAGAGATATGATGGTTCTGGCTTCAGTCGCTAAAAAGAGTGATGTGTCTTTGACGTCTTGAGGAATTGACCCGCTGGACGCCAAATACGGAAAAGCCCCTACCAAGTCATCGAGGGCTTTGAGCTCTTGAGTGGACCGCTGCAGAGCAGTTTTCAACAGACCATTTAGTCGAGACTCGCCATATAGCTGCTGTTCCAGCGTCTGAATTTCGTCGTCTAGTTTGTCGTTCGTATTGTCTGACGGAGGAGCCGTGAAGTCCACACCACGGTGGTGGGCCAGTCGCACCCAGCCACCGTTAATGAGTTCATCAGGCACTGTCAGCAGATTGCGCAGCACGTATATCTCGTACCGGTCAAAAAACTTGTCTATAACTGTTTCCATCATTGTCTCCAGCTTCACAGTACCCAGCTGTATTTCCTGTTGCGATACGCGCTTGCTGGCACGCCGGGACGACTGCTGAGCTTTCGGTCCATATCTCTTTAACAGAAACTCCTCCATGGCTGCCGTGCACTTGTAAAGAATGTCATTTACTGTATTTATAATGTCATCTATGACCGCAATGGGCATATAGCCAAAATGCTCCGTGAGAAGCCCCGAGCTTTTGACAAACGACGACATCTTCTCGCTCCTCAAGCATGTCCTGACGCGTATAAACGCGGTAACTACGACGGTAACAGCCGCTCCCCTAAGCAGATGCATGGATGGCGGCAAGAAATGGTCACGTGATAAGACAGACCTTCGAGGCGTCCGAAGTGTTAAATAGGCGTAATCAGGTTAACTTTATTTGAAACGATAAAGTTATCTACAATTCATTAGTAAAAGATTTCGATTTCAGCAGATTTAACTATTAAAGTCATATTTTATTTTTATATCTTTGTGTTTGTCTTTTATTCAGTATTATAAATGAGGCTTCATGGCGTAACTATGGCTCTGCTATGTTGAGATATCTTTCTTACGTCCAATTGTGACGCCCAGATCGGCATTGACGTTCACGGTCTCGTCGCCAAAGATGGCGCCAACTGCTTCCAGACTTCTACCCTTCGTCTCTGGGTATAAAAAATACGCAATGATGAGCCACATTAGAAGAAAGCAGTCCCAGACGATATAGTACTTCCACCCAATACTATCCATAGCGACGGGGTTTACGAATCCATTATATATGAGTGTCAATGTAGTGACAATATTGGTGATGTTGATTCCTTTCGCTCGAAGTTGGTAGGGCAGGATCTCGGTAAAATAGAGAATTGGAAGTCCTTGCATTGCACTACCATAAAAGAACGATTGAAGGAAGATACATGCCAACACACCATTAGCCAAATTCTTATCGGAGAAGATAGGAACTTGTCTGGTTCCAACCGATGAAATAACAGTCCAAGACACATAGCTGACCAACATACCCGTGAAGGAGAACAAGAAAAGCGGGCGACGACCCATGCGTTCGACCATGCAAGCAAAGAAAATATCCAGCAAGAAGCTGTATATCTGCAGACCACCATTGAGATACAGCTGGTGATGGGTTCCAGTGATTCCAATGGAGTCCAGGACAATATTTAGGTAGTACGACACAAGACCATTGCCGGACAGCTGCATGTTGCACGGGATTATAATGCACAGAAACAGCCTGTACCTGTTGGCTTTCGTCCTGAAGAAATCCCGGTACGACGTCTCGTTGGCGATCTTTTCGAGCTCAATGGTGGCAGAAATCTCCGCCATTTCGAAATCCACAAGATTGGACGTCTCATCCCCACCAGCGTGATACTTGACTAGAATCTTTCTGGCCTCAGCATACCGCTGCTTGTCGATCAAAAATCTTGGAGACTCAGGAACCCAAAAAATAACAAGAAGCTGAAGCAGAGGCATAAAGCCTTGAAACAAACAGGGGATCCTCCAAGACCAGCTGCTGGTAGGAATGAAAGAAGTGCCCAATGTTAGCCAAGCAGAGACAATGGCGCCAAGTGGCCACAGTGAGTTGTAAGCAGCCGTCAATATGTGACGGTGTTCGGGATATGCTGTCTCTGACAACAGCAACGGAGACGCAGATGTGCAGAATCCAACGCCAAATCCAAGAACAAGTCTTCCCGCGACAAACGTGGCATAATTATGAGACACTGTCTGGATGACTGCTCCAATGATTATCATTGTGCATCCAAAAGCAATAGGTAGCTTGCGCCCGTAGTTGTCGCAAACCCAAGGAACAATGGGCCAGCACGCTATGCCGCCAAACATCATTCCATTGGTAATGCCACCCAAATGTTGGCCCTTGGGATGGTTGAAAGAATCCTGCCAGGTACTCATCGACTGCAATCCATTCAGCATAGACCCATCATATCCGTTAGTAGTACTGGAAAGCATGCATACGAGCATTAGAAGGTTCAGCTTCACCAGATAAGATTTCTTATACCACGACGCGCCATACAAGGGCATAACATCGTAAATAGTTTCAGTTCTCGCCTCAGCAGCGACGTCTTCTATGGTAGAGGCATCGATAGTCTTGGTATCTGACTGCATTGGTTCAAGTAGCTACAAGAAAGCTTCACGACGATAGAAAATATCAGACAGAAGATATTCCAGAACGGTAACAAATAACTTCACAATTGTCAATAAGAACAGTACCAATAATGGCGAATAGAGAAGGTGATTGACTTGATTGTTAGAATGGCACCCTTCGCGTCCTTTAAATGTGTTTGATATCCCCACATCGGTTAAATGCAAAGATTTCCCCACATTTAACGTCTCTAAAATGCCTAAATTAGAGATTGCAGCCATCTCGGAATAGCCATTCTCACTATGAAGCATGATCTATTTAGCCGGAAGTTATCGTGCAAATCGCAGAATCCGATCTGTGGGGTATCAGTACATGCGAGTTACAATTTCACTTTTCACTCTTTCGTACAGTATTACCAAATAACTGCCTTCAAAATGACACCAGACATTCTGAAGGGTACGTGATACTCAACATTTCGACTGCCTCGAGAAGTCCCTGAACAAGACAAAACGCTCTATTCACATTTCTTACACCGGCAATGCCGAACTGTACTATGAAACCAAACTAGTTAATTTGATCAAGGTGACAGCAGATCCATCGCGTCATGCGGGTTGCCCCCAAATGTTCCCTACCCCTCACACCCAATCTGGTCGCAATTTGTGGGAAAGGTCGATGAACGTCTACATAGTCAAAGTGCTCTAAGACGTACCGGATAAAAAAGTAAAATCTGTTTGAGAACATTGCAGTTTTTGCAATTGACTAGAATACTTTCCTCTTATAACGAATTTTGTCGATTTCTAAGAGTGTCGCGTCCTCTGTTACGGACCCCGCGTCGCCGCACCGGCAATCGTCTACAGCTTACTTATCGGGCACTAAGCGGTTATCTATGGCGGCTGCAGCTCGCTAAATACACTCGTAAGTTACTGATAATACAAGTTGTTCAGAATATAAGACGCACACGCACGCAACAATTGATAACGGAGAATTGAAAATAGTCCGAATAACAACAAAATGGCAGTCAAATCAGAAGATCTTGATAGATTCAGCAGAGATTGGGTTCCCAAGATCAATGCCTACAAGGACGATCTCGAAAGCCAGATAAACTGGTATCTGGATAAACTTGATACCAAGCTCAGTATTAGTACTGCACAAGTGAGAGCCATAGAAGTTCCGTATAAATTGCTATCAAAGGAGGAGTTGCAAATTACCGACACCCCTGCTGGGGAGCTGGTGGAGGCTATTAAGGACAGGAAATGGAATGCAGAGACAATTTTTCATGCCTTTGCCAAACGAGCCATTATTGCGCACAGGACCACCAATTGTGCGATGCAATTCTTTCTTGATGAGGGCCTAACTCGAGCCAAGGAGTTGGATGAGAAGTTCTCAAAGACTGGCGAACTGGTGGGCCCGCTGCACGGAGTCCCCATTTCCTTGAAGGAGCAGATGAACTATGGTGGAAAAGTGACCACTGCGGGCTACGTCGGCTATCTGGATAATGTGACAGACAAAGAATCTGTTTCAATCCAAATTCTTCGCAAGTTGGGCGCCGTTTTCTACGTCAGAACTTCACAGCCTCAAACAATTATGCACCTAGACACCATCAACAATATCATAGGGCGTACGAAGAATCCATATAATACGAATCTCTCACCCGGCGGTTCTTCGGGAGGTGAGGGAGCTATCATTGCTATGGGAGGATCTGCGATTGGAGTTGGTTCCGACATTGGGGGCAGTATCCGTGTTCCCGCGGCATTTTGCGGAATCTACGGAATCAAGCCGTCTAGCAAAAGGATTTCGTTGGTTAATGGACTGTCAGGTGGTGCAGGGCAAGAAAGTATCGTCGCTGTACAGGGTCCAATGGCTCGAGATCTCGCAGACATTGATTTGTATATGCATCATTATATCAACAGTGGCAAGCCGTGGGATTATGATGCAAACATGATACCAATTCCTTGGCAGTACAATCTGCCTTTGCCGGCTGCCAGTAGCCTGACCATCGGGCTTCTACTGGATGATGGGATTGTGACACCTCATCCTGCCATCACCCGTGGTCTTAAGTTTGTCAAAGAACTTCTTGTCAAGAACGGTGCAAACGTCGTGGAGTTCGACCCTCCTAACGCCGCGCTGGCTTTTGAGACCTCATCTAGTTTGTATACCTGCGACGGTAATGAGCGACAGTTAACTATGCTGAAAGCATCTGGTGAACCTCTGCTTCCTCTTACCAAACATTTCCTTGAATTTGGCGGTGGAAAGCTACTGTCAATCATTGGCAACAGAGACTTGAACGTCATTAGGGACAATCTGAGAAACGAATATTTGCAAACACTCAACGATTCGGGAATCGATTTTGTGATATCGCCTAATAACGTTGCAACTGCTGCTCTACCAAATAAAGCCTTCTATTGGGGATATTCAAGCCTGTGGAATATCCTCGATTATCCGGGTGTTACTATTCCTACTGGTCTATTCCATGATCCGTCTATTGATGTTATTGATGATTCGTATAAGCCACATGATAATGACTGCCAGCGAAATGAAGCTCCTTATGAGCCAACCGATTTTACCGGTTCTCCGATTTCCATTCAAATCACTGGCCGGAGGTACCAAGATGAAAAGATCCTCGCATTCGCCAAAGTCTTAGACAGGCTATTGAAAAGCGAACTACAAAAATAGAGCTCCTTTATCATTGTTAGTAATAAATAGATAGTAAATACTAGTCAGAGGGATTTTTAGTTTTTCTGTGCACCAGTGACATCGCTGCTAATCAGTTGAACGGAAATCACTCCAAGTAAGGGTAATAGATGAACGTCAACTCCAAGAAGGAAACTATAACATTAATTCGCAAAACGGAGAGTTTCCAACAAGCTTCATTCATACATTATTTGCTCCAATGATAGATCACAGAGCATAAATGCACACATCATCATATAATTGTCTAATGGCAATGCGAAAACAAAACAAAAAAATCCCTGCTCTCTTATTTCTTGAGCTGATTGGTGATACGTCACCATTTATACGGTACAGAGCAGTTGCTGATTATCATTTTACTGCTGATGGCTCTGCCCCGAACTTGTGCGTGAAACTCCCACTCTTGTAACCACAAGTGGGAAGTGCCGTGCCTCAAGCAATACAGTATGTTATTTCTTTTTCTTCCCTGTTTTGCACCTCCTTTCCTTTTTTTGCCTGTTGAACTTGTCTTGCTGACAAAAGAAAGGAAAAAAAAAAGAAAAGTACATACAGAGCACGGAGGCTTGAACGAAACATATCTCAAGCAAGCGTCTTCACGCTAGGCTTAATGAACATAATCCACGCAATCATTTCCTATATCCGGCGCTTATAGAGACTGTAGGATTCCAAGTACTTCCTCGTATATTAACATCTCTTAATATGTATTGATGTTGTATATTGATAGGAGGAAGTATTATTATTGTTGTCCCATGACTGGTTCAAGTTATAGCCGTCTGTTATTCGATAAGTCTATCACAACAGAAACTTGTCTCGCCCGCACTGGCCGTGAAAGCTTCGACATTCTTTTAAGACCATGAATGCGAAAAATAATTACTTGCAAATAGTATCAGGGCCAACCGATACTAGACAGATTTTAAAACATCATTTTTCTTCAACTTTTGCGATTTCCACATGACGTGGCATTTTCGCTTCAAATTAAATACTGAAAATGTATCACTATTTAATTTAATAGCAAATTTTGAAATTCTATCAGTCACAACTGCAGAATCGAACTGGAATAGTCCGATGTTCTTCAACACACTAGAAATTCCGAATGTATTAGACTGATATGTTCCTCATGTGAATAGTTGTGCAAATTGTATATTTAACTTGTCAGCTTTTCTGAATGCACCCTTTCTCCCCATGGTTGCATATTGGCCGACAAAATTATATCGTCAAATTTCACAGCACATAAATTCGGGAAAGCTAGATATGGTACGCTTTCCTCTTTATGTGGAAACAACTTATGATGATGATCTGAGCAACTCCTGCAATTTGAACATGAGACGTGGAGAATGAAAGACAGCGGACAAAATGCCTTAACTGCATTTCCCACTGTTTCCCACTGGGCGAATGTTATTGCAATTGGAAGAAACAATCCAAGTACTGACTGTAATCAAAAGAAGAGATCGTATATCTGCCGAGAATCTAGTCGATTTCGGGGCGATTGCCGTTAGTGTTCTGTATATTCAACATTTCCTTTAATCGAGCACGCAACTCAACTGATTTTGAAGGAGATTATAAGTGCTTCAAAAGTAGATAAGCCCGTCAGTCATAAGGCAAGTATCATTGGAGAAATCTGCATTTCAAGGGGTCATAATTCATTACTGAAATGCACCACGACATTCGAGAACAGCATGTTCACCTTCGACTTTATTCATATGGGACTGAATAATAAAATCTCTGAAAAGGTTATTCTGTTTTAATGATTTGTATTCTTCTTAGTGATGAGGATGGCCGAGACTTCACATGTTTCTGCCCTGCTTTATGGTGAGTAAAGACCGAGACTTACATGCCTTATATATTCACACGTCTCACGAGCAAACAGCACTCTCAACAACATATGTATTGCGAATTATTTCCATCTGCACGGAAATAACGGATAGCGACAAATGCTATTTTGGTATTGCTCATGTTCATCCATAGCTGCAGAACATGTAGAAATCTGCATATTTTTTTTGTGAGTTTTGTATCGTAAGTTTTGTAGGCAAACTGTTGACCATGAAAAAAGCAGAAAAGCAACCCCGACTACGTGATAATGCTGGCTTCTTTATGTTTAAATATGAGATTGAATGCTAACTTCGCTTATGATTGTGAAAATCGATTCTAGATAGTTAATACGACCGTTGACCAAAATGGAAATGCCATCTTACCCGAGAACCTGGTGTTATCAGCATTTCACACTACCATGGAAAATGACAATTCACCTTAGAAATCCGCATTTTATCCGTTCTTCCAGCGATAATATGCCGCGATTCCGATCAGATCAAGTCGTTCTCGGCCGAGATGGCACGGCTACCACGGGCGGGACGCGCTTCAAGCGGCTCTATATGGCGATTCCTCTCTCCCAATTAGGCAACTGGTGTAGTCAGTAGCCAGCTATATGCCATCCGGATCACCGACTTCTCGAGCTGGCGAATGGAGCAGTCGTCAGGAGAATGTTCAAATGCATATCCACCGTCCGATAGCCCGCGTACATCCGGCTTCCCGTGTCCAATAGACGAAGACTACGCGATTAAATTTCCTATCGTGCAATATTATAATAACTTATTTATACATAAGACACCGGAGTTTTCTTTCTTCGAGCCAATGACCTCCTCCGGTAATTTCTTCTGCCGGCACTATAATTAGTGCTCTTCCTTTTTCAATTCCTAACATAAATACCGGAAGTTTTTCATACTCAGGACTCTTTTGAAGTAATTGAACATTATTCGCTCATGCCCAAACGGCAAGACTCCATTGGAGTTTTGACGTTTCAGTACCGTTCTATTATCGCAAGTGAAGAAGAAAGTTCTTAAAAAAGAACATTACGCCGTGCTAAAAATGAAAGCGGTGCTGATGCATATTTACAGACAGAATTTATATTGAAGTCAGAGCAGGTCACCGAAAAGAGGAAACTTGCTGTGAAAGCTCAGCAACCACGGAATCTCCTCCTTGGGAACGCGTCTTACATGTTACTTGAGCAATGGAGAAATGATCAGAAGTACAATGCGACTATTCCTGCTTTTCCAAGTAGCGGAGTCGACTTTCAGCGCAGCCTCGGACGTAACGGAAAAATCTTAGATGAACGTTGCCTTTGGCCGCCTTTTGATATAAAGACGATATGCGAAAAACGATAAAGGACAGCGCATATCAATACCAGAATGAATCCTACTGCTACTCACAACCCAAGATGCACTAATTCTGATACTGGACGAATAATATTTTTGTGAAGCTCGTTAAGCTGTGCTTTTAGAGATGAAAAGCAGCTGATCCTGTATTTTGTTCTGGGAGATACTTATAAAAGTGAAGAATACAGTGAACTAAAAGATAATTATATTCCAGTATTCTGATGGAATTAAGAGAGCCATATCACTTTGCTCACACGTATTAGCATTTTCTATTGTAAAGAATTAACAGCAGAGAAGTAAGATGGCTTATTGGTTCATAGTGCATAGAGAGGTCCCAGACGTATTTTTAGGAATGGAAACACGAGCGATGCAGACTTACATACAGCATAGAAGATTGAAAGCTCTTCTAACTAAGAACTTATTATCCCTGGTCAATAAGGTCTGGAATGTTGACGGTGGTAATGATTGAAAGCTTCGCTAACTAAGAGGTTTTTATCGCTGGCCAAATAAACTCTGTGATTATATCGACAGTGGTAATGAGCGTAATTCAACGTCCGAGTGAATTGTCAGGGAGCTAAAAAATAGCACGTGAATGGCAAAATCCACTAGCGAGGAATTTGTCCTGCAAGACAATCGGCGGAGTTTATTATAAAACAATTCAAGTGAATATCAAGATTTACTCTGACTCCAAATTTCGAGTCCGCGACTAACACAAAGTAGAAAATCAGTTAGCTAGACGCTGACATAAACTTGAGATAGTTTATGCTATAAGTTTGAATAATAGGAAGTAGGAGTACAGCGATAGGCGTATTGAGCCAAGGGTATAGAACCGCCTCGTCACTTGGACTGCTGTTCAATGCATTTGTCATACGCAGAAGATAAATTTAAGTGCTTGCGAGGATTATATTGCGGTTTATTGCTTGTGTTTGAGTGGCGGCTACAATAACAATAGCTTGCCGAGCGGATTGTAACGGTGACTAAAGAAATTCATAGATAGATATAGGTTTGAACAAACCGATTTCCAATTGAATAACATAAATTAGGGAGAGAGATACTGCACTTATTATTTCCAGTGGACGCACTAAGGTCTTTCAAATTGCCATGAAATGCATTTTCGAGAATTTATATCCTCAGAAACCGTTGAGGATCCATTCAGCAGAAAGCTGTTAGAAGTTAACTCACAGAAAAAGGCCAGCTCACAGAAAGGCCAAGGCTAACAAGAAATTGGGAATTTGGAAACTATTTATACTAACTATTCATACTTCTGCTGCATTTGCCATTCAATAGTTTAAACCAGTGTGAGTCGCGGCCCTCGGCCCAATGGAATATACACCACCAGGTCTTCAAATAGTGAACTCCATTCCGTATATTTTTGTTTCCTTTTTTTGAAGAAATGATCTAGTAACAGCAGCGTCAACTAGACATTGGTTGTTTATCTCACAACTAATGCTCGGCTTTTCAGAAGATGAATATTTCGGACGCTATTCGTCGTATTGATATCGGACATACAGAGCCCCACAATGTATTTGTGGCTGAGGCAATAGCTAGCCGAACTTATTCGACGGATCGTTTTGAAGTATCATGGGCAATGCAACGCATTCGACCAAAAGAAATGAGCTTTCGTGCCGATTCAGGATAAAGCGTGTCGAATTGGGATATTTCCCACTTGGGCTTAGTAAGCTTATGCGTCTTAATTTCTTTTGCCCTGCATGCTCGCCTGTAGCCTGTCGATTAGAGACAGATGCGTCGGGCTGACTGGCGACAACCTATCCTTATCTGTCTTAGTTGGAGCCCATGCGTCCAAACAAACGCTTCGACTCGACCTAGCCTGTCGGCGTGTAATCTCCGATGTAACCATGGTGCGAAGAGACTAATATATAAGTAGCCATGTATCCTTCGTGTGTTAAGATTTTTGCGACCTCTGATATCGACCATTCAATTTAAACGTAGATGGCGGCATTCTGGCTGATTCAGGAATACAAGCATATCTCTAGCTCAAATTGAACAATACCTTAATGTCAGTTCGATCTTCTGAATTTCACACTCTAAATGACAACGTTATGTTCAGGAAACGCAAGCGAGTTATGCGGGCTTGCGACGTATGTCGCGGCAAAAAGGTCAAGTGCGATGGAAGACTACCGTGCAGCCATTGCAGCGTCTATTCGTATTCCTGTTCGTATGATAAACCCTCTACTCGTCGCAAGATACCTCGGGAGAGCAGTGTCAATAGCAGGTTAAGACATGTTGAGCAGGTTCTCGAAAATTTGCTCCCTGGCATTGATGTGCATTCTCCTACCTTCGACCTCAATGCAGCCATATCATCGATGCGCTATTCAACTCGGGAGACAACCGATCAGGAAACATACGAAGAGATGAGTTCTAACTCGCGCCCTGATTTGAGCCCAATGAGTGGTGAATTACAGAATTCGAGTATTTCCAGTCTGGCAGATACCAATTCTACTGAGTTTCATCTGATTTTGCCTACCAAGCAAGTTGCTATTCAGATTACTGAGTTAGCTTGGTCAAACGCTTGTATGCTTTTCCATTTCCATCATAGACAGACATTTATGAAGAATTTGGAATCTCTCTATCAGTGCGATATTGAAGACTACACGTCAGATCATTATGAATTTCTCCCACTGGCATATTCTACAATGGCCGTTGGCGTCCTTTTCTGTAATGAAGATATGGATGGCTTAAGTTTCAAAGATTCAAGTGAAGGGTTTAGATATTTCGAGGCAGCTAGGAGCTTGATTGATATCACTGATGTTCAAACAATAACTGGAATCCAGACAATAGTGATGATGGTTCTATTTTTGCAATGTTCTGCAAGGCTATCCACATGTTACTCTTATATCGGCCTCGCTCTGAGAGCAGCATTGAGGGCTGGACTTCACAGAAAGGTGGACTACGCGTTCACTCCTATTGACTTGGAGCTTCGGCGTCGTACCTTTTGGGCCATACAGAAGTTGGATGTTTATATTAGCTCGGTATTAGGGCTTCCTATCAGTATCGATGAGAAGGATTATGACCAAGATCTCCCTTCGGCCATTGATGATGACACCTTGAATGAAGCAACTGATATCCACAATATTTGTGAAGACAACTTGTCTTCACTTGGCTTGGAAAATACGCACACTCGCCTGATGCTTATATTGAGGAGAGTGGTTAACCGCATTTATTATATTGGGCCAAAAGCTAACGGGAGGAGGGCCTCTGAAGTCCCCTATACAAATATGAATGAGTTAGAAACTGCGCTTTTTGAATGGCAAAGAGGACTTCCTAAGGAGTTGAAATTAGGGGAGGGATCCAACAGAAATTATATGAAGCCTAGTAGATTACTTGCTTTGGCCCACTGCTATGTACAAATAGTTCTGTACCGGCCATTCATACATTATTTAAGTGCAGCATATCGCAAGAACAATTTGGATCATTTGGATGGTCAGGCACGGTACTATGCAAGGAAATGCATCAACGTCTCACGACAGGCTATCAGCATCGCCGACGATTTGGTCTCGAATGGTCTTATCAAAGGGTCGTATTGGTTTTCTGTATACACCATTTTTTTTGCGGTTTCCAGTTTGGTGTTCTACGAGTATGAAAATCCCGATGAGCTAGATTGCGCAGCAATCCATGAGGATGCAGAACTTGGGAAAAATACTCTACAAATTCTGAAGACCGATAGCATTACAGGGGAGAAGATATTCAATCTTTTGAATGCAATGTTTGACCAGTTGAACAAAAGAACATCGAAGGTAAAGCAGAAAGGAAGCTTCAGTGCGGCCTCAATACATCTGGAAAGCAGTCTGACATCGGTTTCAGGTTCCAGTAGATCTTCGGAATCTCCTTCGGTTGTGTCTCTGAAAGATAGATTGAAGGTTCTCTCTGAAGAATTCACAACCCTTCATCAGTCCGATTCCATATCAAACAAATCCGAGCCTAATTGGAACTATGTACCGGGAATAATGGATCGGTTCGAAACGCAATTGTTCGGAAAATTTTTACCTCCCTATATGACATCAATGTCTGTGGAAGAAGACTTTAACTTGAATTCTAATCCACCGAGTCTAATCCTTTCTAACACTCATAGCTCGTCACCAAGCGAGACTGGCATCTTTGGGGATTCCAGCTATACAAATCTTGATGGAAATGCAGGTGTGAGCAGATTGAATAGCATATCTTCAGACTCTTCTGGGAATAGCTGGGACGAATTTCTGACTCAGACTTCAGAACTAACTGGGATGCAGAGCTTTGTAAATTTTTAGGACAAAGATTAAGGGGTGCATGGAATTTTCACTTCCGCGTACGGTAATATGCTAACTCACATTGATTCTTAAGTTAATGTTATTCGGCCCGCTGATATTGTAAAGTACCACTCTATCATCTTCTATTACTATGGAACTCTAAATAGCAGTGAATATGGCTGGTCGGTTGGCATCGAAACCCCCAACTTAAGGCATTGGAGTGTATGCAACTTGCTTTTTTTGGTCAGAAAGTTGGTCCTGATCGGCCTTGCCGCTTACCCCCAATATGTTGCTTGACTCGCAAATCTTAGCACTTGGGTACGGAAGGGCGCCTACTCCGCAAAAGCTTGTCGAAAGTAGACCAGATCTTTACTGTTTCGAGTAATAAATCAGCCATTGTGATAGTTCCGTATTGAAGTCTTTGTCTCGATGGTGGTTAGCCTCTATCCCCAACACTCATAGCAATGTTTCGTCTCGTTGTATCTCACCCTCAATTTGAACTAGAATCTAATTTGCCATTCTATATTCAAGTATACGCAATAATCCTCTTGCTCATCGTCTGCAGTTCAACTATCTCGAAAGAATAATTCCAGCATTTGAGTCGAGAAATTGATATCAGTTTCCGAAACTATGCCAAGTTGATATCGTCTGTTCCTGGACCAAATTTGATGGCTTGCCTGATACAGTTGAATATAAAACTCAGGATTGCCACTAAATAAATACAAAAATAGATAGGCACATACCAGAATCCAGACCCGATTGCCGATAAGGTCGTAACTTTGAAGTCAAGCTAGGCCGAACATGATAGACAGCCAGTCTTCATTACTTAAGCCTGAAATATTCGTTTATACTAAGCATATATTGAAAGAATTCGCCATGCGCTAATATAGTAGTCCATTACTGTGCAAGGAGTTATTCCTGAGATTAGATGACGATGAAATATAAATCGGATTCACTTCAGAACAAATCATTGCTACATTCTTAATATGCTGAAGCGAACAATACAACTCTGGCAAACACTGTTCAGGTCCGAGTTGAATGGAAACACTCTTATATTGGGAAATGTATGAGATGTTGCCGCCGGGAGAGCTTCAAGGGACTGATGATGTAAATGCAAGGACTTGAAACTAAAATGTCAATTAGGACACACTCGACGATATTTTACAAGATGTACCTGCCGAATAGGCTGACTCTGATAGAATGTAGTAGGGGTTTGAAGGATCCAACAAATACTTCGCGACTCTATCGCTACTGATTTATCGAGTACATGCTCTTGAAGATCATAATATAGGTATCAAAAGTTCTTAGCTCCTTCCCTTGTCCGCACTTTGCCGTATCTCGAGTTTGCGTCTTATATGCGGCCTGCATGACGATGTACGCATATGCATGCAAGGCGGCGGAGCTAGAGGAACACTCGAGAATACGAGTAACTTACTTAATGGATCCAAAACAAACCTTCGGAGAACTGAGAATATTATGCTCTGAATCTCCTACACGAGATAAACCTTATGTTATAACTTAGATAATTTGCCAAATGCGTAGTAGAAGACATCGATTCATTGTCGTAGAATGCATCAACTCGAATGTTAAGACTTCGAGACAGTCTGACCCGCTACACCTCCGAATCTATTGTATATTCAAGCCAGTGCAAAGGAAGGTGGAGTATGCCCCCCATGCTAATCGAATTAGATGTTAGGTCAGTCTATTAATGTCGCTCGCACTCGGAATTTTGTGGATGTTACGCGAGTCCAAGAAATTCTCTATAGCCTCTGCATCTGTGCTGCGAGAGCTTTAACATGATGTGTCGAAGTCACGAATCTGACATGCCTATCTTAGATACATAATTTCAATATCATCGCCGTACAAATGTTGCGGTTTGCGTAAGGCTACAGTGAAGGCACCCAGCACATCTAGCAAACCGTGGTCAATGGATGATAAGTATAAACATTATTATGCACTAATGGTTGAAAATGGTGGTTGCCAAAATATGACCACTCTAACGCGGTCCCCAAAACGTCTATGGTCAATGGTTATTTTTTGAAATAAGGGCGTGGTAGTGAATTGCATCCTTTGTCATATCTTTCATCTTTTGATTCGATTTGTTGGTCATCTTATTTTGAATGGTGACGGCGCAGTTATGGTTGCTCGTTTAGTTAAATTTCTTTTGAACTAAATAGAGTCAAAGTGAGGAAATGAGAGCGATATTCTCACCGTTTCATTATTATTAATTATGCGAAGCCATTCAGTAGACTGTCGTAATTGACAATAATGTCATTTGTTGTAATCTAACACCGAAGCACTGTCCTGCTTATGCACACAGGTCAAGAATTATACCATACTTAGTAAATGGCATCATTGAAACAATAATTTAAAATAAAATCGCTTTCTATTCGTCCTGTAAATAACAGCACAATGAGAAAAATAAAATCACGAAATGCAAATTATTTTATTGACCCCCATATCTATATTGCCACATATCTATTGCTTTTATCAGGAAACCCGTCCATTAATCCTGTAGCTCTGTTTCGATCAACTGTGCATGTAAACCAAATATTTTCTCCTTTGCGTAGCTATATACGGTAACTTGACTCGATATAACGGTCCCAACCACCGTCATATAACGTGGAAGGACTGTTTTCCAAAAAATTCTTCCCCTGACGCCTTCTACGAAAGAGACAACTGAGGCTGACGCTCCTGCCATGGCTCCCATGCTCCAGCAAAACCAATATGGCTTAGGAGGAAAAGTATCACTATACGTAGAAGAGAGGTATGTAAAAGTTCCGAACCCGAAAAACAGGCGAGTTGCGTGAGACACAACCGACTTCGCAAATATGGAAGGCTTCTCATGGTTCCACGTTACCTGGATAAGCATTTCTGCAATCCCTCCCAAACTACCTGCTAATGCCCCTTTGAGCCATATAGGTACTGGCTTTTCGACAAGCGCATCTCTCGTCAAATCAAATACCCAGAACCGCATACCAGCTCGAATGATCGCTGGCCCGGCATGGCTTTTAAAAAACTTCGCTACTTTGAAATCAGGGGTAGTCAACTTCCCCCAAGCGGCCTCTATTGGCAGCGCTGTCGAACCGGAAAACATTCCGGTTGCAATGAAAAGCAATTGCTCATTTCCTAGAATTTCTCTCGATGATGCCATCTCATGATACAATAAGACTGTTCGTACAAATCTAACTGATTTATACGCGACGTTGCAGAAAGTCCGTCGTCATCCGGCCACGGATTGATCACTAAGCACCGATATCGGATCGATACATGCCGCACATGCCATTCCGAGTCTCGTTTAAGTTGGTATTAAACTTTTTGACCTCTCTAAACGAGTTGAAACGGCAGAAAAATTCCGAATAAATTGCATTTATTGATGATAACTCTCATAGTTGCTTCGGCTAGATCAGGTTTTGAATTCCGAATGTTAAATACCACATGCACTGTTCCGTCTGTGTTATCGTCACACGGGCCCTAAATTCAACTACCTGACTCTTTTATTACTTAACGGTGCCGCGCAAAAATGCTATCATAAGAATTGATATAATATCTCCCCTGATTTATATTTTATAGGTCGAGTTAACAGCATTGCTTGATCATCGCTAATGAAGGGTGCTATATATAAGTAAATGCTGTTTCTGAGCATTGTTTCACCGGGCCAGAAAATTTACATCTCAACACGATTACGCTTGAATAATTCGACCACGAGTTCTTACAATGGTAGCTAGGGCCCTGAAATGTGACTGAATTGACAAATTTATAGAGTATATCATTCCGGATATCCCGACAAACTGAGTTGAATCAAGAAAATACCTATGTCGCTCTCTACGTTAAAACTCCTAACTCCGTCGGAGTTAAGCTAACTCCGATATTACGGCGATAGAACTAGCTCCACTAAGATCTACTATAAAATGATATGTCATCCACAATCATAATAGCTGTTTGAATTATCCCAAATAAATCAACTCAGGAAGAATGGCATTTGTACCAGCTGCAGAACCCAAAAGCGCACTTGGCTACCACCGTCTGCTATCGCCCACGGCGGGAGTTCGAATCTCGCCAATCTGCTTGGGAGCTATGAATTTTGGCAATGCTTGGAAAGAATTTTTGGGTGAATGTGATAAAGAAGCGTCGTATAAATTGCTTGACTATTTCTACGAAAATGGAGGCAATTTTATTGATACGTCCAGCAACTATCAGAATGGTGAGAGCGAGATGTGGCTTGGGGAGTGGATGTCGTCCCGGAAAAACCGGGATGAAATAGTTCTTGCAACAAAGTTCACATCCTGCTTCCCTGATGTTCATGATCAAAATATCAAGATACGGTCCAATTACCAGGGGAACCACTCCAAGAGCCTTCGTCTTGCTGTCAACGCAAGCCTGCGAAAGCTTCAGACGGATTACATTGACATACTTTATATCCACTGGTGGGACTACACGACATCAATTCCAGAGCTGATGAGTGCGCTACACCAGTTAATTATGTCCGGCAAAGTTCTCTATTTAGGTGTAAGTGACACTCCAGCCTGGATTGTTGCGAAGGCCAATGAGTACGCTCGAGGCCATGGATTGACGCCTTTCAGCGTATACCAAGGGTTATGGAATGCATCAGTCCGAGACTTTGAGAGAGATATTATGCCAATGGCCGAGAGTGAAGGCATGGCTCTTGTACCTTGGGGAGTTTTAGGGAGAGGATTGTTCAAAACACCGGAAGATATCGAGAAGACAGCCAACGAAGGTCGTCGAATGGGTGATCAAAGTGAACGCGACATTTTGGTAACTAAAGCTCTCGCTAAGGTTGCTGAAAAAAGAAATACGACAATTCCAGGAGTAGCACTCGCTTACGTTCGGCAGAAGTCTCCATATGTTTTCCCAGTAATTGGGGGACGAAAAATTGAGCATCTCAAGAGCAACTTTGAAGCACTGTCAGTTCAACTAACAGAGGACGATATCGATGAAATAGAGAATGCGGCACCTTTCGATCCCGGATTTCCGTTAGGTTTCTTGTTTGGCTATCATAGTGGCGGACAAAAATGGAGCTCTCGACTCACGGCTGAAGACATCTTTATCCGAAAACCTGCCGGTACACTCCAAGTTGTTCAGAAGCAACGAGCTCCGATGATTCCCAGTAGTGACCCGTAAGATGCATGTAATTGTGTTCCATTCTATTATGGAATGTGAGAGTCAGCAGCCATTATATAAGATCAGTAACTTTCTAAGTCTAGCAGTTGCCAGATTGGGAATTACATGCAAGATAAAGGCTTGTGCGTCACTTCAGTGCAATTGAATTTTGTCTCAACGCGTTTTCTCGTTTTAGCCCTCCTTCCACATAGGAATCAAAGATGCCGAGTTAAGGTGCGTGTACCTTGACTTCTTGGGAACATATCTATATAGATACGCATTGTTTATCGATTGAAGTTAATCAGTACCAACAACATGAATGCTGAACATGATCATACGCAAATCTCTCTTCAAAAATAGAAGAGACGACACATTGAGCGAAGACAAAGCTAGCAATGTGTTTTCCAATACACACCAGTCTTCTTGCAATTTCAACTGGCGTGTTTGATGAAATGATCTACACCGAACGCCAATCGACCCTTCCGCCTTTATAACCCTGAGCCTGACAGCCTCCTACAACATCACCGACTCGATAAGATGGATGAGGAACCCATGGTGCCAGTAAGCGCCAAGCATGTACTCAAGATATCCTTGCGGGCGAAGAAGCTGATTGACACAGTTGTACCAATTCCACTTACCGAAGATATTGTTTTATCCCCCAATTCACCTGTTCTGACGGATGAGATCTTTGAATTGCTCCTCCAAGCTGCGGGTGGGAAAGGCAACGGAGCAGCCGAGACGAGCTCTAGAAGATATCGTGCGACGCTCATCTTCGTCCTTCTTATAATAAAGCGCTGGTATACTGTGTCTTCTGAGAACGTCTTGTATGATGCTGATTTGTTTGATACCAGGGCCCTTGTTGCCGAGCACTTGGCCAAGCGAATCCTGGACACAGAACCTGATGAGTATTACATGTTTCGAGACATGCTATGTCAAAGATATAGCATTACTATTCGTGGAAAAGATTCTAAAGCAGCCAATGCCCTTGAGCTGGCAGCAGACCTACACTCTACCATCGTTATAGGTTCGTCGGGATACCAGCGGTGCATGAAATGGCTTTGGCGAGGTTGGATCACTCAGAGTGATGAGGACCCATCGGAATATACCTTCTATCGACATGTCAATGATCCTCGATTTTCTGTCCATTTTAATCCTGAAAGAATCAAGACTCCGAAATATCAGAACTATATCCAGCTAATGGTATCTCTGATATATCTTGTTTTGTATACACTGGCCATCAATAATACTGATACTGATACGAAGATTTGCGTCTCAGAGATATGGCTTTATGTGTTTACAGCTGGGTTTATTGTGGATGAATTGTCAAAGCTTTTCAGCGTGGGCTATGCGTACATTGGATTTTGGAACTCATTCAACGATACTCTGTATGGACTCATACTTGTTGCCTTTACCTTTCGGGCGATCGCGTCTACAAGCACAACTGTAGAAAAAGAACTTTCCTATAATGAGGCTGCATACCATCTTCTAGCTTGTGTAGCTCCTCTGCTATGGGGACGACTTCTGCTTTATTTGGACTCTGTGCGGTTTTTTGGTGCGATGCTAGTAGTTCTGAAAGAATTAATGAGAGAGAGCATCATTTTCTTTGTTTTGTTGATTGTGATTGCCGGAGGATTTCTCCAGGCTTTCATTGGTTTGGATCTAGCTGATGGAACTCAGGATACAACGAAACTATTGGTCCAAGTGCTGACAAGGACTGTTCTTGATTCGGCAGAATTTGAATGGATGGACCATTTTGCCCCTCCATATGGTGAGGTTTTGTATTACGTGTTCACATTCTTGATTTCGACATTATTGCTCAACATCTTGATTGCGCTTTTCAACAGTGCTTATGAGAAGATTTATGACAATGCCACAGACGAATATCTTGCATCTATGGCTCAGAAAACTTTACGGTTCATTAGAGCCCCAGATGAAAATGTATTTATTCCTCCTTTGAATTTACTGGAATACTTGTTTCTGATAATACCATTGAAGTGGTGGATGGACTCAAAGATGTATGAATCAATCAACTGGTACTTTATGAGCGTCATCTATTCTCCTTTTCTGTTGGTCATTGGAATCGATGAAGCTAATGCTGCCCGTCGTGTATTGTACAATCGTTCAAAAGGCGTCACTGATGATGCCAATGAAATTGACGAGGAATGGGATCTTTTTGATGGATACTCGGAAGACCTAGATGAAGGAGTAATCCGGTATGGTGCTGAGATGGCTGCAATGGAACGTGTCATAAACAATGGTGACCCAGAGTTCCCGATAGACGAAAATGCCTGGTACCAGAATGTTGTGAAGGCTGTTCCACAATTTCGATCAAAGCCACTTGAAAGCTCTTCGGTCTCTGAGCTTCTTACAAAGATTGACACACTTACGGCTCTTGTAAACAGGCTTTTAGAAGAGCAACATGCCAATTAATTTCTATTATCAAATTCAATAACTTAACATATCAGTTAATATTTAGCTTATGTGTTTCACATGTATTTCTTTATCTTAGCTTATAGCTTATAAATATAGTCAACCAAGACTTCAGTCACTTTCTACTCTGATACCACCGAAGAACAGCAGCTTCACAGCAAAAGCCAAAGCGACATGGACGATCAGAACTCCGGCAAGAACTAATATAGCAGGCTTGTTGTTCACAACGATGTTCTCCGACTGATGATCAGGTATGCTCGCTCTATAAACGTTTTTGCCAATGAAACTCCCAGAAAAAGCAAAGCCAATTGCTATCACGATCCATCGTATAATGTTCGAAAGCGTTGGTGTCCCAAGCAAAGGTGAGATGCTTAAGATGGCGACGGGGATCCAGGTAATATTAGAATAGCCATAAAGACATACCAATTGCAGTAATGTAGTGGTTGGAGAAATATTCAGATAACGCAGTATGATCCACACTCCGAATGGAACAACAAAAGTATATCCATACATAAGCCCAGCAGCTCCAGTGAGAAGATCGAATTGGTATTCATAATGGATGCCTTGCCACGATGAAAACAGAAGTCCCGTCACAGTGCTAGAAAAGAACAACACGAATACCACTGTAGAGCAGATCCAAAACGGTCCGTACAGGTCTGGAGAACCTCCACCCGCAATAGTTCCGACATTAGGACCTCCAGACTGCTCCAATTGACCACCAAAAGTGTCCTCTTGGTCAAGAAACGGTGTCTTACTAAATGGGTTAATGGCTAACAGGCAGCGGAGCAAGACATCCCTGGTGTCAACATCGAAATACCACGCATAAAATCCAAACGAAAATAGACCTTGAGATGCTTTGGGCTGCGAAACTTCTCGTGGAATTGAAGGTGGCAGTGCGGAACTCGTGGATGCTTCAAAATCTGGTGGCACATATGCCTGATTGCTCATGCCTCTCTGTTAGCTGCTTACAATCCATCAGCACTCACCACTGGGAGTGGACACTTTTGCCCGAGAATCAAATAATGGAGCCTGGAAGTTAGAATGTGCCATATCTTTATAGATAGCTTACAGTGTCAGACTCTATTGTTCTGTCTTCGCTCATGATGATAATGTAGTTGGCCAGGTTTGAAAAGGGTAACGAACACGCACGCAAGCAGGCGTTCCAGACTGACGCGAAGGCTGACGGACAAAGATTCTCCGAACTATAGACAACAAATCAAAAAAAAACAACTGCCAAAGCATAGAAAATCCGACAATTCAATGGCTCTATGAACTCAACAGGTACCAGAAACAGATCTTTGGCGCTTTATTTGTTTCTCTATTTCTGTGTGAAGTCCAGCAGATGGTATACAATTCGAATTCCGACGGAGATCCCGATATTGTTACAACTGTCACTGAAAAGAATTCCATTTGAAACCATCCCAATAATAGATTATATTAAGTGGGAAATATTGATATCAGGCCATTATATACGTCAATTACGTATCCTGGTGAATCGGGCACCTACAATTCCCTTAATACCGCAGAATACTTAAAATACCAGAAAGATATAGACATCCAAGAACTCGAACATGGAAGAGGCAAGGCAAGACAACAGCAAATTAGCAAGCCATCCAGAGCCTATAAATATAGCAACTCCTGATCTGCGAAAGTGCGCAGGAAGCTCCTCAGATGTACATATTATTGACGCAGATTGAGATAGTTAGGCCAAATATCACGATAGATATGTAACAAAACGCCAGAGAAGAAACTCCAAATATGACTTTTTTATCTCGAACTGTGACGCTTTAGAGGTGGCAAATGTCAGAAAGATCACGAACTGGACCAATCCAATATACAGCAACCATTTTTCAGCAAGACCAACCCCCGATGCCCGCAAACATTCGAAAAAAGCGGTCATTGTTCCGCAAAGACAGGCGGATTATTATACTCGACCTTAAATGATAGTTGATTTGAAACAACTATTGGAAGGTCCATTTCAATACTAATGGCACTTCCAAGTGCTATGGCACTCATAAAATGTTCTCATGAGCCTGAAGATCATAGACATAGATTGTAGAAATGATGTTGCTCGCTGTTTAAAGGCATTACTGGCTCGTTCCACAAATTCAGTGCAATATTAGGATTTGGTTTAATCAAGTCATAGTAATCTCAACGGCATCTTTCTCTTAGCTGGTTGACAATGGAATACATTCACTTAACTGGTTAATATAACTTATAACAAGCGATAGGTTACTTTAGAAAGGCGTTACGCGACGCAATTCGTCATATACATCATTTAACAGACAGTGAACAATGTCTTGCGCACATTCCTCAATCCTGTATAAAAATACAGCCATACATACTAGATTACAGGTTAATAAATTTCGAGAGGGTTTTATGAGTTCTATGTTAAATACGTGAGAAGACAGCTCGATCTGAAGGCACGTGACTGCATTGCGTGTATGGATCTATGGTATCGATCTACACGTCACTACTATTCGTACAATGTTCTCGGCAATTCAGAGAATACAGAACGTGACTGGATATTTCTCATCCATTGTGATAGCTCTAGGAGTTGCTATCAGTATAAGTTCGATCATTCAACTGCTATATACTGGTGCATTCAACTTGGAGTCCAGCATTCCTACTATCAAGCCGTAAGTACTAAAACGGCCGAATATTGGCAGGTTACCGAGCAATTCTTTTCCCAGGCTCTTGTTGCTAACTTAAGCCGTGTTTCAGTTAAAAACACTAGAAGATTTGGGTCTGTTGATGGGAAGCCCAAGGATAACTACCGCCTTTCTTTTGACCTTGACACTGATTTAACACCTTTGTTTAATTGGAATACAAAGCAAGTATTCGTATATCTGACAGCCGAATACGAGGGCGACAGAGTGGTGAGTTTTCTTTCGTAGTCCTGAGCTAACTCAGGATATCACAAATCGAGTGACTTTCTGGGATAGAATCCTCACGTCAAAGGACGAAGCGCATCTCAAAATTCAACATGTCAAAGGGAATTACAGCGTTTACGATCGTGCAAAGTCGATTAATGGCAAGCCAGCTAAAGTCCGGCTCGAGTGGAATATCCAACCATGGGTCGGACCATTACTGTATGGAGAAACACTCGCTTCCGTCGACGACAATTCTGCATTTGTATTTCCAGCCGTAGAATAGCAGCCGCTATTACATTTCAGCTCATTAAATAAATATCTTGCTCATCACTATATACATATTTACATCGTTAATCCAGCAGTCGCCTGCTGATTATGCTGTTGTGCCTGACGCAACTCTTTTTTTCGTTTGTAAATTGATCGTACTATCGTAAGCTTAGGATACCGTTTGCAAAATCGATCGAAAGCTTCGCTATTAGAGCACTTTTCCTGATATGCTATCAAGGTTAAAACCTGGCTGAGTTTTGCAAACAGCTGCTTGAACGTGCTTGTGGAAAGATAATTCATTTTACCCTGATAGGAGGAATGTTGCGAGCCTCTTTGCGAATTCCTCGCAATATTTCCTGCACATAGCTGATTCTCAGCTATATCAAGCCCCTTAAAGATGAAATCAAGGTCTGAAAGATATGCCCGAACAACTGTATTAAGGGTTTTGCTGGTAATGCTGAAGCCGCGATTAGACATGTCTTCTAATAGAGATTCGATACTCGCGATATGCCCGTAATGCTTTAGCTGATTTATCCTGCAGTCCAATGCTTTCCAATAGTTTCTTCTATAACGAGGAGGTAGCATTTGCCTGTGAACTCCTGTCCGTGCATCGAACACTGGAACGAACTGCTTTTCAATACTATTGAGGAAATCGTTCCAGGTAGAGTCAACCAACGACCAGTACCCGGCTCTATCATAGATCTCAAGTGCCATCGCTAGAACCTTGAATTTCTGCCCAACACCGTCACTCTTCAAATATGGTTCAAGCATCATCAAAGAGTTCGAGTATAACCTGCGTTTCATATACTCACGTATTACTCTCTGAACTGTTGAAAATGGTATCATATTTCTCGGAACTACTTTTGATTCCAGATCCAAAGATAAAACGTCCGAATCAACAAACGACTTTAGGACATTTGTCGCCTTGGTGGTGCGTACCATAATGTCTTCACTGGTAGTCATCGACCTTAAATATTTCTCATTCGTCAAAAAGGTCGGAGTTATGCCGCGCTGCTTCATCTCAGAATAAAGCTCATCCGCATTTTCTTGCTGCTTCGTTGAGGCATAATGCTCTATCATTATTCCATAATGATAGCTGTTCATCAGCATCTTCTCATCTTTCATCTTAATAAAGTACTTCTCAGCAAGATCTCCCTGCTTGGTATTTGTATAGAAGTATAACATTGCCGAATGCCAATGAGAATCTGCTCGAAGCCTTAGCTTATCTCTTTCTGCCAAAAGCTCTGAAAGCTTTTCCTTGTTACCAATTCTCGAATAGGCTGTCAACAGTATAGTTAAGGTATCAATAGATGGCGTAGCATTATACTTTTCAAAGACAGATGAATATATCTCTTCGGCCTTAGTAAATTGATCACATTCTATCACACAATTCAGAAGTGTGTTGATGAGTTTTGTATCTGGATTGAGACCATAGGACACTGCCCATTGAAAAATTGCTTGGCCAGTTTCAGAATCGCGTCGATTAGCACACAAAGAGATGAGACTAGTTACAGTTGCCACAGATATAGGTAAATTCTCATTGGCCATTTGCCCAATAACTGCCATAGCCCCTTCGACGTCATTGGCGTCCCTATAGCTTAGAATAAGCATATTATAAGTTACCGCATTTGCAGCTATACCGTAAGATTTGGTCATGATATCAAACTGTTGTTGCACGCTTTGATAATCACCCAGGGCCAACCTGCTGTACATTAAAGCATGGAATACCGCTCGAGTCGGCGCTATCCCACGAGAAAGCATATTCGAAAACAGAGATTCCACGATATCAGCTTTTCCAAGACTGGCTAAAGACCTCATTACAATAGCATAATGCCGGCGGTCTGGCAGGGGAGGCTTTTCAAAAAGTGATTCAAATAAAAGCTGCATGCCATCCCAATTGTTAACTCTCGAAAAGTTCAACAACACAATGTCAAATAACCATCCCTCTTGTAGGTGCTTATTGTTTTCATAAATATCTATTCCAGTCGAATATTCACCATTACGATAACAGGCAGTTAGGATCCGATGCAAATCGATTGAACTGGATGTCCCAAGTTCGTTTTTCATCTCCCAAAGTGTCACACAATGCTTGAATCCATTTGGAATGCCCGATCCAAACAAATCTAGACAGGTAGAGGTTAAGCCATTACCTCGAATCGGATCTTCCACTAGAAACTTCTTCAGAAAGCCAACAGTTTCTTCAGGGCATCTCGTGATTATAGAACTGAGAATGGCCCTCTCTCGAAAATGCCTAGAAGCACTCAAGAATTCTAATGTCCCATTTAGCTTCGAAAACATACTAACAAAAAGGTCCAATGAAATATCACACTCTGAGCTTTTGGACCCCTCCACAGTTAACCTTATATGCTCCACAGAAAATTGAAACAACTCCATGAACGATTCATTGCTAAGGCACTCCACAGATTCTTCAAGACACAATTTGATCATATCATATTCACCGGAGACTCCAAACATTGCAATCCGGAACTGAAAGTCTTTCAAAGATAGGCCCTCCTTCGGTATTTGATAAAACATCGAAATCATGAACTCAATATAAGGTTGCTTATTGTTTCCTGTCTCATGTAGCATGTAGTCGTAGATAGCATAACGCAGATGCAAATGGTGCTTATAGGCATTTTCGCTAGAGATCAACATTTTCCACGACGAAATAGCATTCTCAATGCTAGACAAGTCTATCCTTACCGATGCAGAGGTAGACATTAGCCGATTGGGAATCATAAAAAGTGGTTGAAATGAAGAATACCTTATGCTATTGGACAACCAGGCAGACCACTTTCTATACAGCCTGCTGTCACCAGAAGGCACCGCAGTTTGACTGGAGCTCTTCACTTTCAGCTGGGATGGAGATAGCCAGGTATTATTGACACATGTCTGGACTAACCACAGAAGACAATCCGATCGCGTGGATACCGTATACATCCTACACAAATTCGGCGGTCTTCTTCGACCATAGATAACTGTCCATCCCATTTTACCTTGAACATCAAAATGACCTGATCAGGAGAAACGTCCACTACTGTCAATGAATCATCAACGATTCCAATAAGAACTTCTAAATAATGAAATAGTAGAAATCTTCAAGAGGCAGACTAATAAGGTAACGATTCGCTCAGGACTTCAAGCTTGGTTTACACACTGGAATCCAGATATTAAGTATACAGAAATATGTACGTCCGGATTTTTCAGATTTCTGATGTTTGGGTTGCACGGCGATATAAAAGAAACACGAAGTTACTAGTGAGCGTTTAACGCAACCGCAAAAATAAAACTGAACCGTAACAAATATCTATTGTTCAAACGTATATCAGCGTTTATTAGACCCAGAACTCAGCATCTTACTTTATTTAGGAGGTCAAGATGGCTTTCAGAGATCAGTGTGCAAAAGCCTCCCGACCGATGACCCGACATGAGAAGAAGAGTAAGACGAACTGACGCTGAAGATTCTAACAGTAGGCCAAGATATTGAAAAGTCTCTTGTACACAGGGCCCGACTGAGAAAAGCATACTTTAAAATGCTTGAAAAAGAGGGAGAATCCATGCCAAAAAACATCGATCACGGCGAGAATGACCATATAAATGCTGCCGAAAAGTCAACCGGAAAATCTTTTTCCGAACGTTCAAAGATAGTGAAAGAGCGCAAAAAGAAGAAGAAGCACCAGGACCAAGTCGAGCTCCAGGAAAAACGGATTAAAGAACGTAGAGAAAAGTCGGCCCAAAGAGAAAAGAATCACGCTCAAATGACAAAACATACCAAACTTGGACAACCTCTGATGGGTCCACGAATCGACAAGCTTCTAGACAAAATTAAGAAAACGTCAGCTTAAAAAGAAGCTTGTGCCAGAAGTTCAGTGATCCATAGCTGGTCATGATATCTTTCGAGAAGATAATCTCCATCGATGATGCGGGAACTCTGCTGTTTTTGAATTCCCCACTGTAATCCAGGGTAGATGGGTGTATTTTGGGTAGCAGGAGACGGGACCCAATAGTCAGGATCTTGTTCTAAGTCTGTTATTTGGTTAGACAAGTCGTCAAGTTCGCTCTGTGATAACAACCTTAACCCATAGACTTCTCCAGCTATTCCTAGTGCCAGAACTAGATTAGTTGTACCCCGCCTTTGCCAGGGTGGCGGGATGTTTGCTGACTTCAGTTGAGTTATCATAGTTGGTAGTTCAAGAGCAAAACTAATGTTGAGAATATTTTCATGGCCTTCTATGCTATCCTGTTCATGGGTTGAAGGGGTCGTTAGCCCTACAACTTGACGTGTCTTGTCTGCAACCATCACTAGATCCCTACTGAAAGGCAGATGGCTAACACCATTCCGATCATATGGATCATAGAATAGCTTGAAAAGCTTTCCCCCTTGAGGATCTTCAAGGTCGTCTCGTGGTTCGACTCTGATGAGGCTGCGGTTCAAAGTTTGTACATAAATATAACCGTCTTTCGCACTTAGTTGAATAACCGGGCTTTTAGGTTTCACTGGAAGCATTCTGCTCTCTAATTTAAAGCCGCGATTCTCATCCTGAAGCCGTATGCTCCTGATATAGATTCTATAATCTGGAGCGTCTCCGCCAGAAAAAATTATGGACATCTTCCCATAAGGACAAGCGGCATATACAGGCTTTGCAGTGTGCCACGAATGCTGACGAGATATTTCGACTTTGTCACTGTTTCTCACCACTCTCAAGATCTGTATCCTTCCGCTGGAACCATCTTTCTCTCCGGTACCCACCACAAGAAACCTGTACAACTTCTCACCTATTTCGACGTTCCATTCGCACATTGAATAAACAATCTCTGTTGCGGAAAAGACACGCTCATAAGTACTATCTCCCTTCTTTGAAAGCGTCAAGTCAAAAGAGCTGTTTAGAAGCATAGATCTTCTCACATCGACAAACGTCAAATGATTCGGCGAACAAACACTGTCATGAGTCCTCAACACAACAGCAAACGCACGAATGTATTCAAGATACAATAGACGCCGGGGAGTCGAGCCGATTAGCGTGGTAGTTGGAATAGAAGATTTGAACCTATCCAGAGAGAGCAATTGCAATTTTCCATTCAAAATTGCCGCAATGACAAGATCTCGAGTTTCGTTCTCCTCACTCTCCAGCGAAAACTGGCATGCACAGGTTATATCAACAGCTCGTTCTCCCTTTATAACAACCTTAGTAGGAGGATGTGAAAGCTGACCATCACTCAAAACAAATAAGTTTCCATTTAATAGCATCACAGATCCATTGTCTAGAGGGAGAAACTCAACTGGTAAGTCTCCCATTTGTCGTTCGGCCGAGAATCGCTTAGTACCCGTGACAGAGCTCCATGCACAGTATATATAGTTACCGCTTCGAAGCCCAATGACAAACCTATCTATATTCCCCTCTCTTCTCATAAAAACATCATTAGCCACTTGAAACTCATCTCCTTTAACCAGCAAATCACGCATGTTGTACAATTCCTCCACTCCACGGTCTGAAAAATTATATACAATCAAGTCGGATTCGTAGGTACCGACAATGCAAATGTTTTGGTGTGCGAAACTGCATGCTGTAATAAATGAAGCACCAGATCCGATGCTTATTGTTCCGATTTCGGTGATCCATGAGTCCTCATCAGGTTTGATGATAAAAAATTGTACAACAGCACCTGCTTCCGAAGCTGCTAGTTCAACAATTACAAAATTTCCAAGGATACTTGATGATAATATCCCGCTAAGTTCATAGACTTTAGTGTCTTCGTGAAAATCGATCGCCAAGATTGCATCTTCCACCACCTGTACTATCCAGGAAGTTTGACTCAAAATGGCTATCGACTTCGTCTGCTGAGGACGAATCCCCCATTCATTTGTACAATCCTCGAGTTGCAGTTCTCCATCTTCATCCCATACCACAGCTAAAAGAGTTGTACTCCAGGGAGACGTGACAACCAGTATGTTTTGCAAACCTTTGAGGAAGAAAAGTTGTGATGCCTCAGACATTGTTGGCCCCTGAAGATAGACGGTAGCGCGCACTCCATTACGTATGTTGGTTATGCCACCCGTTCGGCCATCGCCGGAGCAGACAAAGATATGATCAAAAAGCCCATCAGTCCGGTTCATCTTCCTAGATCTGATTGGAACAATATCAAGTACCGGACCCCAGTTATCTAGGTCAATTACGTCTTCCTCATCAATAATTTCTTGGAAATCACCGTTCGACGGCCTGAATAATACAGAACCCCCTTTGGACATGTCACCACCATACGTCATATGAACCAGTTCTGAGTCTTCAACGGGCTCGTCTTCAAGGATATGCCCGGTAGTTTCATCATACGACTGTAATAGAAATGAACTGCCAATATCCCTCTTTAAGTCTAACATCAGCTTGAGTAAGATAACTCTACGATGCACCGTCACCAAAAAGAGGCGACCAGCCTCTGTCGCCAAATAAAAAGCATCAGATCTCAATCCAGAGCGGTCTTCACGACCGGTTTCTGAATACAGTTCCGTCCGCCGTGGATCTGAATAGAATGCAACAGGATAGTCCGATACGTCACAAGTGACGAAGTCAACATTCCCCGAAAGAACGTCTGATAAAGTTATTAGGACTAACTCATTTGCAAATGCTAACACGACAGCAGAGTAACACGCAACCGGAATGATGAAGAGAGGAGGTTTGCTCGCGAACCTAGCCGGCAATGGAAGTGAACCGAATGGCCTACATTGCAATGCACGATTCGTCCACCACTCATAGACAGTAATCCTCAATTTCGACTCATTAGCAAGCAGTGTCATATATAATACATGTTCACCGGAGTCAATTCCGTCTATAGGATAGAGGAACGTCGTGTGGACTATAACAGATGGGGCTAGATCGATGGTTTGCTTTTCAACCAAATCAATAGAATTCGAAAACTCGCCTCCTTCTGAGATCCTGAATATCTGTATCTCATTATGCAATGCTGGCACCGCGATATCAAACCCTCTTGGCTCTATACTAAGCGAAGTACCTGGGAAGCTACAAACATCAAAAGGTTCCTGGGTAAGTCGCCTTGAGCAGATAACTAAAGGAATGCCCCCATCTGGATATATCCTCATTATCAAAAGCCATCCAGAAGCCAAGCAAACTGCCAAGAAGTCTTCTACACTTGATGACCTAATGACATCGGCAGCTCTGACCTTGGAAGGCAGAGGAATGGGACGCGCATTGATAACCAGGGTCGCTTCCTTCAAGTCAGATTTCCTCAATTAAATTCATACCCACCTTTACGATAACCACGCAATTTTCACCTGTAGATCCTCTGCACAGAACCAACCGAAGTATATACGGGCTTTGCACCAAAGTCTGGTACAAGACGCCGGCAGGGACGAATCCCACGTCTTCCGTTTCCATGAATCGAAGTATGCTGCACACCTCTATAAGTTACACGCGGCGTGACCCAAGTCCCGCATTAAAACGCATGCCAACTTGGTGTAAGGAATGAGTTAACTTTCTATAAGTTGGACTCTTGATAAGCTAACAGTTATAAAGAAAAAAAGGCGGAATCAAATAGCCGTAAATATTTAGCATTACCTGTACATCAGTAAATTTCGGTCTGTTGGATCCGAAAATGTTTTCATATTGTTGTGAACTTACATTCTAACCACTTAGCATTCGCTAGCTACGCAATTTCAGGTTCTTACTCCAATTCTACCTAACAGCTATATGAGCGAGCTTAATTTTCAGGCAAAGCTATAATCGCCTGAAATCCACCTGCTGAGCATTTCTAAAGAGTTCTCGGGTTGGTTGAATGGGACCATATGGCCCGCGTCATATACTCTAAGAAACGTGAAGATGTCAACATTCTTGACTTCTCCCGCTGGAATCCCATTCACGGTCCAGGTATCCAATGGCTTACTCGAAAACTTGTCAGCCCCATACCAATCAAGAGCATTGACCCACGCTTGGTTTCCAAGCCAATTGCAGATGTAGTCCTTGTCTCCAGCATAGATCAGAACGGGGATTCCGCTATCCAATAGATACTTCACATCCTGGTGGAATGGCTTCGCACCATCACCAGTGGTGCTGAATCGGCTTAGTTAGTTGACTCAATTTAAAAGCCACGATACTTACAAGCCCACCTCGCTGCTGCAGCCAACAAACTCCTCAACTTCAGAACCTAGAGCCTCCTTAGTAGAGTTCAAATTCATATACTGCTCAATCCAGTCTATTTGGTCATAGCATAGTCCTCCACTACCACACTGTTCACGGATATCATACACATTGAGTCCAGTCTTTCTGTAGGGGTCCATAAGACTGCCGCAGTAGACGTTAGCAGGGACACATGTGAGAGCAGTTGGATTGGCGTCGCACAACTGACTCAATTCCTTACATCTCGGCCATTTTTCATGTAGACCCTCACACTCTTCTTCAGAGAGAACTGAAGGATAGCCGCCGAGTCCACACGCCATCCACTCATAAGACTCCCTCTGGATAGTTGGATTAGTTATGCCATTTCCGATGAGTACAGAGGTGAGATTAAAATCCTTGTCCTGTCGACTGACAATTTCTTTGGCAAATGCAGGAATATAATGACCAGCATAAGACTCTCCAGCGATATGGAATTCATTATCCAAATAGTCGGGAAATTGCTGGAAGAAAAGTTGCAATAGCGCGAACACATCTTTTCCAGCTGCCGCCGTTGATTTAACCCACTTGGACGACCTGGAATTACCGACATTGACGGGCTGATCGAGGAAAATAACGCTGGCATTATTATTCCATGCATATGGATTGAAGATAGGTTTCAAGTCACTAGCAATGTTGGCGGGCCCCAGTTCGAATAATAATCCAGTCATAGACGAGCAGCCTGGGCCCCCATTGAGCCACAGAACCAAAGGGTCGTTCTTTGGGTCGTTGCGAGACTCAAAAAACCACAAAAAGAAGTGCTTGTCTTCATCAAGGATATCCAAATACCCAGACCACTGGTTGACGGTGTCCACACCGAGAGACTTCGGCGACTTTAACCGCAGAGCATGGTCGGGTAGTTCCCCGCTGGTAACGTGGAGTTCCCAGTCGTTACGGACGGTTGCTTTCAAAGGTTCACTTGGCTTGAGCAAGTCGATAATTTCGTCTGAAAACTCGGCTTCTAAAAGTTTCCACGCTTCAACAATGGCTTGACCATCATTTCCTGAAGGTATTGGTTCTTCAAAGAAATCTGACGCTGACTGAAGCAGATTAGATGCAGAGGATGACGAACCTAGCAAAGGCAGCTGGTCCCAATCGCGCCATGAGGTCAATGACCAACCAACACATACAGAGACATACAATGCTCCAGTCGACAACTGATTCAGTTTCATCACTTCTACGCGGAGTCCGCCAGAGGAGGCCTACAGTATTTATGCTATCAGAGCTCAGTGCCGTATGTATGCATGTCAACTCTTGATAAGCACACCGACTTCCGAATGTAGCGCTAGTGACATGCGGTGGCGCGCGATAACGCATCCAACAACAGTTATCAAGTGTAACGCTAGATATTTTAAGCTTGCTAATGGTTATAAATCAAGACGCATTGATTAGCTGTCTGAAATTTAGCGCCCAACATAGCGCTATGAAATATGCGAAATACACAGTGAATCTACCATGAAGCGACTAATATAACTTTCATGGCACCTAACAGATCCTGTGAACTGAGGCTAAATATAAAACAAAACTATCTGAAGCAACATACACATACACTACTTAAAAACTACTATCATGCCTCCTCCTGCTTGGCCTCCTGTCCAGAACCTGCTGTGACACTGCTGCGGGGAGATAAGGGCATAGGCTTACTCTTTCTGCCTCTGGCCGCCAAGAATATCAAAGCACCAGCAATTGCAAACACGCCAACAGTCACGCCAGCTCCAATTCCTCCAGCGGCCGCAAGCGACAATTTGGAAGTATCGACCTTGAAATCGTGCGCCTCCGCGAGAAGGTATTGGGGCGTGTACATCGCGCAAATAGGCAACGAGTACGACTGACAAGTGGTGCACCACGAGCCAACATCCTGGATGGCAATCTCCGACAAGTTTGAAGTGAAGGTATCATAAGGAATCAGCTCGCTGGATGAACCTAGGATCGGATAGTACTGCAGAGGACTGGTTTCTTCACCCACAGTCGCAGAAGTGCCATTTTTGAAGCCAAACCGAATGTACTTCTCGTTGTTGTCTTCAACAAGCTCGAACACAGCGGCAGAGGCATAGTCGATGATGCCAGTGAAAATAGTATCGATGGTTTGATTTGCCTGGTACAGTCCCAATGCACCAAACAGCTGATAGAAGGTGTCGTATGATCCCGCGGCATAGCTGATGTAAGGAGCCTGTGTCGATTCAGTGATGTTGAGCTGTGACAGAATGAAGGCAGCCATGGTCCTACCTCCGATATAGGTATCACTATTGGAGGCATTATAGTTCAGGCTCTTGCTGTAGATATCCTGCAAGGTCCTCACCTGAAGTTCGGCGCCAGCAAAGTCGCTGTCTAACTGATTCTTGAACGTCTCATTGTGGATAGAGCTGACAAGCATGTGGTCGAATACAGTGTAGGCATTGCCGTAGTTAAGCTCACTCTCGGACAAAACTCCTTCAAAGAGAGGAGCAAGGCTCTGGTAAAAATCGAAAGTGGACTCATTCAGCGATGTAAACTCAGAAGTATCGAAGTAATTATTGGAGGCACTCGTATAAACAGGGCAATTCACGTCGCCCTGGATCCAAATGTTATCCGGAGAGTTGCTGCTGACTCCCTGGTAATACACATACTGGTATCCCTCGACGGGAGTATCTTCGTAGCTACCATTCGACAAGGAGCTGCCCGGGACAGTGTCATCATTGATATTGACAGTGTTCACCGGAGGATACATGCCCTGGAGGAAGGCTACACAGGTCTTCTGAAGCACATCAGAGTCTGGAGCGAATGCTTCGAATTGAGTGGCATCGTAGACTTCGCTGAGACCAGAGATGCTTGAATTACTAGAAGACACAAAGTAGCGCTCTCGGAAGAAGTTTCCCGCAGAGAATACTTCCTGGGCTCCAATTGGAGTCAGATAGTTGGTCGGCTTGGCCAGTCTGTCACCATGGCGTCCAAATATAAAGACCCCAAGGATATTCTCGGCACTTGCGACCGTCACAAGCGAAAGTGCAATAGTAGATAGGAAACAGCTCTTCATATTGAATAGGTGTATTTGAAAGATCGACCACCCTGTTTAAGGTGGGGGAATTGCGACCAAATTTATAGTCCGCTTAAGATCGGCAGTTTTTGATTGTCTTACTGCAGCAGCTCCGTTGGCATGCCAGAGGTCAATATTCCTATTTCGGCAACTGGGGTACTACTCTATTCAGCTACCACTATGCATCGTGAGATAATTGGTTGAAAAATAGCTACGATTTGGCTTTAAGTGCGGTTGAAAAGCAAACTGAAATTAATGATAGGTCAGTGTATGATGACTATTATAGTACTAATCATGCTACCGTTTTTTTTCAGGAACTGACGTCTCGGAGCTGTAATGTCCCGATATAGTATTATGCATGGGATCCCGACGGATTTCAGTGACGGCTAGACAAGTTAGGTTTACTACCGCGATAGGAAAAATGCCTCCGAGGAAAGCCGCGGAAGCTTACTCTATGAGAGTTGTACAAGCACGATACTACGATGTGTCGAACAGAATTAGGTCTAGTGGTAGAGCTAGTCATGCGTCTTATTTTACATCTTATCTGCAGATAAGATTGTAGAGAAGGCCAGGCAGGCTCCGTATGTCACTAGTATCATGCGCTCCAAGACTGCTTGCGTCTATTATTCTATGAATTCTATAACTAGCTATTTACATATATTTACATTGTCAGTTACTTTTTGTCCTTGTTTTTCTTTTGAAACTCAGCGATCAGCTCTTTCTGCAGAGGGATGGGTGCCGGTGCGTACTGTTTGAACTCTAGTGAGAACTCTCCCTTTCCTTGCGTGGCTGCTCTAAGATGGGTTGCAAAGCCAAACATGGAATTCAGCGAGCACTCTGCGGAAATTGTGAATTCATCGGTTCCAATTTCGGTATCATTTATAACGGCCATTCGCTTGTTGAGTAAGCCAATTATACTACTCTGGAACTCAGACGGGGCAGTGATTGAAACATCCATAATAGGCTCCATGATTGTGGGACTCGCTTTCACAAATGCTTCTCGAAATGCGCCTATGGTTGCAGTTCGAAATGCAAGTTCACTTGAGTCGACCACATGGACAGCACCATCATTGATAAGCATTCCAACTCCAAGAACTTTGTGTCCAATAAGCGGTCCTTTCTCTACTGCTTCTTCAAATCCCTTTTGACAGGCAAACAAGAACTTTTCAGGGATCTTTCCACCAACAATTTGGGTCTTAAAATCATTAGTTTCAGTATTGGTTGCGGTCAGTTCACCAATCACCTTTGCGTACTGGCCAGCACCACCACTCTGCTTTTTGTGGGTGAAATCAAAGGAAGCCGGAGTCGTGATGGTCTCTCTATAGGCAACCTGAGGCTTTCCAGTGACACACTCAATGTTGTACTCACGCTTCATTCGCTCGACATAAATCTCCAAATGAAGTTCTCCCATACCAGAAATAATGGTTTCCTTGGACTCAGAATCAAATTTGACCGTAAAAGTAGGATCCTCTTTCTGGAACCGGTTGATGGCTTTCGAAAAATTGGGCGAATCCTTTGACTTTGGCGTGATAGAAAGCGAGATAACAGGATCAGGAACGTACATCGATGTCATTGTGATTTTAGAATTGCCATCTGAAAAAGTATCTCCGGATGAACAATCTATACCGAACGTTGCGCATATTTCACCGGCTCCAGCCTCTTCGATGTCTTCCATCTCATCAGAGTGCATCCTGGCAAGCCGAGCCAGCTTTATCTTCTTTCCGGTTCTTACATTCGTGATAAACATCCCTTTCTTCAATTTACCCTGATACACTCGGATGTAAGTGAGCTGGCCATATTTACCTTCCTCAAGTTTGAAAGCCAGCCCAACAAAAGACGAATTCTGAGACGAAGCAAGATGGACAGGTTTCTCATTCTGATCAGCGTCAAGGCCAGTATTCAGAACCTCACTGGGATCTGGCAAATAGGAGGCTACTGCATCAAGCACAGGCTGTACTCCCCGGTTGGCCAGAGCAGAACCCATTAAAACTGGAGTAAATTGTCGAGCAATAGTAGCCCGTCGGATTGCCTCTACGATTTCCTGAGGGCTTGGAGTCTTTTCTTCCAGAAAGATATTGGCCATTTCCTCATCCACGTCGGCAAGAGTCTCAATAAGCAAAGCCCGCTTCTCGGCTGCCAGTCCCTTAAGCGACTCAGGAACATCACCGACTTCAATAGTCTCACCCTGCTTACCTTTGTTGTACAATGCCCTCTCGTATATGAGATCAACTACACCTTCCAGCCCATCTTCAGCGCCAATTGGAACTTGTACAGCAGCCGCTGCTATCTTGAGCTTTTTATTGATCTGATCAATAGCCTTCCATGGGTTTGCACCCATCCGATCCATTTTGTTAATAAATGTAATTCTAGGAACATTATATCTCCTCATCTGACGGTCCACTGTAATCGTTTGTGACTGCACACCAGATACAGCGCATACCACCAAAACAGCACCGTCGAGAACTCGAAGAGCACGCTCCACTTCGATGGTGAAATCAATGTGGCCAGGAGTGTCGATCAAATTGTAGTGGTAGTTCGAAACAGTTCCATCCGGTTCAATCTTTTCCCAATCACAAAATGTAGCAGCAGATTGAATGGTGATCCCCTTCTCGCGTTCAAGTGCCATTGAGTCCATCTTTGCGCCCACATTGTCCCGACCTCGGACCTCATGTATAGCCTTGATCCGGCCCGTATAATACAAAACTCGCTCAGTGAATGTGGTCTTTCCGGAATCTATATGTGCCGAGATCCCTATATTCCTCATTCCTCTGAGACGTGTCATATCATCCGGCTGGATGCTGGATGCCAGCTCTCTGAGAACTTGATTCTCTTCGTCGTATGTTTCAGGGGCATGCGTATTACTTGCTCGGGTGCGACTCGACCCGAAGGCCCGAGAAGACACCCTATTCAGTAGAGCATATGACCCCACAAGCTGTCTAGCTGGTGTTGCCAAAATATGCCTTCCCAGTAAGGTGGTTTGCATCTGTCGGAACGAAGCGAGTGATCCAATGCTGAGATGAAATTCATTTTTTAGAGGGTATGGTAGTTTCCCATCTGGGAATTCAATATGATACGACTGTCGAAATACAGTTTAGCCCTCACTCAATAAACGAGCAGTTCGAGCGATAGGAACAGAGTCGAAAAACAAGTCAAATTGTGTTCGTGGGGTCCTCATACTTTAATCAATTAGATAACTAGTTCTGCAGTTTGCAGTGCTACTCAAAAAAATGTGTTCGTTGTCTGGCGCACAGTGGTGCGCGTCTTGATAAGCATACAAAAAAGAGTTGTGTAGCAAACATAAGACTGATCGCTGAACTTCTATTCCTGAAAGATTAGGAGCGTACCAGCTCTGACGTCCTATCAGATCATAGCGGTTAGACGATGCATGCATGTGCAAAAAAGCGCAGTGCTGATAATAAGTGAAATCCAGTACAGCTATGAGATTCATCTTTCAACGTAGACATTTTAATAATGAACAATTGGAAGTATATTTTCACAAAAAGACGCAAAACATGTCATAACTCATATTCTTAAATTATTCTTGACCATGCGCTGAAATATCATCTTCGTCTACATCTTCTGGTTCCATCCCCGCGTCAATTTCAGCACTTCGCAATAGTTTCGCTTCGCTAATTGACAAATCACTGAGACCATACCATGAAATGGCACCCATACCGAGAAATGCAGAAATACACGAAAAAATGAGAGCAACGATGCCTCGGGCTGTGAATCCATCAGGCAGAAATGGAACTTGGGTATTCTGACCGGTGAGGTCCAGAAAGTCTTCGGTATTACCAGCAGCATTCCCAACAAATGGAAGCTCTGCCCTTTTGCACGCCTCGAAGTGGTTCGACGGGATTAACGATCGCTGTTGTAACTGGAGTGGTGCCTCTACGAGTGTCAAAGCAAGACCCTGAAATAAATGCCATTCAATATGGCAGTGGAAAAGCCAAACACCCGGATTGTCGGCAACAAATCGAATGACAAAGTTGCTGTTAGGATTTACAACTAATGTATCACGCCTGATTGGATACTCAGGGAATTCCGGCGAATTATCCCAATCAAATGGTGTTGGATCGTCGTATGCTTCTGACTTAGCCAATACTTGGAATGTATGTCCATGAAGATGGAATGGATGGGATCCGTCATCCAAGCTGTTCAACGTGATCTGAACTACTTCATTGTGCTCCAACACAAAGCTGTGAGTATACTCTCCATAAATAGCCGGATTTGAGACAAGACTTTCATTGGCCGACATGACAGTGTACAAGGTTGGTACCCTGGGCCTGGTATATGTGATGTTGTTGAAGAACGCGTAATTGACACCATTCAAAAGGTTGTTCATTTCGACTGATACTTCGATTGAGTAGTCCGGATCTGGGAACAACGGCAAATGGTCGTAAGGAACAAGCTTCGAATCATCGAACTGCTCAAGCTGATTGCTTTCCTCAACGGGCATCTCTGCCTCATTGAACGGCGCCTCAGCATTGTATTCCAACCAGTTTGTCATATTCAGACGCAAGTCGGACGGAATTATGTCCAAAAGATCTGAATCAGCTATCGTCACTATGGCATGATTGGCAGTTGTGCTGTCTTTCGTGGTGAACAATATTGAATAGCGCTGCGCAACCGCGACGTAGATGAGGTCTGTCTTTTGGCGCTCTGTATAAACACCATCGACTTCAACAATTTCAAAATCGTGTCCTTCGATATAGAAGTACTGACCAACAAAGGCCCCGATGTTCAGGATTCGCAACATGTATGTAGTATTTGTCTTGACTGGAATTTTCAATCCCACAGTCTCGTTGAACAGGAAACTATTCGGCACAGGTTCCGCACCAGACGGATTATACAGACTCATGAAAGTGGGGTTGATACTCTCTATCGTCTCATGGTACCAGTCAGACAAGGTGACAGTTAACTCTTCATCAAATTCGTAAGGGAAATCGTTATCGTGCACAACGAAAGCCTGTCGATAACCATCAGGATATTGGCTATCAACATGCGAATGGTACCAGTATGTGCCATTCTGGTCAACCGTGAAATTATAGATGAAATCGCCACCAGGTGGAACAGGACACTGGGTGACAAACACTGGCCCGTCCATTTCGTTCGTTCCATTCTGAAACATGCCATGAAAGTGAATTGAAGTGTTCCGATCCGGAAGCCCATTATGCATGTAAATAATCACTCGGTCTCCCTTATTCACATCAATAACCGGTAGTGGCCATTCATTATTAATGCCCACAACTTGTCGCTCGTGAAGGCCATCTGGATTGGCTGCAACCCAAGTGATATTGAAGTTATATATCCTGTCTTCGGCGTTCACACTCTTGAATACGGCACAGCACAGTAGCCACAAGGCCCCCAGCACGTGAAAGTGAACCGTCATCCTGGAGCTTTATGGTTGAATTATGCAGGGCTACTGCTGGACAGGACAACCCAATTATATATTGGTTGTGGGTAGGATTATTACGAGCCGACGACCGGAAAAAAGAAAAAGAAATATCCCTACCCTACCCATACCCTGAAGTGGACAGCGGTCGGAGTGTCAGGCACAACGTTCCCATATTACAAACAAATTTTACCCGGATAGCATATTACGAGACATTGAGACCTGATAGTCTTTCGTTGGGTGTTGGCAATTTGCTTTGCTTTAGTCCTTTGGTAATCGTTGCAATGGTCTGACCGACAAGTGATCGGCGCGGCAAAAGCAAAGTTATCAGATCAAAATCAGGGTTCGGCGTCGCTGCAGTTTCCGCATCTGGCATTATCAGATCAATCTGATGCCGTTCGATTCTTGAATCAGGTCAATGAGTAAAGCACTGCCACTAGACGGGTAGGGCTCGGCCAATAGACAGCCACAGCAAGCCCTGTATACTGAGAATGTAGTTGCAAAAACTCCCAATTGCAGTTACGTTGTCTCTTCATCTGAACGACACTATTGAGCTCCAATACTGAAAGTGGGTGACTGCTCTGCTATCTTGTGGTCTGTGATCATGGACTTCGCAGAGCTTGGCAATGACTTATATTTGACCTGCCAATGCGTTGAGTTTCCCGTGTAAGAAAAACCCCTCCGGGGCCTTTCTTGGCTGAAGTAATAATTTCACCGAGAAAAAAAATGATTTTGGATAATTAGCACAATGCTAATAGATGTGCATTCCGGCCCATTTACACACACCCAATGGGCAGGATTTCGCTCATACACAAAATATGCACTTGGGAAATATTAGTCTGCTGTTATCACTTGATATAAGTAGCGCTGCTCTTCTCGGGATGGGACGCCATTTTCTATCTTTAGGGGTTTCAATGGGCTGATCGCATAGTGATTTTTCCAGAATCTCGACTTTTTTTAGACATTCTTACCGACGTTATGGAAGGAGCTCCTTAGTGTTATAACAGCTTCTGAGCAACAAAATTTCGGTACTCTCTGCAAGAATTCAATACTCAACATCCGTTGGGATAACATAAGTCTGTCTGATACGTGACGTTTCTGTTTCTACGTACCATGTTTGGCGAAACACATTAGGTTTGACAACTGACGTTAGCCTGGACGGAATCATCACTTCTATTCTAAACATTGTCTTTTCTTGTTTTGTAATATATATTCAGTAAACTTAGGTAGCGAGCGAGCGCCGTCAATTACGAGATGGTGACCTTATTCTCCGTGGAGATATTTTTTATTATCTTTCGAGAATCATTAGAAGCTTCTATTATTATATCAGTTCTTCTAGCTTTCATTGAGCAAGGAATGGGAAGGCTTGATGAAGACCGACAATTGTATAAAAGATTGGTCTGGCAGGTCTGGGTAGGCGCTGCTTTGGGAATATTTATCTGTCTCGCAATCGGAGGAGGGTTCATTGGCACATTCTATTTATTAGGCGAAGACATCTGGTCTAAATCAGGGGACCTGTGGGAAGGAGTTTTTTCGGTGATAGCTACCGTTATGATTACTATGATGGGACTCGCCATGCTGCGTATAAACAAGATGAAAGAAAAATGGCGGATCAAGATTGCAAAGGCTATTCTAAATTCTGCTAAAAGTGGTAAGTGCTCTCTTACGCGATATATGAAAAAGTATGCACTTGCTCTGCTGCCCTTTGTGACAACTCTCCGAGAAGGAGTTGAGGCTCTCGTATTTGTAGGCGGTGTGTCACTGGGGACTCCTGCGACGGCATTTCCTCTGGCTGTGGTTAGCGGGCTCGTCTGTGGGTGTGGTAGTGGCTATATCCTGTATAGAGGGGGGAATGCTATGTCTATTCAGTATTTTTTAATTGCCTCTACGTGCTTCCTATATCTCATAGCGGCTGGTTTGTTCTCTCGAGCTGTGTGGTATTTTCAAAACTACGCATTTTCAGTCAAAACCCTCGGTGAAATCGCAGAAGCTGGCACTGGGCCGGGCTCGTATAACATCAAAGGGAATGTATGGCATGCCAACTGCTGCAATCCCGAAACGTCGGGAGGTTGGGAGATATTCAACGCATTGTTTGGTTGGCAGAATTCTGCAACTTATGGATCAGTCATCTCATATAATATTTACTGGGCATTTATAATTCTGTTCGTTCTATGTCTATTGTATGAAGAGTGGAATGGGTCTTTGCCAGTTATTTCAAGATTTCGAAAGAAAGCACCTTTCTCTCGAGAAGCTGATACTCTTGTGAAACAGGCAGAGAATGTTACAGAGCGACAATGTGGTGAAATGCTGATAACTTATAATAGTGCATAATGGCTAATAGAAGAGCGATATATATTCTTTGATGGAATGACGTTTTGTATATGCGTTTTGATATTACTGCTGTTCTAATCCATTCCATAGACCCGGGACAGACAACAAATGATGGAAAACAACAGTCTCTCTTCCGAAATGAACAATTTTTTCATCGCTCGTTGATGTCCGTATCTCAACCATCAATAATTGAATGATAATATAAATAGTGACATTGGCGATGCAGATCCCAGTTGATATCAATATCTGTGCCTATGCAATTTTCGATGCAATCCAAAATGCGCAACTATATCGGTACTCTGCCATATGGCCGGGAGGCTTAGGTGTATATGTACAGTCAATATCGGTTTCCAATTCTAAAAATTTGAAGCCGAACTTAGGTATAATGTCAATAATATCATCCAGTGACATTTCCAGTCCACGTGAACGATCTTCGTCAACTTTGTCGTTTTTTGCTTGTCGTCTGTCTATATCTTCATAATGCCATAACAAAGGCCCAAAATTAAACCAGAGACCACCAGGTTTTAACGTATCATATATGGTCTGCAGTGTCTTGAAGATATTAGGAGAAGTATCGATGAAAAATACCGTGGCAATCGCATCAAAATCTGATCCTCCATCTGAATATGGATATATTTCATCGAAAGACCCTAAAGCCATTGACAATAGTCCCGCTTCCGGGATAGAAGGGTCCGCCTCCTGCTGAGCAACCAGCTGATTGGGATCAATATCTGGTACCAACACGGCTGCCAGTTGATTCTCGCGTGAGCGTTGATGTGAATATTGGTTGACATACGGATAAATGCGGTAGTCATTGCGAGCACCAATATGGTTCAAAATAAACTTAGAGGTGAATATCATATAATATGAAAATTCGTTTCCCTGCGCCTGAAAGCCTAGAGATGCGAGATCAAATGGCATCCTTCCTAGACCACAGCCTGGCACCAGAATACGGGTCCTATGCCTCTCTTCGACATCGGGATATATCTTCAACAACCCGTCGATTATTCTTCCATAGCTTTGACGCCTATTCTCAACACCGGCAGATGACCATTCTTTTGCAATTTGGTTGAGAGTCGAATTAACTTTGCCAAAGTCATTGTGTCCATATTGGCTGGTATCGATCTCAACGCCAGGCTCGACAATGTCATTGAGAGCAACCGAGCAGATGGCGTTGAAAAAGAATGAATTAATATCAATGCATTCTTGGATTCTTTCCAGGTGGGTCAAAAAAAAGTCCTCGACATATTTTTGGTATTTAGAGTCAAGTTTGGCATGCCGTTCTCGATGTGGGACTATAAGATTGGAATTAGCCGCGTTACCATACTGAAGCATATCATTTCTTGTAAGATCTCCCACGACACAATGGCAACTTACATGATAGACACTGCCGTTGCAAATTCCTCTTCATCCATGTCCACCGGTTGTGTCTGAAATACTGTTTCTTGAACGGTCAACAGTCTGCAACCAGCATTGATATCCTGCTTCTCATAAACCCCTGTCAGGCAAACAAACCTAACCCGCACCTAACCTCTGCTTCCTAACCAATTGGGTCTCGGTGAAAAGACTCCTCTATACCACCAACCATGGCATCAGCATTTGCGGAGCAGAACAAGAAGGTGGTGACATCGTTGTATCGGCAATCGCTGCGTATGACCAAGAGCTGGATCAATCGGCGAGATCTGTGGCGTGCAAAGGCCTTGGAAATCCGCCAGGAATTCGACGACAATAAGAGCCTGACCAACCGTCAACAGATTCAGCAGCTGGTTAATACTACTCAACTCCTGTTAAACAAGTATCGACATCCTGATCCTATAATTCCGCCCATGCGTCCCGGTGGTACGAAATTCGAGCGAAATATTCCGCCTCCTCATTTGCATTATCAGTGTAAGTATAATATTGATAGGAGCAAAAGCGTGTATCTAACGAAGACCGCGAAGGTGAGGATTGATATAAAAAAGTTTGCAGTTACCAACAGCGCTCCTCCCGTGCCACAATTGAACTGTAAAGGCATTGCTGCTTCTTGGATAGAGGCGGCTTTTCTACTTATTTTATAAAAAATCGTTGCTTACAGGTTTGCGTTATTATGTGGCTTTGAAAAATAGACTTTGTTTTACAATAGAGCCTGACCAACACGATCAAAGATCACATCTACCTGATCCAGTGGGGCCGCTGCTCCGTGAATTAGAGGCACAATTCCGCTGCCCAAGCTTTCTGTCCATATTTTGGCCAACGGCGACGGTTCTGCCTTGACCACATTCTCTTGCTGTGATTCCAACTCCTTTATATACACGATATTGCGCCCCCTCCGTTTCAACATGATGACTTCCAGGCTCAAGCGTTGACGCGGGTAGACTATGCGTACCTCCACAACGTTGCGTGCAATCACCACTACAGGCACTTTGCTGGTACGCTCCAATCTGGCAAGAGACTGATACAATGGCAGCGTAGTTCGTAGCATCCATACCACAGGTAATAAGCCTTGTTCCTCGAGAATAGCATTAAGTGCTGCTCCAACTCGCTTGTGTGGACTGTTTTCGCTCAGCTCCAGTTCCACCTTTGACGTACTACCAGAAACTGCGCTATCGCTGCCGCTCAAAACAACCGTAGCAGTGATCGTGCCTCCATAGATAAACGAAATGCGATCCATCGACGCTTCCTTCAAGTCAAGCTTCATTGATTTTACCAGCTCGGCATAGTTGACCATACGCTCGATTTTGGATAGCTGGCCAACCACACTGTCAACAAATGCCTGGCTACCTAAACTCAGGTCGACGCGAAGCATGAATCGGCCCGTCTGTGCATCGATAACAATTCCTCTAGAGGTAGGCACCACGGCATCTTGCTCGGACGAAGTTGTTTTACGGTAACTCTTCTCACCGGGCAGCTCAAGTGTTCGTTTAGTTCTACCTTGCAGCACCGCTGTCTTGTTGTCCTGTAGCATCACCAGCAGAGTCGAATATGCCCAGGTGTTTGTAGTCAGAGTGTTGAGATTGATCATGATTGCCGGGACTGCAGAGTGCGAAACACTGTTAGTTCCAACGACAAGACTATAAGATGCATGCCTGATATCCAGTTGTTGACAAATTGAGTTGATCATGAATCGCGATGTCATAAACTTAGCCAAATCATCAAAGAGCCGGTACTCGGGAACCAACACTTGGTCTTCAGATGCCAAATTTACGCGTTCAAGGAAATTTATCTGCCAGTTCTTGTCCTTGGCTTCCAGCTGGCTCATATACCATTTTGGCGGCCCAATACGCAAAAGGGCAACAAGAAGGAACCACGATGGCGCCCAGTCGTGGCGGCGGAGGCCAAACACCATGACAGTCTGCTTATCGTCGAAATAATGCGCCACGTCATTGTTGGATAACACTACGCTGGTGTTGGATATCCATCCAGCAGCGCGAGCACGTTGTATGATTTCATCCTGTAAAGCGATATATCTCAACTTGTAAAGCACGTCTGGAGCCTGGCTGACCACATCAGTAAGCTCGTTGAGTGCTCGTTCCGCTGCAGCAGTCAGCTGTGTCGAGTTCTGGAGAACGCACCGTCCTCCCAGCGCATCGATAGATAGCGTGACATGATGTTTCTTGTATAGATTGAGCTTTAGCTTTGTCGGAGAAATGAGTGAAACGGACGACTCTGATGCGCAGTCGCCGTCTTCACGCTCCAGGAGAGAACGGTAGATTCCCTCAATAATATGCCGAATATGGGAATTTATGACTAGGTCAATCAACTGCTCGACATTAAGGTTGTCTTGACCGAATTTGATGTCTGACGGAAGATCAGCAGATCGCCCATCCCGCTGCCATTGTACAACGATTTTGTGGTCCTTCGAAAGCCCTATTCTCAATGCATGTTTTCGAACAGGACGATTCGTCCAGTACTGAATAACCACTAGACTCTTCTCCTGGAAAAAACTGTGGCTGATTACGCCCGACCACAGACCTCTGCCAAGAGCGATCAACTGGTCGTTTATAATTGACAGCTTGTAGTTTTGCGCGAATTTGAGAAGCCAATGAAATGCATCGGAAAGCTTGTTGTTTATCAGCATATTATTGACAATCTTCTCCAGTTGGACTGCAACTGAGAGAGGCAAGCTGTGGCGGGCGCCGTCAAAACAAAAGCTGAACCGCACGAAGAAGAACTGCGCATCAACGCTGTCATCGGCGACTGCCAGTTCCAGGACATAGGAATCGTCGATAGTGAACTTGACCCGGCCATCAGCGATCTCGTAGTTGCGATGCTCAGGTAGCAGATCTTCGCTGACCGCTAATCGCACTGACAATATCACATTCAAGTCGTGTATCGTCCGTAGGACCATATCTCCAGATAAGGGCTTAAGTGACTTAAACTCATGGCTCTGCTGAACTGGGCTTCCGTACTTAAGCACCTCCAGTGCAGTTTCGATGTCGGGATTTCGCAGCTTTGCACCTCCCAGCGTGCGTTCAATCGAGTACAGCACGTTCACCAGATTTGAAAAGCAGTTCTGCTGGCCCGTCAGCCACGACACGACATCGATGCAACGGGATATGTCTTTGGAAACAGCTGCCCACTTGGCCAACACGTAAAGCTTGATCATTTCCTGGCGAGATTTGACCAGAAAATCAAGGATCCGCCTTTTGCGAGCCACATCCGAGCTGATAGAAGATATCGTTTCCATCACTTGCTGGAGTTCGCTATGCGAATGTATTGCCAGATTGGCAGCCACCTGTGATAATGGTACGTAGTTGTTGACAATATGAGGGATCTCTGGCGGCTGGACGCTGCTGATGGTGGATGCAGCTTTCTTAGTACTGTCCACCACTACCCCAGCCGTCACTAGGTCAGTTGGACCGCCTCCTCCATGTTTGTCGATGTCGAGTGACGGCATTTCGTCGTGGACAATAGCCATCGCCCGACAAGTGCTGGTAGCTCGGTGTCGTAAACTCCAGTTGGTCCACGACTAATTCAACTGCACTGGCACACCGACAGAAAAAAACTGAACAATATCAATAAATAAATGCGACAGCAGATGTCTATTGGATGTGTGCTGAGACTAGTGGAATATTCCAATCGATATCTCAGCGTTCTGCTGCGCTAGAGGCTGTTCTCGACGACTCGAAGCTGAACGAACAGTTGCGGGACTCGATAGACTGAAGATGAATTATGGGGCACGGGTTGCTCTATATCGAGAGGCTGACTTAGATGTGGAAACTCTGTGCACGACGGTCCGACGGGAAGATTACCGCAGCAGATGAAGATGGCTCAGAAAGAACAGAGTACCATGCTCTGAAAACCAGCTTATTTCTCGAGAAGTTTTAGTGTTGTGTGTCCGGATCTGAGAGAGTGTCAACTGCTGAGTCCCGAGTCGGAGAACAAAGAATTACGGTGGATGCTCCTCCGACACTGACATATTTTTCATCCGCATACCGACAATTTAGTTTTGGTTGAGCTCCGACAATATTGCATTGGAATGACAGTCGAGGCGTTCTAAAGCAATCGTATAAATGTGATCTTTTCGACTTGTCGCCCTGTTTATCTAACAGTTCCCGTTGGTACCTGCATAAGCGTAGCCGTTCGATGACCTCGATAAACCCGGGCAATTCTTAGTGAAAGCGATCGAACCGTGCTATACAATAAAGTTGTAAAGTAATGAAGAGTCTCGGCATTAAGGTTTAAGTTAATTTGCGTCTTGTGTATTTTCTTTCTTTGTTGGCATTGACTGTTGTTATCTTTGTGCAGCGTCTTTTAGTTTACTTGATGTCCGTCCCCACTATTACTGATGATGTCAACGCGGTCTACTAGCTTGCGTATAGTAAATAATGTGGCTGGCTATCTATATTTACTCTTCATTCAATCATAAGCCTCCGAAACTCACGGGGTGTGATAGCAGGTATTTCAAGTCGTCTACTCTACGGAATCATTTTCTTCCAGATAGCTGGCGAACAACGTGCTAGGTTGCATGCTGCTGAACATCAGGCTGATGCTTATGCTGCCATGTGTTGCAGATCCCCATCCCGCCAAAATGCGCCACTCCACAATTGAGGCAGTACATAGTTGTTACCTGGTGAGTGATTTTAGAGGATATATAAAGCTCGGATGCCTCTAGCTGTGTTTGCTACAAAATTCACCTGAAATCCCCTCGCTGCGGGGGTCTGCTTTCTCACCGTGGTAACGTTACATTGACACAACGATAGCGGCTGCTGCACCACGCTGCATCTCTGTCAATATCAACAAACTTTAAAATACTTTAAACTTGATATTGAGTGCTCGGGGCATTTTGTATCAGGATTTGTCTCCCCAATACCAGCTCCTGGCTGAGCGGTACACCCCTTTGTTAGTTCTTGGTGGGCGAGAGCAGTCTCCAGCCGGGCATGGTGGACTCGCAGGGGTCAGACCAACCACCACCAAAACAACCTGACGACAGGCTGCGAACCGCGTCGCTTAAGCTTGTGATCCCGCCAGCTGCCCCTTGGCCCCAGGATACACATGCCGGCGCCAGCGTCTACACCGACGTCACCCCGTTTCCGTCGCCTATTGTACGTGATTGGGATATCCCCTATGTTGGCGTGCTGACATCGTATAATGGCCAAACGACCCCGTCTTCGGCTATTTCGCGGGCCAACTCGTTACGACGGCCGCCGGTTGCAGGCTCTGAAGTGGTCGAGAAGCGAGTTCTTAGCGAGTATGTCCCGGTGGTGGCCAGTAATGTCAACACTTCAGTAGTTCGTCCTGTGCTGCCAGGACCTCGCCTCGTTACCAACCAGCCACCTGAGTCTCTAGTAATTCCGAAACGACGGGATCCAGGCAGTAACAGCACATCTGGCAACCACACGAGAAACAGGTCGAATAGCGAGCTCAATGAGTTCAGAGTGCCTATTCCAAGTCGTCCTCCGCTAGGTCGGTCGTCCTCTGGAGACCGGTTCTATACTGTCGAGCGACTCGAGCGCGAGCGTTCGTCGGTGCCGTCGATTCCATCTCCGTTGCAAATCGAGCACGCAGCAGGATCTGTGCAGAAAGTTCAAACGTGGGGTCCAGATAGTATGCAGGCGGACGTGGAGGTCAAGCCAGAAGACGGACGGGTGTATGAAGCGTTTGACACTGAGAGCAGACGGTCGACATGGAGGCATGTGCGGGAGCTGGGCAAAGGCAACTTTTCGCGGGTGGTGCTGGCAAAACCGGTGCTGCGGTATGTGCGACTCGAGTACCAGTCGTACGCTTCGTCGGTTCGCGTAGCCATCAAAATCGTCGAGCTGGAGGCAGCTGGCGGAGCCACAAAGGAGCGGATCGAGTCAGGACTGAGTCGCGAGATAGAGATCCTCAAGAGTGTCCGACATCCGTCGCTCATTCCGCTACATGGCTTTAACATGGACCGCTCTAAAGCGCTAATGGTGCTGCCGTACTGTCGTGGTGGAGATCTTTTCGACCTCGCTAGTAAATGGAGATCCAAGCTCACGCCGCCGCTGGTCCGGCGACTTTTTGGAGAGATTGCCAGCGCAGTGGCTTATTTACACAAGAACAGTATTGTACATCGTGACATCAAGCTGGAAAGTGAGTAGTGGCTGGCAGTGCTCTAAACATGCCTTTGTGTATATAAATGTGCGTATGTGGTGCTAACGCAGATGCTCTTATCAACATGGAAATCGCTGATCTGGTGGCATTGCCGAATGTGTACGAATATCCAAAGTCGCTGCTGACTTTGACAGATCTGGGGCTTTCACGCAGGTTTGATCCTGACAGTCCGCTGCTGACTACGCGATGTGGTTCGGACGACTATGTGCCCCCTGAACTCTTAATGGGCCAACCGTACGACGGGCGCCAAACAGATTCGTGGGCGTTGGGAGTACTTCTGTACGCCATTATGGAAGGACGATTACCGTTTGATCCTCCTCAGAACGTACCCAGCGGACGAGCTCGAGGGCGGACTGCTCATCGAATCGCGAGGGTTGAGTGGTCATGGATTGCATTCAAGAAAGACCCTGACAGTTCAGCAGCTGCCTACGACCGCCAGTGGGAGGGAGGCAAGCAAATTGTGGAGGGGTGCCTGCAAAAGCGGGATCTGCGTCTACTGGCTGGCGATATCATATCGCTGCCCTGGGTCAAAGAAGCGGTTCCCAAGGATCTGGTATCTGATACCGAGCTGCCCATTGCCGACATGTTTGTGTCGGATGTACAATAAGGTATATAGAACACTAATGCATGAATGTTACGCTTGAGCTGGTTTATTTCTTCACCTGGAATGTTACAATAACGAAGAGAAAACAGCAAGTCTTTGATGCTGACTTTTGGTGAGTATTTGTGGTTCCACCGTGCTTTCAATATGTCGCGCTTGAAAAAGAGGTTCGGTCTCCGATTCTACACTGTATTTCTGTTGAGATGTCCAATTGTCAGACTCAGATTAATGGATACGCTTACAGTGATGACCGACTGAAGCATACACGTCAAGTTACTATTCTGCCTACTACGCTATGGTCCACCATGATGCCTTCGCGATTGAAATTCTATGATGTCTGGCATGACTAAACCAATACCTATCCATTCCGAGTGCATCCTCTCTCCACCCAGTACTGATGATACGCGCTCAGATTAGATCAAGTAATTTGCGATCATGCATTCTCGGCCTGTTTGTCCTCATAGCGCGGTGTAGTACTGTAACGATTAAATACACTTCACAGTATATGGCCTCCTAACCCGCATTGTCCCTAAGATTCCGATGCGTATTCCGCCAGTTTATCACCGACCAAATACCGTGATTATTTTAACAGTGTCAAGCAATGAGTAGAAACTACTTGGACTATAGCCCAAAACATATCATTGATGGTTGCGCTGCCAATTCCCGTTTCTACTAACTATAGTGAGTTGCGCTACCAGCCGGAAAAACAAACTAAACTCTACTAGTTGCTCATAAGGTCAGGTCGACAAAGCTTTTGAACACAAAACTGTAAAATAATCAATGTAATCCAGTCATTTATCTTGAAATAAATTAAATCACGAGGTTTTGCTTGAACAGCCAGTCATGCAGTACTATGGAGCAGTCGTCTAAAGCTGCAGTGCTGCTTCTGCATTGTGCCAACGGCTGACACGGTTCGCTCACGCCCGTAATAATAAAGACGCACAGATGTCGTCGTCCCCAACCCCATCCTCATCTCCATACGGACCAGTCTTCCGGTTAGGTCCTGGGGATGGGTGTAATTGAGAAGGAAGGCAGTCGGTACAACGTGCATAATGCGTATATTACGCGGGCATATACGTACGGCCCATGTTTGTATATTATCAGATTGTACGCATCAAATAATGGTTATCAGATCGTCCCCATCAGATAAGAAATGCAGCCGCGAGCCCAGCGCACTGGCCACTACAGTTCATGTATACATACACACACATCGCACCAATGATCACTGACCATCAGTTGCCACTAGCAATGAACATCTCGAACTGGCTACACTTCATCATGTGCCGGGTTCTTGCCGGGTTGTGACGCTGTTCAGTTCCGGTCGGCCCAGTCGGAATGAGATGGCCACGGGTAGGGGCGTATGCACCATTCTGGGCAATTTGGACTCAGTGTCCTGAGGGTTTTACCACTTTGAACCATGATCGGCGCCCTCCATTTAAAGTTATTGTCCACGCATTTCCAAGCAGTTCGTTCTGTTGCCAGCTAATATATATAGCCGTTTCCCTCACCAGCGCCATCCTCGATCTCATTGTTAGGGTGGTCACGTTAGGGTGCGTGTGTCGAATACAGGTGCTTTAGGGTGCTGCCAACTTAAGGGTCTATCTCAAGAGCTTATAAAGGATTGGTGACGTGTTGTGACTGGCCATAACGTCGACGACCTTTGTTGCTGCTGTAGTCGTTCCGTAGGCAGCTTAAATCTTATTGGGACTGTTCTTGTGTGTGAAACGTGCCGACAAACAATCCTGTTAGTAATTGGAATCCATTGTGATCGGATTCGAATTGAACTGCAGCTTGAAGATTGCTTGGCCGATTAAGTGACTTGACTTCCGACATTTGGGAACTATGAGGTTTTCACACTTACCTGCAGCAGTCGCAGCGATGGCTGCCGGAGCATTGGCAGCAGCAGTTCCGCTCGAGGTGAGTGATGCAGTCAAAGTGGTTGTGCCGAAGGGTAGCACCGCGAATGAGCAAATGTCGGTGTTGTTGTCGCGAAAGGCGTCTATGCGGGGCCACCGTGGAGACGTGAGCTCTCAAGCAGTGTCGAAATTCGTTTTTGACTTTGATTTGGCGTCTGCCACTGATATGGCCACCATCCCTGGTCTACCTTTGAAGTTGCATCCTGTCAAGACTAGCCGGGTATCTTCGTTTGCTGCCATAATGCCTTCCGAGACAGAGGGGTATTTCGATCCCGACACGTTGTCGCAGGATGACGATGACGAGCAGAGATATGAGCCACTTCTTTGGGAACAGTACCAGCAGGACCTAGATGCCTCTGTCGAGTTGGTGATAGAGACGGTGGCTGAGAATGCTATGTCTGTGACTATACGGTCGCGCATCCAGAATAAGGCGCTTGATGATGTTGTGATGAGAATTGACAAGGGAGGTGTATACAATGTACTTCAAAGTACAAATCACAAAGCATCACAGCGCCTGAAGAGCACTGGACCGACAAAAAAACCCAGTGCGGAGGAAGAGTCAATCAAGGACGCGATATACAGGTATTATCGGGGCTCGAAACTCGACTATCGAGGCTACGACAGACTAGATGAACTCTACGAGTATGTGAGGACGCTGTTTCTCAGCTTCTTGTCCCCGTTCATGATGCTGGGGCTGATGTTCGGTTGCAGTGCCGTCGCTGTGTTTGCGTGGCTCCACGGAGACCGACAGAACAGCGAAAATGATGAGCCTGACAAGTATGATGACCCTGACGAACCAGAAGTCATGCCTGAAAAGCAGGCTTATCTTGTATAGTGGTGTATACGTATTTATTATCGTCCGAATCTCCCAGCTAAGTTATTGATAATGGTAGTCATAAGGGCTACGGAATAAAATGATGTTTCAACTGAGGTAGATGGTTCTGACTGCTTTGTAGTTGAATTAACATTCGAGAGAATCGCATCTGAACTTCATTGGGCTCCGAATTATCTACGGGTAGTGTGCGTGCTAAATTTTGACGAAGCATTCGGCGCCTTGAGCAGTCATCTTGATGATTGATGACATTTGTGGATTCCGCAAAATAGTTATTGTTTCCTGGAGGGCGTCGTTCATGTATGCCTTTTACATCAATATTTTAGTTACGAAGTACCATATGTTTGCATCTGAGTGTTTCATTCATATATATGTTTCATACACCAGTTTGTCAAATTACACCTCGCTGAATCTGGTGGACGCTGAAAGAGAAATGTCAACCAGTGGGTGAAGCCAGCAGAAGTGAATCAGTCAAAGCGCACGGCGATCTTGACACCAGAGTTTTTACCGGTTCGCACTAGGTCCAGAGCCTCGCCAATGGAGCTTAGGCCCCCCTGGAGGACCTTGACAGGCATATGTTTGAACGTGGAGAGGTCTTTATCTAACACAGATTGAAGCCACTTGATGTCCTCTGCGAACGTTTCGTGAAGACCTGGTGGGCTCTTGATGGGGTTGCCATTCGGACCAAACTTCTTCTCGTGATCCACTGCCAGATACGCCAAAGGTGTACCGTCCTTGACGAGGGAGTTTTCCGTCTCCACAGTCGAGCGGTCCCACCCCAGTGATGTAAACAAGTACGACGGTTTCTTCGTCGATAACAATGAGAACACATTTTTGGTAGTGGGAGGAACAGTGATCGTATCGTACGCCAATGTGATGTCGTCACCAGCATACTTCTTGATCTGGTCCAACACGTCTGCATCGTGGTAGTCAAACACAGCTTCAGCGCCAAGCGACTTGAGCTGATCGAAATTGTGCTTGGACGCAGTCGCAATCACCTTGTAGCCGACATACTTGCCAAGCTGGATGGCAATCTGCCCAAGTGACGATGCTCCACCCCACACCAAGAAAAACTGGTCAGCATGCTCCGGATCGTACTTCCACGGAATTTTGGCCCAGTAAGAAAATGCTATGAGCAAAGTGTCCCAGCCCACAGGCGCTGACGCAGCAGCCTCCCATGTGGTAATGGGTCCTGACGGAATGAGGCTCTCGGTGGCGTGACTGAGCTTCACAGGCGACTTCACCACAGCATAGGCAGCGAGAGCAACGTAATCGGCGAAAGCCCCATTCTCAGGAGTATAGACAGATGCTCCGGATACAAGCCCAAACACCTCATCACCGACTTTAAGATTCGAAACTCCATGTCCAACCTCAACGACTACGCCAGCAACATCACAGCCCACAATGGCGCCGTCAACCGCAAATTTTGAGTCGACGTGCTTGTAGTCGGTGGGATTAATAGCAACTGCTTGTGTCTTGACCAGCACCTCGCCCTGCTTGAGCTTGGGCACCGGGGCCTCCTGCACCGATGCAGCATTGCCATTGATGACGTACGCTTTCTGAGTAGTTGGAACAACCATTGTTAAGATCGATAGATATGTCTCTTAATTGAAGCAACTTCCGGGGCTCTTTATAGCAAATCCCGGCGTTACTAAGCTCATGCATAGCTATTGCCGGATTTGGCCTTTAAGTCCGACTTACCGGAGATGTATGAGCTTGCGGGCATAAACCGAAAAGGTTGCAGGCCAGCGAAGGGCCTAGAAAAGCTCGCCAGTTTTCTCGACACTAAGCTCAATTGCTGTTCCATAAATGGCTAGCTATCTACAATAAATATCACGAGACGTATCTTTGTAATCCTTACAGTTATTTTGGTTTTCTGTGGAAACTGCGTAGGGATGTAATGAGCAGTGCAAAAAATAAACATGAATAACAGGCAAACATCATGCCGGTATTTTTGAACCAATGGTATTCACACTACCACTTTCAAGGCGGCGATTCGGAAATTGAGGCTTAAAGTTGTGGGATATTTGAGCCATTACTAGTGGCACATCTCGTACAGGTTAGGTTCGATGAGGTTCTTTGGGTGGCAGAACTGCAGTTTAACTTGAGATTAGCCTGACTTCAAAACCGAAACTCTAAAGTAGCACGTGGTCGAAGATATACTCTTACATTTCCAACGTTGGAGGCCATCTAGTGCCAACAGATAATAAATCGTCTCTCGGAATGCCACAGAAAGCCCCACAACCCCGCATTTGGCACAGTCGCCATTATAATAGAATTTACAATCACGATTTCGATATTCTATGTACAAGGTAAAATCCGACATGTAGAATTGTGTAATACGAAGGTTATAATATGATGTAAAGGTGCATTTCATGATATCAGCTTTTTTCGTTACAGTTTTGTAGTCACCTAGACAGAGGAGCTTATGAATATTGACCCAAAAGAAGCGGAGCTTAAGATCTAAAAGTTTGTATATAACACTAAGTTAATACCGTAACTTATAAACGTTCCTGCAGAATTGACCTATGAAGTCGCCCATGCGGTTAACAAATTCATGTTCCGTTGGTGATGGACTAGATAGATACCTATGTAACGGACCCTATCGGCAGTTTGTCTGCATTGCCAATTTTTCGCGCCAGAAATGCAAGTCGTTCATTGCTGCTTCTCCGATATAGACCAATTGCTTAGGAGACATTTACTTTGCTACAAACATCAGCAGTTTCTAGCACGCTGATCCATCAAACTAATCTCACTGATCAGCCGCGCAAGTGTCACTGCAAGATGATATGCATCCCTATGCATCTTGCACAGGATCGACGATTTACAGTCGCCTAAAGAAACTCCTCGGCTAGGCTTCATAATATATTTTGACACCAACAACGCCTACAACGTGTCAGCAAAAATGCCATGATAAGGAATCAATGGTACCGAAAGCGATAGGCTGAGCGAAAAAAATAATATTCTTCATTAGAAAATATGACGCCTCTGAATTAACGTAGAAGGCTTTCATTTTTGTGTTTAGAGGATATTCATGTCGTTTAAGGTAGGGCCATGTTCGATTTGACACGCAGAGTACAGTGAATAGCATCAGAAAATAACAAGTTATACGGTTCTAGATTATTTATAGTCGCTAACTAATAGTTCCGAATAGCCGCGTATATGTCTTTTTGACGTATAATAACGTACTTGCAAACTACGTGCCTCGTGACACATGCTATATTCTCGGCATGGTGCTGCTATTGATGGAAGAGCCTGGATTTGGCGAGCAGAGCTTTATGGTCGATATGACACCTCAGGTGGAGGTGCTACGTGAACGGTTTCCAGTTCCCGTTGTCGATGGAGCAGCGGACGGCTGATAGAAGCCGAGGCGGTCGCGTCGGCAGCAGGACTTGCAATTGACGTGGTGTGGCGGGCACCAGAGTGTACTTGAGAGCTCTGATTCTTTACTCTGGCTGGCCCCTTGCATCATGCAACGAATTCCAGATATTTGCCAACTAAGAGCCGTTCAGAGATCATTCCGATTAATAATTTCACCATAGCAGCCACCGCCGTCGTAGTAACAGTGAATATTCAGATATTTTTGAAAATGGATTTCGAGCCTGTTTACCGCGCACATGTGACACGGACAGCTCGCAACTGCAAGATCCCTCTCTCAATAGCTCCTACTCCTGTATGCTGTCGAGGCGTCAGTCTTGCTCAACCATACGGCGCTTGCATCCACGCCTATCTGCAGACTGCAGAAAACACTCATATAGAATGCCTAGCAAATATTATGTTTGACAGCTGATAATGTCAGAAAACTGGAGTCTGGCCACTGCCCATGGCAGATAGCATCGCTTGAATATTCTCCAAATGCCGTTTCTCATACGGTTTATCACGAATATTTCCTCTCTGTCCCACGGGTATCCGGCCGACCCACTATCTTAACCCCTAACGCAGAGCTTATCAGAGCTTATCAGAGAAGGTCGCCTATACCAGAATGTACGGCGGCGCGTAGCGCACATCACGATAACACCCGATAACCAAAAGTGTCTTTTTTCACCTTTTTCCTTTATCAATCTTTTCGACACCGCAATTCTACTGTTGCTGACTGGTTGGCATTTTGCAACTGCGACAGTTCGTGTAGCCATTGCTATATCTTTCTGCGATACTTGGAATTTGTCTGCCTGGCGGTGAAAATATTTGTTCGGAAATTTTTATTATCCAGCTACCTATCAGGCTCGTGTGCAACTGTATACGACAGGAAACCGCATATCGAATTGCTCGTGATATCACCTGAAATAACTGCTGGTGTTTCTATTATCGGAGCATCTTGCTTCTTTACTTGTTGTGCTGTTTTGAGGATATGGTTATAGGCTGACTGCAGCTGGTTTAGATATTCAATTCTTTATCTGCAATGGCCAGTACATTAACCGAACAACCAGCACCCCCCAGTGCACCCGTATTCTCCAGCAGCGGGGCATCTGATGGAATGTCTGCTGTGGCCGGCTCATCTGTGAGACCGACTTCTCCGGCTACTTCCGCTGCTGCGGGAAGCATCTCAGGTGCTGTTCTACAAGCCGTTACTGGTGGAGCTGCTGGTGGAGCGACTGCGACGACGACAACCAACACTGTTGGAGGAGATTCATCTGGGGGTTCTTCTGGTGGAGTGACTCATACTAGTGGACTTGCTATAAATGGCGTTAATTCCAGTTCGTCGCTTGTAAACACGCCTGTGGCTGTCTCGTCTTCCAAAATCCCTTCCAACTTGCCTGCTACTGTTCAGCCGTCAGGAGTCCCCTCGTCCAGCCCAGGTTCCAACGATAACCATGGCAGACATCACGGCAGCCACCACGGCTCGGGCACTACATGCCAGAACTGCCATACATCCAACACCCCTCTCTGGCGCCGTGACGAATCTGGTCAGGTATTGTGCAATGCGTGTGGGCTCTTTTTGAAGCTTCACGGAAGACCTCGTCCTATTTCTCTGAAAACCGACGTTATCAAGTCAAGAAACAGGGTGCGTATCCCTACCGGCACCTCGCTTACTGGAGCAGGAACTACTGGAAGCCCCAATGCAGCTGGACAACCGAATATGGTCCACCACGATGCTATCATGTCGGGGTTCCAGCGGTCAATGATGAGCTCAGACCAGTCTGACTACCGATCTCGAGTCACTACGTCCGCTGACTATCGTCAGCGGAAGAAGTATACCAAGAACTCGCCAGCAGTTAAGTCCAGCTCGAACGGATCTGCCAGTGCGGATAGCTCATCTCCAGTGTTGACGCCAAAAACTGAAGGCCATCCTGGAAACACACTGCCTCCGATGGTGTCTATTGACCACTACTCCCACAGGAGCTACATCCCGTGGTCTGCTGGGTCCGCCCAGAGCGCGTACGGGACTACACCACCGCCTCCACCTCAGCAGTATCACCATATGCACATGATGCACCACTCACCATCAGCAACATCTGTATCGAATGGGTCCCACCACCATCAGCTCCAGCAGCCACAGCAGCCACAGCAGTCACAGCAGCAGTTACAGCAGCAGTCACAGCAGCAGCAGCAGCAGCAGCAGCAGCAGCAGCAGCACCATAAGCAGCAGCAGTTGCAACAGCCGTTGCAGCAGGTCACCAGTCCGTTGCTGCTGCCGTCCAATGCAGCTGCATTCCGTTCCATCACATCGACGAGCGCCTCTGATTCTCACCAAAATATTGTGGCAGTGTCTTCGAATACAACTGTATTAGATCAGCTTTCAACGGCTGCCGCAGCGTCGCCTTATCTTTCTCCAAACCAGCCAGAATCCGACACTAGAGGACCCCGTCAGGCGGCATCATTATCCAGTCTCAACGGAAAGTCATTGACATCAGGTGAATCGCCCATTGGTGCTGGTTCCTCTGAATCGGTGTCGCCAGATAGGCTGTCGCCTCCCAACCGAGATGCAAAGGCTGAGACTTCTGTAGGTGAAGTCCAGGCTCTGAGAACGCGTGTATCTGAATTAGAGCTGGTAAATGATCTCTACAAGTCTCGGATGAGTGAGTTGGAATCACTCGAGGCGACCGCTAGGAAGGCCGAGCATGCTGCTAGAGATGCGCAGTCCAGGCTCCAAGAATCGGTATCTAACTTGGAGCAGAAAAATCTCGAACTGGCCCAGGAAGTGGACAGACTGCGTGGCGAGCTTTACGGGTTGCGCAAGCTGAATATCACAGATATAACCGGTGACAATGGCCAGAAAGCCGAGCATGTAGGCGATGAAGACACCAGACGCAAGAAGTTGAAGGTTGCCGATTTGATGTGACCGAATGCCGAAAGAAATGATAAAAAGAAAAGACTAAGAGTGTATGAGAACGAAAGGAAGGAAATAAGGGCCTGGGCTGTTTGAACCATCAGATGTGTAAACTTCCCGAGGGCTGAACAATATTTATTTATTTTCACAGTTGTTGGTCACGCTGTTTGTGAAGTTTGTACGTATATACACATGTATGTTTTTATATGCATGACTTTTGTACTATACTCGATTCTGTTTTAGATATATGTGTAAGATGAGCTTTATAGTTGTTGAACTTGGGGGTCCAAATCAAAAAAAAAAAAATGATGGGGAAAAACAGGACTATTATCTTTTTCACAGTTGGGAATATTATCTTTGCGGTTATTTTCTGTTACTGAAAGTTTGCGGCGATGTACTGGTGATCTTCAGACGTAATGACGGACTAGGCCCAATGGCGTGGGGTAATCCGTCAACTCTATAAATATGTGGAGATTGACACGGAACTGAGTTTGAATATTGAATCTCCCCCTCAATAGTGATTGCTTTACTTAAATCATAGTTGACGAAAAAAATGTTGCCAAATCCATTAGACCACTTTGAAGGATCTCAGCTCTTTTCGCTTATTACAGTGACATGTTCGGCCGGATTCCTATTGTATGGCTATGATGAAGGAGTATTTGCCGGGCTGAATGTCCTTCCATGGTTTGAGACAACGTTTAGGAAGTCCACCAGTATTTTCGGAACCATTAATGCAATATTTATGGTGGGAGCTGCTATTGGATCTGGTATTGCATTTTTTGTTGGAAATTATCTGGGCCGTCGCAAAATGATCTTCTCGGGCAGTTTGTTCGCTGTGCTTGGTTCAATTCTCCAGGGCACCGCAACAATCGTAGGACAGCTCCTGGCAGGTAGAATAATATCTGGCATGGGAGTAGGCATCTATACGTCGACCGTTGGGCTGTGGCAGGCAGAAATGACTCCAAAGAACAGTAGAGGTCGATTCATGTCACTACAAGTTGCAATTGGATCCTGTGGGTTTTTGCTTTCCACTTGGATCAATTACGGGTTCCATAACAATGATTCAAGAGTGGCTTTTATGTTTCCTCTTCTGTTTCAGTTAATATTTGCAGTGATCTGTGGTTCCATGGTATTGTTCATGCCTGAGTCACCACACTGGCTGGTGAAACAAGGACGCAACGACGCAGCGATAGCCATTCTGACCCGACTTCAAGGAGGTGGTGCAACTGACGATGATCCAGCAGTATTGGAATTATACTCTGCCATTTTGCAGGCTGATGAATTGGAAAGGCGGGCAACGCAGAGACTGGGCGGTATTCTAACAAACGGCCCAACGCAGAATTTCAGGCGAATTTGCCTAGGGACTTCTGTAGAAATCATGTTTCAAATGTGTGGAACAAATTCCATTTCTTTCTATGTCCCGACGTTGGCAACTGAATTCATTGGGGCATCTCGAAATGTCGCTCTGTGGATTGGCGGCCTCAGTGCCGTTGTGGTGGTAGTTTTTGCAGTAACACCAGTTCTATTTCTCGATCGCTTGGGCAGAAAGCCCTTCATGGTAATAGCGCTCGCCATTCAAACTGTGTGCTTTGCAATTGTGTCTGCTCTCTTGGCGACTGCACCGCCTGCCGGCAGTCGCTCGTACGGCATTGCTATAATGTCTTTCATATTCGCATTCTATGCTGCGAATAACGCATGGTTTCCGGTGAGCTGGACATATCCCGGTGAGATCATGCCAATGCATCTGCGAGAGAAAGGAATGGCACTGGCGACCGTCATTGGCTGGTTATTCGACTTTTTGATTGTGCAAGTTACTCCCATTGCTCTGGACAACATCGGGTACAGGTTCTACGTCATCTTGACTATACTGAATTTCGTATTTGCTCTACTTATCCACTTTTTCTTTCCTGAAACGGCCATGAAGTCTCTAGAGGATATCGACTTTGAATTTGCCGATAAGTATGACAAACATTCCAACAAGGCAAACGCCCAATTCGTCGAGGCGATTGAGTAGCTTTCTTTATTACACGTTGCTTACGACACATATCTATCTGGTCACAGAAACGTAGCTAGCTGAAGTCCATGAACGGGATACTACAGTTTTAAAAGTTGGCTAGGAACGCCATTCGGTTAATATTCGAAGTGGGGAATCGTTTCCCTTCTATTGTTATTCAATGCTTCTCAGTCACCTCTGAGTTCTCTATTGAGACATCACCAGAACGCGTGGCACGTGACATGGTTGTAGGCCCAAGCCCCTGGCTTTGAACGGATGTCAAGCTCCAAAACCTGTATCCTGAGCTTCCGACAGAAAGTGTCTTCGTGCCATATACAGTAACTACAATAATTCGCAGTACAGACCGTGCTGATAATTCGGCCTGCATGCCATTCTACCGATTGGCCTATAGCTTGTATTGATTGCGGGAAGTCTTAACTTAACAAATCTGCCCATCATGTCTCAACAGATGAAAGGCCTAGTTCAGTTTATCGCTGACATTCGCAATGCACGAGCCCGTGAAACGGAAACCAAGCGTATCAATGCCGAGCTCGCGAATATCCGCCAGAAGTTCCGGGACCCGAATCTCAATGGATACAATAAGAAGAAGTACATCTCCAAACTTATTTATATGTACATTTTGGGATATGAGATTGATATAGGCCATGTGGAGAGCGTGAGCTTGCTTTCATCTCCCAAGTACTCCGAGAAGCAGATAGGCTATTTGGCTATCAGCTTGATGCTGAATGAAAACGATACTCTGCTCGACATGGTCGTCAATAGTGTACGGAAGGACCTTGAATCTCTCAACGAGGTGCATACGTGTCTTGCGTTGAATTGTATTGCAACCGTTGGCGGAAAGTCTATGGGCGATGCTCTGTCTTCGGAGGTGTTCAAGTTGCTAATTTCCCCGACTTCTCCGGACTTCGTTCGCAAAAAAGCTTCGCTGACGTTGTTGCGATTATACCGCCGAAATCCATCGATCGTAATGGCAAATTGGCCTGATCGGATCATGGCATTATTGGACCATCCAGATCTTGGCGTCACTACATCTGTTGTATCTTTGCTAATTGCGTTGGTCCAAGACAACCCTGAAGACTATACCATGTCTTACGGAAAGGTTGTGCGACGACTGCAAGGATTGGTATTCCACGGAGAATGTGAGTCGGAGTATATGTACTACAACGTTCCTGCTCCTTGGTTGTTTGTGAAGTTGTTCAGGTTGTTGCAGTACTATCCTCAGTCATCCGATGGAGCCATTCAGGAGGCTATTCGCAACGTGATATTTCGCGTTGTCGAAATGAACGCACAGCCTGTGAAAAATATCCAGCAGAACAATGCCCAAAATGCTGTTCTATTTGAAGTCATAAACTTGGCAATCCACCTTGAGGTAGATCCCACTCTGCTGGACCGCATTGTTTCTGCGTTGGCACAGTTTTTGAGCTCAGCTGAGACCAATGTACGATACTTGTCGCTCAATGCCATGGCCATTCTCGCTGCTCGTTATGACACTGTACCCATAAGAGCTCACCTCTCTACTGTGTTGTCTCTTCTGCGTGATAAAGATATATCTGTACGTCGAAAAGCCGTGGATTTGTTATATTGCTTGTGCGACAGCACTAACGTTAACATGATAGTAAATGAGTTGCTGAGATATCTACAGGCAGCCGATTTTGCAATCAGAGAAGAAATGGTATTGAGAATAGCGATTCTCACTGAAAAATATGCATCCGAGTACCAGTGGTACGTGGACACTTCGCTTCGTCTCATTTCACTGGCTGGAAATCAGGTGAGCGACGAAGTCTGGCAACGAGTTATTCAAATTGTTGTCAACAACGAGAGCCTCCAAATTTATGCCGCAAGAACCGTTTTCACTTATCTGAAGAATCCGACCTGCCATGAAACGATGATTAAAGTTGGTGGTTATGTTCTAGGCGAATACGGGCATCTGATTGCCGATGAACCAGGGAACTCCCCGATAGAACAGTTTTTGGCACTACACGATAAGTTTAACAGTTGCTCAACTTTCACTAAGGGACTTTTGTTGACGACATACATTAAATTTGTTAATCTCTTTGTTGAAATTAAACCGCAGCTGGTACAGGTATTTGAATTTTATTCCAATTCCGCTGATTCGGAATTACAGCAGAGAGCGTGCGAGTATCTGAGACTGGTATCATCACCGCGCTCCGACTTGTTGGCCACGGTTTGGGATGAAATTCCCCCATTCCCTGAGAGAACTTCTGTATTATTGTCTAGACTTCATGTCAAGCATGCTGTTTCGGAGGATAAACGCGTTTGGGCCCTTGGAAACAAGCAATCTCAGGCGGAGTACGGACTTCTCAATCTTGATATTCGCGGTCCTATCAAAAGGACTCCAAGCGAAGAAAAAGAGCGGATTCCTTCCCCTAGTGCCTTGTCGTCGATCGGTCAGAAGAACGGCTCGTCCCTATCCATAGATAAAGGTGCTCCCAGTGCTGGGAAGGAAAATGCATCACCACCGCCAGTTCCAGCAGTTAGGAATGGCACTATTAAAATTCCAACAACAAGCCAAGTGCTGCTGTCTTCAGGGTGGGAGCTCGGTTATCGCACATTGCTGTTCAGCTCTGATGGTCTCTTTTATGAAGACTCCCTTATACAGATTGGGTTGAAGTCCGAATATAGAAAACATCTTGGCTGCGTCATTTTGTACTTCCGCAATGTCTCTGGAGGAACTGTTCAATCATTGTCTGTGGAGTTGAACAATCCCGCTGGCCCAAACAACCTGAGTATATCGACGAAAAACTTCCCGGACTCTGCGATAGCAGCGGGCGGACATTCCCAGCAGGTAATTGTGATGGAAGCTAAGAGAAAATTTTCAGAATCACCCATCATAAAAGTGAGTTATATGGCAGGAACTGTGAAAGTACTCAATCTGAAGCTGCCGATTTCTCTTGAGAAATTCATGGAGCCGGCAGTTCTAACATCTGATGAGTACTTCAGAAGATGGAATCAGATCGGAGGCGGTCCAAGAGAAGCGCAGAAAATATTCAAAAACCTGTCTGGATCCATAATTGATGGTCCCATGAGGTATATTGCCGACGACTCTCGGGTAGTCGACGGGATGAACTGGAGCGTTTTGAAAAACGTTGATAAAAATCCCGGTAATATTGTTGGAGGCTCGATTATTCACACAACTGAAGGAGGCAACTTTGGCTGCTTAATACGTCTGGAGCCTGATAAGGATCAGGTAATGTATCGTGTCACTGTCAGAAGCACCGATGAGCAAGTAGCCAAAATCCTGGTGCATAATTTATCATCGATTTACGAGCTCTGATTGGATGCTATAATGATGAGAATGATGGCCACGATATATTGTTTTATAGCGCACTTTGGTTTTATTCTGTTTTATCTGACTTTACCTCCTCTTTTGTCTTTCGTCCACCAAAAATAGAGCTTCCTACTCGTACATTTGTAGAGCCTTGTTTGATAGCTTCGACGAAGTCATTGCTCATGCCCATGCTCAATTCGAGTTCTGTAACATCCAGGTCTCGTTCAATCTGCTTCTTTATTGATACAAGTGTTTTAAAATCTTTGTTTTCGCCGGAGCCAGTTGAATTGACTACGGATCCAATTGTCATGAGTCCTACGAACTTCAGATTTGGGCATTCTTCAATGATATGTCTTGCCAGCTTCAAAATTTCGTCCACTTCAAGTAAGCCACTTTTCTGGTCTTCTCCACTTGTATTAACCTGAATGAAAACATTCAGTGGTGGACCCTTCCTGGCATTGTTGAGCTTGGTAGCTTTGCTTGCGCTATCCAACGTTTCGAGAGCATATAGACTTTCTATCGGGGCGAGTACTTTACATTTGTTTGTCTGTAAAGACCCGATAAAATGCCAGTTAATATCAGATGGAAGAGAGGAAACCTTGTCTGATAGTTCCTGGACATAGTTTTCGCCAAAATGTCGATGTCCTATATTATATAGGGCTTTAATATCCTCGGCAGGTTTATATTTTGAGACTGCTACCAATGTTGGAACGCTGACTCCGACATCAGCAGCGGCTTGTTGGATATCGTTCACTATCGCCTTGTAGTTGATTTCCAGCTCCTGAATCCTTGATGTTGACATTCTCCTAACAATCTTAAAAAGTGTAACACGCTTTAACATCAGATAGCTGACGGCGTCGTAACTGGTAGAGCCGACCTTGCCCAGCAGCATGCTGCAATAGCTGTTGGCTAAGTCGTACGCTACTTGGCCATTGAACAAGTGGTAACACAAGTGTTGAAATAAATGGACTGGCTCTAGGATGATATTCGATCTCTCTTACTCGCAACGGAACTAACACTACAATTGCCGGCGGCAAATATATAGTACGGAGAGTTAAATCAGAGGCTGACACTGTATGAGGATCAGTGAAACAAATAACGAGCAGCGTATTCTGCACTGTCATAATGAAGATGAGCTTCCAATGAAATAGGTTCATCTACATGAGTCTTATTCTTTAGAACGCTTTGCTTCATTGTTTCTTTTATATAAAATTCGATGTATGGCTTAGCGCAGCTTGCATATGCAGAGCTGTCAAAACGACAGCTGTTGATGAATTGTGACTTGAGCTACCGAGCCATCACACTGACGTGACGTTGACTATGTATTATCTGAAACTAGTATGAGTCTTTCAGTATCAGCATAGAAGAAGAAGGTTAGCACCTATATTTCTTTGGCAACATTTCAACGATCTACGCCAATGCAAAATGCATGAAAACACTGCCCCATCCGCTAACCGAAATAAACCCGTTGAGCACTAAACGTTTATGAATAGCCTCAAGAGGACTGTACCAGTGTCCTTCTGATTTGTAGAGTCATCGAAACCGCGGTCATTTACAGTTACACACCACAGTGATAAACCGTTGCTTAAGATCATGTGATGCCGCCTCCATCGGCAGACGTCCTCATAAATGCACCGAACTTCCATTGTGAACTTGCCATTACGAGAATAGGCCAATTTTTCGCTACGGATGTCGTCGCAATCAAACCGAGCCTTGCAGGAAACTGAGAAATCACCTCCCAAGGACACCACTGTACATCGGGAAGGGTTCGAGGAGGTTCAACCTGATTATGCAATTGTAGTCAAATTGTCCGGCAATCGAGACGGAGATACTAAAAATATCCAAAGACTCCTCCAGGCTCTTTTGTCTGTCGGGCTATACGTGCAGGTGCGCCAGGGAAATCCTGGCACCACACTTGTTCTGGTAAAGAGCAGCCTGCAGACATTGCAGGAACATGGATTGAACAGCCTCGTGAAGGATTGGCTGTTTGAAGTTCCTACTCCGATAATCGATCATACACATGTTATCGGCCACGAGCGAGATGGCGCAGGTGACGATGGGAGTGTCGAGGCAATCAGCGAGCTCAACATCTCAGATCGGTTACGTGTTGTATATGATATTATCACTGACGGATCAGAAGATGGAGGTGCGGGTATTTTGCCTGGCGGTGTTTCTGGAAGCGATTGGCCATTTGTGGAATCTATATTCCCCATCCACAATTCTAATGTAAACAACCAGCTACTCAAGCGGCTATCTACTAAGTGGTTGATTTCTAACGCTGAGTTGGACCTCATTCGCCAGCAGTTTGGCGAGAAAATTGCGCTTTATTTTGGATTTTTACAGTTCTACTTCATTTGGTCGCTGGTTCCGGCCATAATCGGTGCGTCCACCCAATACATCATTGGATCATATTCTTATATTTTTGCTATGTTCAACTCTCTATGGGGTATTGCTTTTGTCGAGGGATGGAAGCGTCGTGAAGTGCAGTTATCGATTCGATGGGGAGTTAAAGGATCTTCAGCCATTGAGGTTAGCCGAATTGGTTTTGTTGCCGAATCATATGTTACTGATCCGATAACAGGCGAACGTAAGGCATTTTATCCTGGCTGGAAGCGCGCTGTCAAACAGCTTTTATTCATTCCATACGCAACATTTTTTATTATTATTTTGGTTTCCTTCCAGACGGCAGTGTTCGGTGTTGAAATATTTCTCTCACAAGTTTATTCTGGTCCCTTGAAGCAATACCTCACTTTTCTTCCTGCAGTCTTACTTGCGGTTTTCACCCCACAGATAAGCAAGCTGTACACTATGGGTGCAAAGTGGCTTAACGAGTATGAAAATCATCGAACCGTGGAATCTTATGAATTGGCATACACACAGAAGTCATTTGTTTTTAACTTCTTCATATCATATATGGCGTTATTCTTGACTTCGTATTTGTATTTGCCCTTTGGACATTTGATATCTCATCACTTAGATTTCATACGAGCTAAGTTAGTCGATTTAACAGGAAGGGATATCCCAGTTGTTGAGACTTTCGAAATTAATCAGGATAGATTGCGCCAGCAGGTAATATACTTTGCGATCACAGCCCAAGTGGTTTTACTGGGCGTGGAGACTATTCTGCCATATGTGCAACGATTTGCATTTGCCAAGCTCAGGAAGTATACTGGGAAAGAAGTAGTTTTCGATGATCCAGAGGGCGAATCAGAATTTTTGTCCGCTGTGCGTGAGCAGTCTGAATTTGTCGAGTATGATGTCCAGGAGGATTACAGACAAATGGTCGTACTATTTGGGTACACCATCTTATTCTCACCTGTTTGGTCATTCTCACCTTTCGCGTCATTAGTGAACTTGTGGTTTCAACTTAGGGGAGACGCGGCTAAGATTTGCATGGATACCAGAAGGCCAGTCCCACGGAGAGCTGAGACAATTGGTCCCTGGGTCGGTGCTCTTTCTTTTTTGACATGGCTTTCGAGCTTGACATGCGCCAGCATTATTGCGATGTATGGCACCGGTGCTGATATTTTTGTGGATGAAAAACTGGATCATACCGGAATTGTTCAAATATCTGCTTGGTCTTTGCTCTTCATCGTGTTGGCATCGGAGCACGTGTACTTTGTGGTGAAGAATATTGTCACTGGAATTTTTAATAGTCTACCAGCCAAGGAAGAGCTCGAAGATGCCAGGCGCAGATATTTAGTGCGACAACGCCTCCTTAAGATTGAGACTTTGCAAGCGCGTTCTGGCAAAGTGTCCGTCGCTGCGGACCCTGTTGAAAATGAGTGGAAGTCTGTGTCACCGGAGCTGTTAGACGATCAAATTGCTAAGGCTCTAAAGCCGTCGAAAACACTTTCCGACAAGAAGAACGAGTAAGAGAACTTTAACAGATGGTTTATACACAATAAATTACATGACTATATATTAATGATATCAACTCTGGTCCGACTCCAAACCTTATGATCAACGGATTCTGTTTCTGAATTTGGATTCAGTTCCAGGGGGTTAACAGTTATTTCAACATATGTACCCCCACTCTTCTGCTTGACAAGCTGTCCAGGCGAAATAGACACAACATTATCGACGACTTCAGCCATGCCTTTTCTGACTCCTGGAACAATTAACACATCAGGCAGAGCATTGTCGATGTCCGCGAGTCCAAGATATGGAATGTCAAGACTGACACCGTCATGGTACGAAATCAACGTCTTGGACACAGGACCAGGAAAAACCGGATAGAACCTCCGCTGCTGTAAAATATGCTTGAAAGCTGCGGTTATAGGCTGGTCTGGTTTAGAGACCTTCGTGCGAAGAATGTCATGCAACGAGTCGACGCCGGCAGCCCCAATCACTACTTCGTTCACAGAAAACACACACGGATTTGACAAGCACTTGAAATGCTTGGGAAGCTCCAGCAGCTTTCTGTCCAATTGCTTTTGAGGAAATGCAGGGTGGCTGGAAATTGTATCACGAATATTCGGGATCAAAATGACGGTAATGTCTTTATCAATCTGACACAGTATTGGCCTGACAACCAACCTAAAAAAGTCGTCTAGAGTACCAACATCGGGGGACGTCCCGTCCATGTTCGGGAGAGAGAAATCGCCATTTGAAATCATTGGATGGGTCATGTCAACAAATGGCCCATGCAGAACAACCACATCAGGACGACGGAGCCGAATTTGGTCGACCAAGTCTTTTAAGGGTTCATACTCCAAATTATCTATGGTAGTATACGGTCCAGCAGCCGTTATGACTTTAATTGGCTGTGACGCTTGTTTCTGAAGAATTTGTCTCATGACTGGCAATTCGGTTCCTGCCATCGGCAAAAGAGGAATATCAAGTATTTCCCGGACGGCAAAATACTCTCCATTCGCATTAGTTCCCCTCACAGCCACTACCTGCCCAGGAAAGAAGTAGTATTCAGGCAATGCGTCAAGGTTCAGCCTGACTTGCATCCCGGCCCCCAATCTTCGACTCGACTCCATCAACACCGATCGTTCATTCATCTTGTCATCCGTCGTAGAGTCAGCAACTATTCGGCCTACTGCAACAATTTCAGCCTGAGACATAAGAGCAGGGTTGCCAATCGAATCATCGTCCACATCGTACGCATTTTTGATAGTGTCGACAACTTTCTCGATTTGTAGATCAAGGACCTCCGAAGCGTCGGTAAGCTTTTGATACATCGTTCTGTATTCAAATTTCTTTAGGTTAACATTGACAGCAAATGTAGTTCTTGGCTCGGAAGGATGGTTATCGCGAAACAGCTCAACAAGCTGTGGATTGAGCGATTCTAGGACTGTCCCTCCATTTTTGCGCGTCGCATATGACTTGCTTCCACCATCGATTGGACTAGAAAACTGCGGAGGCGCTAAAGGAGAGCTGTGATCGGTTCGCTGCCTGATACGCGAAGGAGTCTGGGTTGAGGGTGTTGTCTGGCCAATACGCCTCTTCATTCCCGAATGAATTGGGGTTAACATGGAGTCTAGGAAGTCTCCAGAGCTTGGATGATGTATAGGCGTTGCTCTACGTGGAGTAGGTACCGCCTGACTTTGTCGCGAGACCTTCTTTATCTTGCTTTCGAGTTCTAGTTGCAGATATTCCTGCAGAAGTCTTAGATTATCGACAGTTAGCTCTAAGGATGTATTCCTTGTGGAAATCAGATATGACTCCCATTTCACAGCCAATTCTTCTGCCGAAAGAGAAAATATCTTCATCAGCGCAGAGCACTGGTTCAGTACATCTGTCTTGTTAACTTCTACACCGAATTTCTCGGATAGAACTGCTGCTTCGGACGTCGTCATTCTCGACTGACTAATGGTTAGGACGCGACATGGCGCCTCGCGACGAATTTAATTAAGAACGCGCCACGCCTGGCCTCACGTGGATGTGCTGCATCACATCTGACCAAGCTAGAAATGTCATATCTACGTAGCACGTAAAATAATAGAAATATTCATGCTATAATATATTCAACTAAAGGATGTGATTCAGCAGCTTTCCTGCATTAACACTGGGTTTTCCATGAAATCCAGAAAGTTTATTTACATCTGCACCAGGCGTCACCGTCAACTCTACGATATCGACACGAATCACATATTGAACTCGTCACGACTTAGGTGATTATTCAGTAGTCGACTCAATAGGATTCGATAAATCAGTTTCCTTTGCAGTAGAATCGTGCTTTGTGTTCCCTTTGAATTTCTTATCGCCTCTGTGGTTCCTACTGGGTCCTCTCGAATCGAACCTTCTCTTGTTCGAATAGTTAGCGTTCTTAGCGGAATTGAAAGCATAGAACTTGTTTGAACGCTTTCCATTAGCATTTTCAGTGAATCCATGCTCCGCACTCTTCATGTCCACATACGCTCGCTTGGACATAGTTAGCAGCTCTACTTCGTTGAACCTTGGTTTGGGGTCAAGGTTTAAAAACTTGTTTGCGTCGTCAATAGCAGCAAATTCCACGAATACTGAAGATTTGAACTTCTTATCGTCAGTACGTCGCAGTCTAACCTGCTTTACAGGCCCGAAAGATTCAAAGAAGTTTTCAATGTCAAACTGGCTCGTAGGAGTCTCTTCCCCAAAGCCCTTCACATAGACCGACCGTGAAAATGCGTCCTGCCTCTGCTCGGCTGGCGGTTCGACCAGCGGGACCCTTCGTCGCACAAGCTCGCCGTCTTCAGAAACTTCAAGCAAATTCTCCGATCGTCTAAGAGCTTCGACAACTACCGAAACAGGTCGAAATCGTCTCATTCTGGAAAACATACAAATAGTCGAAATTGGTACCCATCCATTATTCTTCTGGGAAGTGATATAAAGAAATTTGTCCTTGGGCATGTTCTCATCTGAAAAATAAAATTCTACCTGCTTCAAGATCTCCGTCGGATCCTGCGACTCCGGCAAAGTCGATGCGTCACTCACTACATTGATATTCTTTTTCACAGTGTTCTGCTTCTCTGGGGTCAGAGTTTTCTCTTCTGCCGTATTTTTCCCCTCAGCTTCAGACATCTTAGCAACGGACAGGAATGGCATTGTTCGTGGACTCAATTTTTTTTAATGTGAAGTATACCCTAACCGGCATGAACATAGAAATTAGACGTGTAGAGCGGCAGAAGAATAGGATTAGGACAGCTCACTCGCATGAACGATCCTTGAAAAAGCAGGAACATAGCCTTTTCCAAATCCGAGAAAACTCGAACCTGTAGTATTTACAACGTATTTGTGGTCATATTTTTGAACCGAGGTCTGCAAAATGTGTTTCACTATAGGTGTTTCTTCCCAGCATCCCATTCTGACTCGAAAATTATCAACAGTCGGACGTCCCGTACTTCAATAAAAAAATTGAGATAGGGGTTTCTGGGGTTTCAACAAATTTGAAATGCCGCTGAGCAATTTCAGAGCTAGTTTCAGTTTTGAATCGTAAAAAAGGAATCGAGAATCGGAAGTTTTTGAGAGTTTGTCTTAAATTTTGTAGATATATATGATATGTCCAAATGCACTTTTCATATTGGGTTTGATATATAAGGGACAGACTGTGCAACAATTTGAGAAAAATTTAATTGAGGCAGATGACTATTAGAAAACAGAAGAATATATATCTCTTGAAAGTGTTTTAAGAGCAGAAGAACTAAAGGTTTCTTTTTCGTCTGTCAAACTCGGTAATTTCCTAAATTGGGTTTATTCAGCCGTGCCGCAGTTCAGAGACTCCGTTGGGCTGACGCCTTTCCTGTACAGTACTACTACTATATGAGCCACATTAACGTAAGATCTTATTGTAATAACTAGCTAACTGTTTCCAAATATGTGGAGCATATGTTTTCTGTTGTATTTCTGCAAAAATATTCCGTCGTTCAGTGCCGATTGGAATGGCTCCGAATGGCCTTGTTCACGTTCGCCAATCGAGTAGTATTGATGTTGTACTTGTTTGCCTCTTGTATCAAACGTTCAACGTTATTATTTAAGGAGTTTATCAAATTGGAACTGGAACCAGCGATTGCTGCTCCTCCTAGTAAATTTGATAATAATACTTCGGCTCCGTTTGTAACTGACTGAACAAATGGCCCTAACAGGAAGTTGCCCACCGCTACCGAAGCGCCTCCGGTAATTGGAGCAAGTGCTTGAGATACAGTACCAATTGCATTATCTATCTGGGAATCAAGACCAGTTATAACGGCAGCAATAATATCAGCACCAGCATTTTCAGGATTTTCTTGCAATTGCCTTGTCAAAGTGTCTATCACTTGTTGAGCATTTATCATTCCACTTCGGTAACCATCCATAGCCTCATTTTCCCGTGCAGCCAAATCCCTTGGCTCTTTTCCAGAATGCTTTGCAACTGATTCCTTGATTTTCTGGTTCGTTGAACTAAGTCGTGCCGTGTCGATATTATATTTGTTCGCCTCACTAACAAGAGTTTCGATATTTTTCGAAAACGAGCTAATAATTGCAGTATTACCTGCGTCAAAAAAACTACCAACCAGGTTCCCAAAAACAACTTCAGCACCGTTTGTAACCGATTGCACAAATGGACCCAGAAGAAAGTTGCCAATGGCGACAGAGGCACCGCCGGTAAATGGGGCAAGAGCTTGCGCTGTGGTACCAATAGCATTATCAATTTGTGAGTCCAATCCTGTGATAGCAGCTATCATTCTGTCGGCAACAGCGTGTCCCTGACTTTGTTGTAGCTGTTTTGTAAGAGTGTCCGCGACCTGTTGAGCATTTATCATCCCACTACGATATCCATCAAGCAGTGCATTCTGCCTTGAAACCAGCTCTGATTCTCCACGTTTGTGCTGCTTTGGAACATTTTCCTCCAGCTTATAGTTTAGCTTTACCAGCTTGCTGGTATTTATATTGTATCGACTCGCCTCTGCCACCAGCTTATCGATATTTCCCGTGAGAGCGGCAATGGCTGGACCACTCGTACTATCGATGGCACCACCAACAATATTGGAGAGCAAAACCTCGGCACCGTTAGTGACAGACTGGACAAAGGGACCGAGCAAAAAATTTCCGATGACCATGGACAATCCCCCAGTTATAGGAGAAAGCGCGGTAGAAATAGTCCCTATAGTATTATCAATTTGTGAATCCAAACCCGTTATTACTGCCGTCAATGAATCGGCAGCTCCGTGATATTGATTACTTTCGAGCTGTCCAATGAGCGTGTCAATTGTCTGCTGTGCATTGGTCATAGAACTCTGTAGTCCATCAGTTATGGGACTAGACTGACGAGCAGAGAGATCATAATGCTCTTTCCCAATATCTCCAGGAGCGTATGATAATGCTGTTCCCACAAGAGTTAGTAAAAAAATTATCCCCCTCATTTAACTGATTCGATTCTCGTCTTGATAATGTAATTATGAATAGGAAGATGCGCTAAATAAGTACTTCTACGAAAATCCAAGAAATCCATTGTCTGAGCGATAATTTATTTTACAAACTATTATATATTCACAGTCGCTCGAAAGTAGTAACATTTTACGGATATTCTAAAAGGATTTACGTTTTGAGTGACAACCCCTTAATCAAACTGGCTTCCCTCCTATAAACTCGCTCCATCTCTTGACCTCATTGGGAATGCCCTGGCTTCCTTCCAGTCTGGCCGGAAGCTTAGCAGCCAAGGTTTTTGCAAATAGAACTGCTGTTTGAGGTTCATTGAATAATGGAAGACCAAAATCAATGGCATTTCGCCTCATAATATAATCCTCATCGAGAAGAGACTCAGCTCTAGCCCTGGCAAGATTGAAAACACCTTTGATGTCATACCGTTCAAAAACCTCTCCAAGCTTTCTCTTGTCTGTCTTAGGTAGTTCGATCAGTTCAACCTCTATCTTTCCTGCAAGTTTTGAATCAAGGTATTCCTTGACCTCAGCTTTGGCGACATAGTATTTGTAACCTAGAGGCAGTAAAGTTCTGGCAACCTCTGCAACATAATCATTGTTAACGTCACCACCAAACAACAACCCAGATGGCGGCTTGGGAACCTTGAAATTCATTGTGGACTGAATAGCCCCCCAATAAGCCTCGATCATATCCGCACCAAAGCAGGCAACCTCTCCAGTTGATGCCATCTCGACGCCTAAGAATGGATCAGCCCCTGCCAATCTAGTAAACGAGAACTGTGGTACCTTGATTGCCACATAGTTCCTCTTGATCTTCATTAAGTCTACAGGCTCTGGAACATTCCGGTTCACCAGGGCCTTCGTTGCGATATCTATAAAGTTGGTACCCAAAACCTTAGACACAAATGGGAATGACCGAGAAGCTCGAATGTTACACTCGATGACTTTAAGCTCGTCACCATTCTTGATAATCTGCATGTTGAATGGCCCAGTGATCTTCCATGCTTTGGCAACTTTCTCAGCAATTTCTTTAACACGGCTCATTATAGATTCCTCAAGATTGACGGGAGGGAGAACTAGAGAAGCATCACCAGAGTGGATGCCGGCATTTTCGATATGCTCCGAAACAGCATGAACCAAAAGCTTGCCATTGGAAGCAACTCCATCAACGTCGATTTCTTGGGCATTCTGAATAAACTTTGTAATCACCACAGGATGGTCAGGACTCACGCTAGCAGCGTTAGTCAACTTCGCCTCAAGATCGGACTCGTCATGGATCACAGACATAGCTGCGCCGGACAGGACGTAGGAAGGTCGCACTAGAACAGGAAATCCTACGATCTCAGCAAATTTCTTGGCATCGCTAACAGAAGTGAGTTCTTTCCAAGCAGGCTGATCAACTCCAATAGAGTCAAGGATAGATGAGAATTTGTGTCTGTCTTCCGCTTGATCAATATCCCGTGGATTGGTACCCAAGATCTTGGCACCTCCCTGCTCCTGCAGTTTAAGAGCGATGTTTTGAGGCAATTGCCCGCCAACAGATACAATAACGCCGCTGGATTGTTCAAGTTCATAGATGTCCATGACTCTTTCGTACGATAGTTCCTCAAAATATAGTCTGTCCACCTCATCGAAATCAGTTGAAACAGTCTCAGGATTGTAGTTCACCATGATAGTCCTCTTGCCCATCTCTCGAAGAGCGCGAGCAGTGGAAACGGCACACCAGTCAAACTCCACCGATGATCCAATTCGATATACACCAGAACCAAGAACCATGACTCCATGCTCATCAAAGGTGACATCATGCTCAGTAGCATTGTAAGTAGTATAAAGATAATTCGTATCAGCAGGGAATTCTGCAGCCAACGTATCAATCTTCTTAACAAACGGCCGGATGCCAAAGCTTGTCCGTCTTGCGCGAACTTCAAGCTCGGTACTTCCCACAGCGATAGCAATCTGATTATCCGAGAAACCCAATTTCTTTGCTGCTAGCATTATCTCCTGAGTGACACCATAAAGAGAGCTTATGGACTCCAACTTCTTTTGCATGTTCACAATGTTCATCAGTTTATAGAGAAACCATTTGTCAATTTTCGATAGCTCATGAACGCGTTCAACAGTATATCCTTCATGGATGAGAGCTTGCCCGACAGCCAGCCATCTTCTATCAGTAGGATTAGCGAGCTCGAAATCTAAATCAGCAAATTCATCACTGCCCTGGAAACCAACAAGTGAAGGATCAACCTGACGAATGGCCTTTTGAAAAGACTCCTCAAAAGTTCTTCCAATGGCCATTACTTCACCTACAGACTTCATTGAGCTTCCAATATCACGTTTAACGTGTCGAAACTTCGACAGATCCCATCGAGGAATTTTAGTCACCGTATAATCGAGAGATGGTTCGAAGTTAGCGGAAGTGGTTTTGGTGACAGCATTAGGCAGTTCGGGAAGGGTATGTCCGAGAGCAATCTTGGCTGCAGTGTACGCAAGTGGGTAACCAGTGGCCTTCGACGCCAACGCAGATGATCTGGAAAGGCGAGCATTCACCTCTATGACACGGTAATCGAGACCATCAGGCTGAAGGGCATATTGAACGTTGCACTCACCAACTACACCGAGGTGCCTGATGATCTTTATAGCGGCAGATCTCAGCATGTGATACTCTTCATCAGATAGTGTCTGGGAAGGAGCCACCACAATTGAATCACCAGTATGAATACCCAGCGGATCAAAATTTTCCATATTACATACGGTAATACAGTTTCCATCACGATCTCTCACAACTTCATACTCAACTTCTTTCCAACCCTTGAGCGACTTTTCAACTAAAATCTGAGGTGATAGAGACAACGACTGCGAAGCCAGGTTTCGTAGCTCGTCCCGATTATCGGCAAAACCCGATCCAAGACCACCTAAAGCATAAGCAGAACGCACGATAATAGGATATCCAACCTTTTCTGCAGCATCCAAAGCATCATCAATGGTTTCAACAGCAATTGACTCGGCAATAGGAATGTTGATTTCCTTGAGCGCCTGAGCAAACAGGTCTCTATCTTCAGAAGTCTCTAGAGTCTTGATAGGTGTTCCCAGCACTTTGACGCCATATCTATCAAATACACCCATCTTGTCGAGCTGCACACCGACATTTAGCCCCGTCTGTCCACCAAACGTCAGAAGGATCCCATCAGGCTGCTCACGCTCGATGATGTGTATAATATACTCCGCCGTGACAGGCAGATAGTAGATTTCATCCGCCAAAGCATGAGATGTCTGATTGGTCGCAATGTTGGGATTGATGAGGATGGACTTTTTATTAGCCTCTTTCAATGCCTTAATGGCTTGGGAACCTGAAGTTAGCCGTTATCAGTTCCATGAACAGCCAGAAAGCCATCCTTCGAAGCATGTTGCCCTATATACTGAGGAATTTGTAACATTCAAACTTACCGGAATAATCGAATTCACCAGCTTGGCCAATGCTGAGTCCTCCAGACCCAATTACAAGGACCTTCGAGACATCAACCAATCCCTCCTTCGAAGGATTTAGAATTCCAGCGCCAGCATACGTCTTACGAGTAGCAGTGCTGTTATAGCGAAGAGGACGCCATTTCGCAGGTCGCAAGACCTTGGAGACACCCAATCTTGCCCAGGGTCTGACCAACATGACGGATCAATCAAAAGTACCTAGCTAGAAAATATGTCACAGGAAAAGCAATATTAGAGTCATCCTGAAAAATAACAGTCACGTGATGATAAGCGGCCATTTTTTTTATGAGTGCCCCAGCCACTTCTCGTATGTAGTAACGACTAACTGCCTTTACCCGAAAAACTCTAGGAGAAATTATCAAATCAATAAATCACATAACTGTTACTTAAATTTCAATAGTTTTAGATACGGTACATGATGTGGCACGGACATCTATTGAAGACCAAATGAATCAATGGAACATATAAAATAAAAAAAAAGCAGTAATAAGAAGGAACATCACTCACCACCGAGAGAATTGCCATAAATGTCATTCATAGGAGCTCATCGTCGGCACCAGCCTGCAGCTGCTCCTTGATCCTCAATGTTATAGTAACCTTCCATTTGTCCAGCTTGGAAAACTGGTCAAACTCCCATAGCTTGTTTGTGAAACCTTGCTCATCTCCTTCTCGAACAGCCGTAATAATGTCTTCAATTAACTGGTACTCGCGAGTGGTGCCAAACGAAGGCTCCCACTCCAGGAATCGTTCAAGGGCTCGCCCAGCGGCCACCAAGTCTTGTTCAGCGACGTAACATAGGCCAGCCTTGAAAAAATATTCCTTCAGTCCCCACTTGTTGAGACTATTATTCAAGCTCTGCTTGGAGACCCGTTCGTAGCGATCAACGGCAGTGGCGTAATCCTTGTTCAATGCACTTAAATCAGCCACTTTGAGGAACGCTTTATTCGACAGTGCCTCAGCCTGATCCTGATAGTACCAGTCGCCGGCGGTATCATACGCATTGATTGCTTTGGCCAGATCGTCTAGTTCTGTCTCATACAGACTGCCCAAATCCATCTGATGGTTCGCTGCCCGCCGAAACGCCCCTCTAGCCGTGAACAAATGAATAGCCTCTTCAAGAACCCGAGCAGCATCCTGAGGGTCTGCTTGTCGATAAGATTTGTATGCCTCCACTAGTGTATTGGCAGCATCATCGCGAGCTTCGGTCTTTTGCTGAATAGCAGCAGCTCGCTCGAAGGTTTGCCCCGCACTTCGACCGTCCTTTTGAAGCCTATAGGCATTAGCAGCCTGAATATACAAATCTGCAGCCTCCTCCAATTCGTACGAGGATCCACCACCAAAAACTTTAGACAGAAATCCACCGGTAGTAGACGTTTTCTTGTCAGCCTGTGTTAGATATCTACTCACTACTACTGCGTTTCTGGAATAGACCGGTTCATCGGCAATCATTTTCATGTTTTTTTAACTGCCATGTCATGGTGGACAAAACCGCAATTTATTTGAAAACTCACTTTTGCAATCAACGATTTTGGATCCATCGTCACACTGTTCACGAATGATCACGGTTTAGCGTCGTGTTAAGAAGTGAGTATCGACAAGCCAACTGCCGCTGCGTCAGTGTGCTTCGTTAGCTTGCACGGCTGTGCAGGTGTAACGTACGGCTTTTCAAAGTATTCGACACAGCGAAATTTCACTTCTGCGACGACAACAGCATCATGTTTCGAGTGCCAAGGGCCAGAATTCAAGAGCTGTTGAAAATGAGAGCATCTATTTTTCAGACCAGTTATAATCCGCAAGGCATTCGAACAGGGGCGAAAGTATTGCGACGGACGCTGCGTGGTGACAAAATCAAGGATTACTACTACCCATCGAACGATATTGCAAAACCATCAACACTGAACAAACTCTTTCCCGACTTGCATTGTGCTGATCCCGATGATGTATATAGACTGATGAAGAACGCTGAGCGACGAAGAAAAGGAAAGGGTCCTCCAAAGAAGTTGAAAGGTGGGTTTCTCATTTCCCTGATTGTGTACTAACGGCAGAACCACGCGAACCTACCAAAAAGCGAAAGTAATTGTAAATATATTTAATCAGCTGTGGTGTGTATTGACTTTGATGAGGTTAAATGCTGGCCTGTTTGTTCTTTCTTGCAGTCCAAATAACGCCGAATTCTTGACTCTTCACTGCCAAGGTTATTCCACTTTTTAATCTTCAACAACGCCAATTTGCGCTCTACATTTCTTAGTCGAAGTCTCCTTTCTAAAAAATCTTCCAACCTATTGTTAGACTTTATAATATCAGTCTCGGAGCTTACCTGAGACACCTGCTTCCTTCCATAGTTTTGTATAATGGAATTAATTGTAATAGTTTATCAAAAGGAATCCCTTTCTCAGGAATGACGAATGATAGCGCTTCCTCACAAAAGAGTTCATACTTTCTTTTCTGGGACCTCGAGATATCTTTCGGCATATCTTGCAATACTTCGTTCAGAACTTCCGCGTCCATAGCACTGCTGCACCTGTGCTTATATCGTTGCGCCAATGATCTCAACGAGTAAGGTTCTTCATATACGCACATATTGAAGTAGCCTTTTACCCGATGTACTAGTTCGTGAAGGTCTTTCTGAGGTATGTAACCAGTCGCATCCGGATCGAATTCTTTCCAGGTCATTCTGAATTCATTAATGTCTGACCTCGATATCCCTACATCTTCTTCGCCAATCACATAGTTGAAGTTCTCAAAGATAAGCGATATGAAAATATTCAAGAATATATACGTCGAGATAATGTTCCAAGACAAGAATAAGAAATATGCAAAAAACGCATTTCCACAGTCGCTTTTTTCAAAATCACTCGAATCCACACAATAAGGGGGCTGGACTATGTAATCGTTCATTAACGACGTCCATCCTTCTCCGAAGCTGATCCTGAAAAGCAAAATAAATGCTTTCGGCACAGTCCTAAAATTAACGTTATTAGATCCTGATGCTCCTATCCTTGTCAGCCCAAAGCACTGATTGAATGCAATCGCATAAACCAACGCGAAAATAAACCATGTCACGAGCATATTTCCGATGTCAATTATACTCGTCACACCAATCCTAATTAAGAGCGTTAGACGTGAGCTCTGAGGTATCCAGAGAAGTATGATGGCAAGCTCTCCGGATCGTTGTAGTAGTAATAGTGACTCCGATCCTTGCCATACAAGACTAAACGTGATGGCGAAAGATATTATTGACAGTGACAAGCCGGCGAGGTTTCTTTTCTGACTTGAAAATTGTTTCCATCCGGCAGCATATGCCTTTGCAACCAGAAGGAGAAGGTATATAAATGCCAGCGGTATGAGAGAAAGTTTCAATCCGCTTGTCAGTACCACGTCTGTGTAGTGTTCGATAGACAGAGCAATTGTAATAGCACCTAATATCACCACCTCTATGATGGTAGTGAGTGACGTTCCTCTTACTTCTGCCTTTCTCAGCATCCTCCGCAGCGGTTGTTTGTTATAATCGATAGGCTTTATGACAGGTTTTTCTGTTCTCAGTCTTCTGGCCAGTTGATACCAGCCAATTTGTTCTTTCGTCATATATCCCGTTCCCTTTTCAAACGAGTAATTCATCACCATCGCAGAAATGAAAATTGTCAATACGAAGATCCCTAAGATAACGAAAAGTATTGAGTAAATAGCATTATGCGCGGAAGAAAATAGATTTGGATTTCTACTAGAATCCGAGATGCTGGCCAGTCCACTCATGACATCCACCCATCCGTCCATCGATAATACTTTGAATTGATTCAACAGAGAACTGGAAAAAGAGTCATAATTGTAGTACTGGCTTTGAACCGCTCGAGGTGCAAGCATGTTCCAATTAAAAGGCCGTGTTGCGTATTCGTTTCGGCAGCTTTCGAGATATTCAATATTGGAGTCGTTACAATACGACAGTTTCCCATTAAATAAGTTTAATCCCCATATGGCATAAGGCATCAGAATTGAAAGAGCAATTACCACCGGTCCTAATAGTCTTCTGAACCCTCTCAGAATAATTATTTTAAAGGTCTCTTCCGATCGCTCAGTAATTGTCAGCAACCTCAGGGCTCTGAAACCATAACACGCACGTACAAACCTTGAGACGAATCCATCCGAAAGGAGTTCATTCCAGAATGCAATCCATATTGTGAGAAGAACAAATAGATCTATATTGTTCCAACTTGACCAAGTATATGCATTAGGTGACCAATAGAACCCATCTGCAATTATTTTGATTATTGCCTCAAGAGAAAAAATAGCCAGAAACGAAGCATCAGAATAGGTTATCCAATTGGAGCTATCAAAGTCGATTTCAAACTGGTATATTATATACTTCAACGGAGTATTGATACATGATATGGTAACCATTAATATTACCAGCAGCATCATGATCGTCGAGACCGTGTATGATACAGTTAGACGTGGGTAGATTTGAGATGCTCTTCTTCTATGGCTCGATTGGACGATTGATTGACATAATCTCCGAACTCTATTCTCCTGAGAAAAGATAAACAAAGAATAGTCGTAGCGAGAATACCTCATAACTCGTTTCCTATAAGCAATGACCATTTTCTGCCAGAATAGGTGGATCTTCGGAACTTCATTTTCCCCTAAAGTATTAATTTTTGTATCCTGTATTAACTCGTCTGATTCAGATAATATGTCGCGGATTTGAACCCAAGTGAGTTGTTTTTCAGAACTTTCACAGTCTGTTCCAAAAAACTCGTCGATAGTTTGATAGTTATTTAGCAATTTGAACTTTTCACTCAGGGCTTCTATCTTTTCGGGGTTGCTATCTTTGAATACTGAAACATTGGTGAACAACCGCATAAGATACGGGGCCAGTAATCTATTTGGATTTGACAACTCCTGAGTTCCATTCTTCAGAAATTTTCGGATTTGATACACCCGCTTTAAATTCCCCGGTACTTCAAATATTGATGTCAGAACAGATATCAGAATATTAAGAAGAATAAAATTTGAGAATAAAATCCAAGCAACGATAAATATGGCATAGCAAGCAGCTAGGACATTGGATTCCGCAGCTGAAATTGCTGAGAACAGTACAGACGTCCAGGACTCTAAAGTGCTTATTACAAACGTTGTTAAGAACGAGTTCCAAAGGTTCTGAAATGAATACTTATTCTGTTTTCCATCATCTCCTTTCAGTGGAATTACTCCTCGAAAAAGTTGAGATCCTATCAACGAGGTGACGAATGATGCGGTGAGATACAGAGATAGCAAAAGAGTGATAGCCCGACCTCTCTGGAAAACTGCTATCCATATCTTAGAAACAAATTCAAAACTTGCACACACTCGATATATGCAAACAATTTGTACTATTGTTAACCATCTGTAAAGGTCATCCTTGCGATGAATTGGTGGGAGAAGAACAATTATATTTGACAATGTCAACGCAACACTGAGCCAGTCAAATAAGTCATGTCTAGCTCTCTTCAGAATATATCTCTCAACGAATAGCTTTATGATAAGCTCAAATCCTAAGGCGCTAGCAGTCACGATATTCCAATTGTAAATTCTTTCTAAATGTCTTAATGATGATTTTGATGTCTTCGAAGCCATCATCACTAAATTCACTGCTACTAGGAGGCAAGTCATCCAACGTAAGTAATTGATAAGACGGTGGAAAGTTTTTATGCCGTGGATATTTTCATTGCTACCGTCCTCCTGTCGTCTTTCAGGTGTTGAATGACCAATTGAGCGACCGGTAACCTGCCTGGAAGATGACGTAACAACAGCAACTGCCAAACTCATAAGCCACAGGTACAAAACTATAATTCCAACCATGTAAAATATACAAACAGCCATATTTTCCGCATCTATCAATTGATACATTGTCTCTGAAAACCCATTGGATGATATTATAACGAACACCATCTCTGCTGCATTTAATAAGTTGTCAAAGCTCCTTCGTCCGGCATCAAGATTCTCATCTGACACACATATTGAGTGAGATGGACAACTATAACCCGTTTTAATCTCACTGTCGGTACCATCTGCATATACAAATGGTAATATTGAGTTTGAGCTGTCTAGATAGCTACCACAAAATTTTGCGGAAGTGAAATTAGATTCTATCCCATTTCCATCAACCCATATACATCTTCGTCTCATAGAGCCTTGAAATATTTGAACTCCCACCATCGAGAACAACAGCCTTGCAAGATTAGATTTCTTCACATCGATAATGTACTTACCAAAAGAAACCAATAAAGGCAGCAATATTCATGATATGTTGAGCAGAGCTTTGTAAACAATTGAAAAGATGAACGCCACCGGGAATAAATCTTAGCAATCTGTACAGTCGAAAGCTGCTAATAGAAAGCAATACAGAAACAATGGCGCTGCTGAAGTGATTTAAATCCAATCCAAGTGCTATCCAGTAACAGAGGACCGTAACAAACTTCATCAAAACATCCGCAGAGCTGAAATAACGAATAGTACCTACGCCACAGGCTCCATTCATAGAAAGATAGGATAGCAACATCGAGTGAAATTTGACCACGATTTCAGTTGTATATATTAAAAATATACACAGAAGCAGTATATTATTCCATCTGTATTTCGATGGATATAACTGTCTATTATCGAAATAGTTTCTGTCTATTGAGTCAAATGTCGAATATATTATTACTGCCGTATGAGTCGTCATAATAGCAACGGAGTATATCCATCTCAACTTTTGGTTCTCCGCACCACAGAAAACCGCAGCGCATGTTCTAGCGACTTTTTGCGATTCCCGGAAATAATGATTCAGATTAGTTGACATCCATTGATTCATTATTCTTTGTCTTCATATATTGACATAAATAATAACATAGCAAAGAAAAAATAACTTTATAACTATATATCCATGCTGCAATGAAATGCAAATTTAGAGTTTGATAATAGATTGGAAACCTCTAAAAAGGTTATAAGCCCAGTTCTAAATATACTCATTCTGCTTTGTATGCCCTCTTCTAGGGCTCATAGATTTTCCTGTTACGTGACGCTGAGACGAACTTGAAGCAGACTCGGCCAAAATTGGAAATAGTGCTCTACCACGTGGTGAAGCGTCGTTATCACCTTCATGGAACGTTTTGGCCGAATATCGAAATCTTCTATTGGGACCTTTCTCATCACCCAGGTCCGAAAATGGGTCACCATTCTTGAGCTTATTATACTCCTCTCGGTAATATCTACCGTTAGTAAGTTTGTATCTGAAGCATTGTCACTTACATCATGTTCAGCAAGCCAACAAGCTTGCCTTTCAGCATCTCTATTTCAATGATCCGGAATGACATCTTTCGTCTTAGATAGTCGTCCAACCTAAATGTTAGCAAAATTTCTTAACAAACCATCTTACTTCAAGCATTTGTTATAATCCATGGACTTATAAAATGGAAACTGTAACAATAGCGAATTGAATGAAATGCCTTTATCGGGGTCAGATTCATGCAAAGCCTGAGCACAGAACCTTTCATAAATTTGCCTTTTCTTCTTGATTTCATCATATGGTATATTTCGCAAGACGCTCTCCAAAGCAGGAATGTCGACGTCGTACGGATTATCCATTCTCGCCATAGATCTGCTTAGTATCTTGTCGACTGTATAAATTCCCTCATATATTTTGACACTGAAATAACCTTCCGTCGATCTCAAAAATTTGTGCAAATCGGATGCTCGAAGATAACCAGTACCAGAAGGATCAAATTTTTCCCAAGCCAGCTTGAACTTCTTAATATCAGCTTTAGTAACATGAGAGCTATGATGATGAAACACATAACTGAAGTTCTCAAAGATTAAGGAGACAAACATATTAGCAAAAATATACATGGAAATTATGTTCCATGATATGAATAAGAAATATGCAAGCGGTTGATTACCACAGTCAGAATTTGAGAACTCTGATCCATCGACGCAATAAGGAGGAGATACCAGATAGTCAGTCAAGATTTGATTCCATCCCTCACCACAACTCATTCGAAAAAGTAGCACAAGAGCTCGTGGAACCGTTCTGAAATTTATATGATCCGACCCATTAGGTCCAATTCTTGTGAGTCCAAACAGCTGGTTAAAGGCTATAGCATATGCCAGAAACAATACAAACCAGGTGACCATAAGGTTCGCAATTTCATAAAAACTTGCGGAGGCAGTTTTGAAGAGCTGATGCAGTCTTGAGCTTTGCGGAATCCACAAAAGCATGAGGCCAACCAGGCCGAGCTTCTGAACATTATAGAAGACATTTGAGGTAGTCGCTCGCAAACCTACTACCAGGAAGACGCATGCAACAGTTGAAATAACAATGCCATAGACATCCCATAATCTCCGTCTAAATTTCTTGATTCCCAGCGCGAAAAGCTTTGCAACCATGAATAATAAATGCACAAATGCGAGAATTAGAAGCACTAGCCTTAAGGTGGCCGTGAGTGCCATCACCGATGGATAATATTCTAAAACAAGGGCAAGTGTCATCAACGTCAAGACTCCAGTTTCAGCCATATATATCCAAGATCCTCTAGTCAGAAATTGCTTTTGCAAAAAGAACTTGACGCTTCCGGGATTAGCAGGAGGCGGTTGAATGGACGGCTGAACTAGCTTTAAAGCCTTTTGAAGCTCGTACCAAGTCAATTGTTCATCTGTCAAATAAGCAGTTCCCCTGTCAGCAGAATAATTTCGGATAATGACAGAAATAAATAACGTCAAAATAAAAATTGTACTCAGGATGTTATAGAGCATTGAAAACATGCCGTTATACCGTGATGCAAATGGTATAGGATTTGAAAAACTTCCAGTGATGGCCATCAGCGCGTTGAGAACGTCCACCCATCCTTCCAAAGAAATAATGCCAAACTGGATTAAAAATGCTTGTGCAAAACTATCATAGTTGAAGTAAGTATGGGTCAACGCTCGAGGGGCGTAGATCTCCCAGTTAAATGGCGTGGAGGGGTATTCGTTGATACACTCATTAAATCCGGTGATATTCCCGTCAGTACAATAGGACAACTTGCCATTGAAAATATTCAATCCCCATACTGTGAAAGGGAACAGAAGTGTCAATGAAATTACTCCAGCACCAAATATCTTCCAGAACCCAACAATTATGACACTGTGGAATGTCTCTTGAGCATGAGCGCTAATAGACAACAATCTGAATGCTCGGAAAGCCTCAAATGCTCGAATATATCTTGAAACATATCCGTTGAAAAACGCTTCGTTTATGAAAGCAATCCACATGGTTATAAGAACAACGAGGTCGATAATATTCCAGCTGGACGACGTATAGGCATTAGGAGTCAAATGAAACCCGTCAGCAATTATCTTGATGATTGCTTCAATGGAAAAGATTGCAACGAAAAAGGTATCGGTGTAGGTAATCCAGGTGTATGAATTCAGCCCATGTTCATCGGTGAGTGTCTTGAAATATATCGGAGTGTTAATACACGAGATTGCCACCATACAAATACTGGCTATAAGCATGAGAGCCGAAAATAGATACCAAGTAGCAGGCTTTGGGTGGATACCACTATACCGAACACCGTGACTCGGAGCAACAATGCGCTGGCAAACTTGCCTGATTTTGCTCTTAGAAGAGAAAACGTACAAGGAAACGTCATAGTTCGGATGTTCCTCTAGGAATTTCTCAAACCTCCTTTTCCTCTCATCATTTGAACTTATAAATGTCCGTGCAAGCTCAGTAGCACCACCATTCAGAACTATCGCATTGCGGTCCAAAAATGGATTGTCATTTCTAGTTGGCTTTAAATGAAGTCGCTCCATTATCGTATTGATATTCTTTAGAAGGCCGCTCTTCGCTCTGCGTCCCAATTGCTCAATAGGTTCATTCGTGACATCAGCACTGTCGATATCCTCTTCTAAGAAATCCTCCACAATATGTCTCTGCAAAAGTAGATCAAATACCGCCTTGCTTGACGCTGTATCTTGTTTGGAGTCCTGCTTTGTTCCCGAGAAGAAACTCTTAACCATCCTCCAACCATCTGATACATACTGGGCCTTAGACATGCTGATAGCATATTGCTTGATAAAGCCCTTTATTTGCTCCTTTCGCTTTTGTTCGGGGCTGATATCTAAGTTTTCCGTGATGACTGCAACGAAAATGTTGAGCACGATGAAATTGGAAAACATAAACCATGCAATCAGGAAGGTAGCAAAGCATGCTGCGGCCAAAGTAGACGGTGCCGATTGCGTTGCCAAATATAGCATTGTTGTCCAGTTCTCCGTCGAACTTATAACGTACATCCCAACGAAGGAGTTTGCCAGATCATAAAATGACACCTCATTCACAGTGCCGTCTGATTCATATGGTAAGACACCTCTGAGCATCTGCGCAGCTATCAGCGAACACAAAAATGTAGTCAAAAAGTAAAATATAGTTAGGTTGAAAATCGTCCTATAATTTCCAAGCACCTTTGCCCAAAGAGAGCGCGCTGACTCTATAGAAACAGCAATACGGTACAATCGCGCTATCTGAAAAATTGTCAACCACCTATACAACGTGTTATGACGATGAATTGGTGGAAGAATGATAATGATGTTAGCAATGGTGAGGGTGCAGTCAAGAATATTGCCCTTTGAATGAAAGAATACCCTCCAAAAAGGAAGATATAGATAAAAGCGAAATAATATCTCGATAGTGAGAGCTGTCGTAGTCCATATCTGCCATTTGTATACCCACTGGGATCTCTCGTCAAGAGAAGCAGCAGATACTGTACACTGAGCAACGATGTCAGCCATTATTACCACTCGAAAAATCCATTGGAGTCTATCATATAGCCGGCCTATTCGGGTTCTGCGAAGCACTTCTATGTGAGATTCGCTGTGTTGCCTGTGCATCTGAATAGATTGGAAGAGCTTTCGAGAAATTGATTTGTTCTCCATAAGCAATTCGTCTCTGGCAAGTCTGAATGATGCTGCAATTACCGCAACCAAAAGGTTTACAAGCCAGAGTGAGAGAACAATTATGCCAGCAATAAAAAATAGAGACGATGCCATGAAGTCAGTATCCGTGGTATAGTATAAAATATCCGAAAAAGTGTTCGAGCTCATTATCACAAATACCATTTCCAACGAATTGAAAATATTGTCAAAAGACACGGTGTTGGAATAAGGATTGGTATCAGACACGCAAAAGCTGTTAACTGGGCAGGAAAACCCCTTTGCAACAGGTCCAGGTGATCCATCCGGAAATACGTAGGGCATTTGCTCCAGTGTTTCAGGATGAAGATAACTACCACAGAATTGGCCAGTACTATAATTGGCTTCTATTCCTTGCGGATCCACCCAAACACAGGTTCTTCGTAGAGAACTCTGGAATGACTGAACCCCGATAATTGCGAACAGCAACCAGAAAAACCCAATGAAAACAACGATATTCGATAATAAGGGCGCAGCCTTCTTCAGACTGTAAAGCACAGCCGAAGTTCCACGCGTCAAATTCAGCAAACGCAAAATACGAATACTGCTAACAGCGCGGACAACAAAAAACTGGTGGTTATTTTCAACTCCTGATAGCTGCAAAACGAAAGACACCCAATAGCACACCAATGATACAAAGTCCACTCGATTCCAACTGCTTCGCAAGTAAGCGCGTTCAGCTTGAATAGCGGTGGTTCCTTGGCGAGGAAAAATGCCAGTAAAGCTCTTCATAATCGTAGGCGGAGTTCGAAGACGGCCCCCAGATGTATTTCGCTGGGCTAATGCAATTGAAGGGCGACGGCTGGGACCAAGGAGCTTCTTTTTCTCTGGATGAAATAGATTGGAGAATGTGAGTCTCAAAGACAACCGTTGTGAACCTGGAATGACCTCCGAGTCATCAACAAAACCAAAAACAACAATTTTGGCAGCTGCCTCCAGAGTATAGGTAATAAATATTGCCAGATATGCGAAGTCCGTCCAATAATGTCCCCACGGCTTGAAGACGCTGCCGTAATACTCGGCCTCGTTAAATATATTTCCCGAAGTCTGGTAGGAAAGGACAATGGTATGGCCAATGATAAGCGCGAATACCAGTGGATTGACCCAGGGCTGATGCAATAAATAGTTGAGGCGGATGCGTATTTGACTACTAGGAGGAAATACCCCCAGCGAATTTCCTATTATTGGCGGGTATTCTCGTTCCAATTCTCGAGTGCTACTGGAATCATTGTATGTAACGTCGTCAGTGCTACTATCGTCGAACAAATCATCGGATAAAGGGTCTTGCAGGTGCCCGAACTCCTCTCCATTATCTTGGATAGCGCCCGGAATCTCAAGCATGTCGTCGTCCCCACCACTGCGCGGATCGTTTAGAGAAGCCACTCGCATAGATACATGGCGAAACGCTGTCGCGACATTTTCAGCTGCAGTGGATGGCGATTCGCGTCCACGAGTGCGTGGAACCTCCAGGCCCTGTTCGGCTACTGACACGCTGCTGTGATATTCACCTTCGCCGTTATCGCTCTCTGCATTCGTTACTGTCAATTTTGGCGTCTTACTCTGTGCGACTGGGAATGGACGCGACGAGCTATTCTCCGCAAGTGGTGTCGCGGCAAAGATGCCATTACTACCAGACCATCGGAGACCAAACATGCTGGAAGCATCGTCGCCAGACTGTTGACGGTTATCAAGCTGGCTGAGGGGAACATCGTCTAGTCCTTCTTGGCGAGCCTGCCGATCGTGCACCCGTGCAGCAGCTGAGATTGGTACAGTGACATTTACACTGCCATCTCTTGTATTACCACTTGAAGAAGGCTCTGTCGGACCTTGTTTATGTGTACGGTCGACCGCCAACCAAGACCCGAGTCCTTCTTGACCTAGCGCATCATCGAGATCATGGCGTAAAACCTCCACTGGATTCATGTCCATCGACTCCAGTCCCAATGCAAGACTCGAGCTGCTATCATTTGTATGAGCAGATCCAGCTGCTCTGAGAGACGGTGATGGTAGCTCTTGCGACTCGCTATACATCGTCACTTCTCCGGCACTGGTGTACTTGGCAGCACGAGCGCGTTCCGAAGGATGAAGGCTGTTCCTTCCACCCCCCAAAAACAAATTGCGAGCGCCCTGGTAAACGGTGGAAAGTGGTCGCGACTTCCCTGGGCTTGGACGTCCGGCATTGGCGCTATCAGCCGATATCAAACCTACGGAGCTGTCTTCTCGCTGCAGCGGGTAATCGTCCAGCGAAATGGCATCCAAGTGGGAATCTATAGAACCAGGAAAGCTATCTGTCCGGTGAATGGCTGACTCGGTTGTGACGGCACTTCGACGGACACCGCTCATGCTAGCATCCATGCTGTCTGACCGGCTAGGGATAGAGTCTACCATGTTGTCTAACAGTTCGTTTCTCCTTTACTGCCCGGCTGGACTCAACCAGAGGGAGCGCGAGAGCGAGTGGATATGACAACAGTCGTAAAGCTAACCAACGTAAACAGGCCTTTCGGCATCCAATGATCGGTAAACAGGTAGTTAAGTCAACAATTCGCGGTACTGGATATATTTAAGGGCAGTGCATGCGATCCGATGCGTTCCTTAATTAGGCTGTGTAGGGCAGATAATCTCCTGCACGTCGAGAACTCGGCAGGAAAACATCTGGCATCTGAGAGAAAGTTTAGCAACCTGTCAACAACTGTCACAACGACAATAAGAGATTTGGCGGGTTCGTGTCACAATTAACAGCATTTACTTGGCGTGTTACGGGTTGTTGGGCAAAAAACTGATTGCTTTCGTCCCTCATCTGTTTTCTAGCATTGTATGTTGGAACTTGTTAGGTAGTAGATCAACTGAACACTGGACTGCTGTGGATTTTCATAGTTGGAGTCCTAGATTATTGTGCATTTGGATCGCTGTATTTCTGAATTGTTGGGCAACGGAATTTGGGCGTTTTGAGTATTGCTTGTTGACTCGTTGAGCCACCGAATCATTAGATTTTCTCATCAACGCAGAACTGCTGAGGAGCAACCGGTGCATTCTTATAGGTCACGATAAAGCACAGCCTATCTACTGGTCGATTAGATTATTCTTCGCAGCGTGACTGTTCTGGCTTTGTGAAAACCATTGAACGCGTTTTAGGGTGTGATTCCTAGCGACCCAAGTAATGGTGCGCGTGTTCTGGCCCTCCAATGTGGTTCAGCTCCAGCGATTCACCGATTATCCTCCATCTCTTATAATTGGCTGGAATAACGATGACACAGACTTGGTAGTCATTACAACTCTACCGTTTCTGGACCCATCGGTTGTGGATAGTCTGCTACTCAGGGATAGTCTGCTCAAGGGTTCTAAGTACCCGACTCCCAATATCTACCAGGCATGTGGGTTGAAGCGAATGAGTGTACTGGGTGTGCTGAATGCCGCGTCTGGCGCGTTGGCCAAGACGAAGCGTTTGCCCTTACATGCTCGATTAGACGAGTCGATGGTATGCCCTGTTCATGAGGCATTCCGTGGTGACTCGTCTAAACTAGTACAGGTCATTATGTTTGAGGCTCCTCTGCCACATAGGATGCAATATATGTCGCTATATCCTATTTCACTAGCTCTTTCAGAAAAGTCTAATCTGATGGTTATTAGTGAAGAGTACGAGACGAGTCTTGTTGAATCATCTAAAATGCAGGAACTGCTTATGTCGAAAGTGGCTCTACATAGCTTGGAACCCGGCCATTTGGGGAATGGCCGGGTCCTCGAAAACTGCATTTCACAGATCAATTGTTGCTATGAACTGGGTCAACTCATGAGCAAGAACGCAGATATCATCTTTCCCCGTCTGAAGACTAGACCACGGCGACTCAGCGTAGGTGAATCGATGCTTGAATCTGCCAGAACTGTCCAGAACGGGGTATGGCACGCCACAGGACAGTTGGTGAATAGCCTAATGCCTTATTTCGGCTGGACGGTGATGTATATCATTCTGATATTGCGGGGTTTTGCCGAAGCAGTGCTGCAAGTTGTGGAATGGCGCAGTCCATTTGGATCCGGTCATCCTGCCCTCAAGGATTTGTCTGCCACTGCCTTACAGATAGATTTACGCTTACAGCAACTGTGTTTCTGGCCCTCTCAGTACCTGCGCATTCGGAAACGAACTCAGGATTGGCTGAGCATCACTGAACATAACATCGAGTATGTCAGATTTTATAATACCGTATGGTTGGTTGCCAATGACATCATACTCGGTGTGGCAGTTGGGTCGATAGTACTAGATAATGTGGACTGGATCGTTGCGTTCCTGGGGTTTGTGATTGACGACATATTGGCGGTCAGATTTCGGGACAACATGCTGTGGCTGATGGATTGGCCTGCTGGTCTAAAGCTTAACAACGAATTGGCGGCATTTTTTGGAGAGCTTGTTTTATGGGTGGTAGAGTTCTGGTCTCTGTGTCTGAACAAGGCTCGTCCTTTTTTCCCAGTGCTGGTGAAATGTGTCGGATATTCTAGTTTTGCAGGGATGACGTTGTGTGCTTCAGTAGTGTCTGACATGCTATGCTTGGGGACTATTCATATTTATGCCTTTTATGTGACGTCCGCCAAACTGTACCATTCACAGGTAACAATTCTCCATTCGCTATTCCAACTGTTCAGGGGCCGTAAAGTGAACGTGCTGCGAAATCGAATCGACTCGTGTAATTACGACCTCGATCAGCTGTTGCTAGGAACGGTCTTCTTTGTGGTCCTGCTATTCCTACTGCCAACTGTATTGGTATTTTATTTATTTTTTGCATTCAGCAGACTTTTTATTGTTCTGTTATGTGCTGCCAGTGAGACAGCATTGTCGTTTCTGAACCATTTCCCGCTTTTCGCTATTCTACTTCGCATTAAGGATTCGCAACGTATCCCAGGAGGAGTCAAACTGGACTATAGGAGCAATCAGCATCACAGCTGGTTTTGGTCATCCGCCCTGCCAGACGCAAACACAAACGTCCTCGTGCTCAAACCGGTTCCCCTAGGGCTCAACCATATCTTCCACCAGTACCATATACTGGCAGAGCGACTACAGATGCATTACCTGTCATTCCAGGTCGTTGTGCGCATTCTCAGAGGGGACTTCCTTCCTATCCAACGCAACAGGCTCTACGTGCTACTGTACTCGATGTTGCCAGAGAAGAGGGTTACAATTTCCTCGTTGTACCGTGAGCTCACATCCTAGTTCGAAATGACATTCTCCTACTTGTTGTGATGTAATAGCTGTGGACTTTGTTTTGTCTCTATATTTGAGTCCAACAATTGGAAAGGTACAGATTTAGGACAGTATGTTTTGTATATCGACAGTTATTTTGGTATTAAGTATGTTTTGCTAGCGATTATTTCGATAATAGCTACTTGATAACGTTATTTCGATAGCAATTCACTGACAGTCCATTTGGTAATGAATGGCATTACAGCTCTACACCTGGACAGATCTGAAGGGGTAACAATTTCATTGCTCAACCATGAGCTGCATCCTAGTCTATGTATGCTATACACTGCGTATGTCTAAATAGCTGTTTTTCTGTCCTCGTCATTCCGGCCATCGCCGTAAGTTGCATCATATATATAATTCTTCGAAAGAATCCACGTTGTCGTGCCCAACTGATTATGCTTTGCTACTGGTGGGCAGAGACACTTCCGACTGCTTTTTCTGCTGTATCTTGGCAACCGCGTACACAATACCGGACAAAAAGCCCAGCATGATGGCGCTGACTGAAGAGAAAGTCACAGGCGTGTCAAAAAAGACGAGTCCTGACAACGCGACAGGCAGCTTGTTGAGCGCGCCGACCATGCTGTAGGTGGTAGACGACGTGACTCGCACACACCAACCAGAAGTGTAGGAAATACCCAGCGAAAATACACCGGACAACACCATGAGCGTCAGAATAGTGTTTCGGGTACCAGCAGGGAAGTTGCGAGCAACGTTTGCCGCGCTCCAATCCTCAAACAGCACCGACCCAACAACCATCACCGGAATCGACAGCAGGTTGTTGTAGAACATGGTATCGAGATCGGTGAAGTTGGTCAGCTTGATACGCTTTCGAAGAAACAACACAAACCCGGCATTAGAAAAGCAGTTGCTGAACATCCAGAAGTAGCCGATGTTGAAAATGCCAGTACCAGGGGCTCCTGACGACATATCCGACCATGCAGCAACCACCGACGACAGTACAATGAGGAAGAACGAGAAAAGTACCATAGGAGTTACCGAGCCACCAAACCACAGAACCTCGCCGTATGCGATGAAAATGATCGTCACGTTTTTGAAAATCGTGAACACGGGAATGGACAAGTACTGCATCGCCTTGGACGCGGTATAAATCATCAGCACCAAAAGCACGGAAATCGGAAACCACTTCTTGGCCTCAGACGAGTTGAAGTCGCGATAGGTAATGGCACCAGTCGACTTCAGGGCCTGAATCACCCCCAGGCACACTCCATTTTGTATGGCCAGCAAAACAAAATTGAAGTTGAAGTTGCCCACTGATAAAACATATTTGTTGGTGACAGTCATAAGAATGGATGCCAAACAATAGGAAAACACTGCCACTGCCGGCGAGTTTTGCACCGTGAGCTTGTTTTCAGCCATTTTTTCTCCCTTGTGTTTAGTATATTGGAGCGAGTGCAAGTCGAGACGCGAACCTGGTTTTTCCGATAGCGAAACGTAACACAATCGAGGCGGCGCACATATTTTTACGACTGGTGCGGTGCGGCCAGCTGGCTCCTGAAAAACCCAGTGCGCTGCCTACTGACAGAATCCTATTTCAAACCGGAAAAGCCTCATGAAAAGAGCTTACAGTATCTAGATTTCCAATATATTTAGATATTGTAAGCAGGTGGTGTAGTAGATGCGCTCAGCGCCAGAATGAGAAAACTTCAGCTCTTCATTCATGGCTCAGGCCAGCAGACATGCATATGCGGGTGCGCAGATCAGGTACATATTCATCGTGGCTCTGTCAGTACTGTGCATATTGTTGAACTGAGAAGTCTGACATAGCTGGTTAAATACCAGCAGCTGGAAAGAAGCTACAGTACATCGATACAACGCGCAATACATGCGATTGTTTTCGCATGATAATCCGTCTAGTCTTTTGGATGGCTCAGCCAATGCTTAAGTCTTCGGGCAGTTCTAGCTAAGCATATGTCGGCATTTGTACGCTGTAACAAACTCCATAACAAATGCCCAGAGTCGCGGTGAAAAATTCAAATGTTCAACCAGATATTAAAGTATATATAGAGAGTTGAGTAAATGCAGCATAGAAATCAAATCGCGGCCGCCGAGTAGATGTCGTAATTTATTGCAGTCAAGTGCCAAAACCCAATCCGGCATTCTGTAACAGAGTACAATGACCGAAAAACGAGCAAACTAATCAAATTCATATTTATAACAGCAACTACAGCTTTCAAAAATATTTTCAACAAATACCAACTAGGAAGAAACTACTGCAATGATTTGTATGAGTCTTTGTAACGTTATATATCCGACTCACAGCACCCATCCCAAGAGCATAGAGTGCTTACGCCTGCTGAATGCCGCGGCGAGACCGAAGAATTCGACACGAACCTCTTAAGTAAATGGACATGTGACTAGCTTTTAAAACAACATGTACAAGAAACACAGATATAAATTATAAATATTAAATGGGCGTAAGTTTTTTGTTTCCACTGCATCAAAACCAGTTCGCAAATCTTTACGGATATTGAGGTATGTGGCTGCTCGTCTTACTAGTGAGAGTTCGAAAACATTCAACAGGTATCGTCAAAACATAAAATAAATTCAACAGTACAATACGAAGTGCATTCAACGGCACTCAAAGAAAGTATTTCAGAGTCAAATTGAGTTGAATAGCATGAAACTCGTAACGTTTTTGTTTTCTCTTCGTCTCACCGTTATCAAAACATACACGTGACTTGTCTAGCGTCTTCCAACATTCAGGCTGCCGTCTCGACACTCACTTCACGTCATGAGTAGTGCTCCAGTCGCAGGTGTCAGAGCTGGGGAACGCCGGCGCGTTGTGCGCGATGAGGAAGACGACATGCGTGCTCCGACACAGTCAGCGGCTTCAAAAGTTGGTGAAGCTGTTCCCAACAAGGCGATGACGGCCGCTCAAGCAACTGCTCGAATGGTGGATATGCGTCGCCGAAGAGTATATGAATTTTCAGAGACTGCCGACCAGATTCTGGCAAAGTTTGCCAACGAGCCGCCAAGTTTGGAACTCCATATCCATCATACTCATTACCGGTTTGGCAATCAGGAGGGCATTCTGCCCAAAAGTACGCCATCTATCAAAGCATTTTTCGAATACATCGTCAAAGGAGAGATTCCTCCAGCAGCGACTGAAGTATTTCGGGACTCTGGTATCCGCTTTTACGAGGGATGTATTATTGTGAAGCTTATTGACCACAGAAACATCCCCACTGATGATAAGCAGGAGGGAGCAACAGAAGTCGAACCGGCGTCCAATAATTCAAATGGCACCGCATATAAAAAGCCTAATTCGAATGTCGCTTTGACTGATACGACAGCTTCTAATGGTAGTACTGCTGCGACACCAGCCGAAGAACAGACAAAAATCAAAGAGCCTTCATCATACCGTGTTTTACTGAAACCGACCGCGCTATCGCTATGGCACGACTTATTATATACAGCAGATACTAGCCAGGGAAGATTTACAGATCAGTTAGCTCTGGGAATGGAGGCTGAGGTGTTGACGTTGTCTGTGAGAAACATAGACTTGCGAGTGCCTCCTCGGTCCCCTCCAGTCAGTGATGCGGTCCGATCTAAAGTGGGGGTTAATTCTAGAAAGCCAAGAACTTCAATGAGCAAAGAAGAAGCCAAATATGGGCTTCACAAATATAGGACGACATTGCCAAAGAAACGCAGAGGACTCCATGAAGAGGTGGCTCGTAGTGGTACAGAATACGAAGATTTTATGCTTATTATGAACGACCATCCTGCTAATGCAGCGTCTGCGTCATCTGGCGGCATTCCTGGAGGACAATTTATGAGGTTAAGCTTTATTGAGCAACTGCGTAAGAAAAAAGAGCGGATCAAGCTCCTTGCTCAACAGCAGCAGCGCCTTCAACAAGGTGCTGCTAATGGAGGTACAGCCAATGCCACTGGTGCGATGAGCTCGGCCGGTAATTCGCCTGGAGTTGGCATGGCTAGCCAAATGGCTGTCTCAGGCCCTCCTCCTGCGACGAATACGGAAGTGTATCAACAACAACTTCTCCAGCGCCAGCAGCAGGCTATGCAGATGCAGCTTCTTCAGCACCAGCGACGTCAGCTGCAACAACAGCAACAACAACAGCAACAACAACAACAACAACAACAACAACAACAACAACAACAACAACAGCAGCAACAACAGCAACAACAGCAGCAGCAGCAGCAGATGCGAGTAGGCGGATCTTCTTTTGTTGCCAATACCATGGGAAGGAATGGATTCACAGGGTAGCCTAAGAGAAATGACTGTAATACAGAGATGTACACGGTGCTGTTAAGCCCTTATTTGTGACATTAGCAGAGTTATTTATACACATGTATACTGTGAAAAAAATAGAGAGAAAAACTTGCCCATAAGAAGCATAGTAGAGCTATTCTAGAATCCCTGGTTCGAAAGATATTTGAACTGCAGCCTCATGAAGTGCTGTCTGCATCTTACATGGAAGTCATCATAGAGCAGGTCGATAGGCCTGATAATGTTCTTGCAAATTTTGTAGACTTTACAAAATCAGATCCTATTCCAACATATGATGGCTTGTTTGGTTCATCGTCGCAACAGTTTGAAGTTGCTGCCAGGGGACTGCTGTTGACTTTTGCAGAGAATCCAAGCCACGACACGATTGGCAACATTTGCGTTCTGCTGGATTTAGTTCTCTTTTTGTCTGCTGCGGGCAGATGTGAATTCTCATTCACTCATTCTCTAATTGAAGAAGTGTTCGATGTCAGCACTATCACATGGTGTCAGCAATTTTGGCCTTACATCACGTCAAGAGAGTCGAAGTTAACAAACGGTCTCACAGGCACGCGAGCGCCGGGGACCACAGTTATACGATTTTGCAATGCATTGGTTCGCAGGCTGTCAAAGGCGCATGATGCAGAATTTTCTGGTCAGATAGCTATGTTTCTCTCTAGGGCATTCCCATTGTCTGAGAAATCTGGTCTCAACATTCGCGGGTCGTTCAACACTGAAAATGCCACTGTTTATGAGGATGAACAGGAGGATTTCGAGGGCGACGTGATAATAGATAACAGTGACGAGGGAACCGTCGTTTCGCAGTACAAGGATTTTTGGTCTCTCCAGTCATACTTTGCCAATCCTACTTCTCTGTTTGATACCAAACAACGGGGTGATTTCAAGGAAAAAATTGAGAGGACGCTTAACTTGTTCAAAGCGGGAATCGACGATTCTCGAGGAAGTAAGATAGATGTAGACAGTACAGAACCTGTCTTTTTACCAAAATGGCTTACTCGACGTGATCTATTCGAGCTACAGCTTAAAGACCCATCATTTCAACGAGCATTTTACAGCCAAGTTTATATCATCTGCGATTTTATAATGAGTCTAACTGCTCAAAATCGAACGAAGTGGAATAGTGCGACTAATCGGTCAGTGAAGTTTGATTATGAACCTGCAGCTGAAGATGTGGAGTTTTTTAAGGACCTTTCCGGGAAGATTGAAGTATTACTTGAAAGACCGCCGTTTAATAAGAAGTTTTTCAGTTCTCTTCAGGATATCTTAAGAGAGGACGAAAACTGGCAAGTGTGGAAACTGTCTGGCTGCCCGAGTTTTGAGCGTCCTCCGCTTGCTGAAGATGCTCTACAGTTCGTGGAACAGAAGCTTCAGGAGCATATTCAGCTACCACGTAAGAAGTTCTGGAATGCCATGGGAACACCTGCACTCTCGCGACTATGGAAGACACCTACTGGCGTTAACTTGCTAAAGCTGACTGTTGACAAAAAGTTGGTTCCTTCTCCTGGCAAGTTTTACGAGCAGAACAACGATACTATATCTGACGATGTACAAGAATCACTGAGATGGCAGGGGCTGCGAGCAGCAAGAAGCTCAGGGCTGTGGGCAAAGTTCGGACAGGTTGATCGAGATCTTGGCTTTGCTGGACTCTTCATGACCGAGGAAGAGGCTGCAGGCCGGCGTGCTGAAGTTACCGAGAAACGCGAAGCGGAGAGACGGGCTGCCGAAGAAAGAGAGGAGAACAAAAGGGCTGCGGAAAAACGAGCCGTAGAGCAGAGGGTAGCAGAGCAGGGGGCAGAGAATAACGCACAGGGAGAAAGTGAACTTGCTGAGCATGATAAGAACCGGCCAATAGCGGATGATTCCAGTACATCTGTAGAGGGTGTACAGCAGTACAGCCAGTCTCCCGTGAATATACAAGAAGAAGAACCTGGTCCCGTAGAAGATGTGGTCATGGATACGACGGGAGAGGATGGTGGGCCAGACGATGACGACGATGACGACGACGACGATGACGACGACGACGATGACGACGACGATGATGATGATGATGATGATGAGAACTCCGACGAAAGTGATCAAGCACCTGATGCAGATGTTGCTGATGAACAGAAGACAACAAAAGAAGATGAGCCAAGCTACGATATTAGAGAAGACGATACAGATACGAAGTCTCCATCTGATGCAGCAACAAATGAAGAAGACACAGAACCTCCTACTAAGCGATCCAAATCTGGCGACAGTCCTACTTCTAACTAATGATATACTAATGCAATTGTGCTATTCTAATCATCCAAATATTTCGATCTTCTAGCAGACTTCTTTTCTGAGAACCATTTCTTTTTAGACAGCCTGGATTCATTAGCCTGTTCAGAAATCCTCGTCCACCGATCAATAACATTCTGGGATTTCTCCGGAGCAATATATACAGTATCCTTAATAGACCTAACCAATTTGTCGAAGCAATCCTCAGCATTTTGATTCCTGTTTCTTGTTTTGTGAGAACTCACGACTACTTTCCCACTTTTTGTCAGATAAGGGAACTTGCCGTCTGCAAGCTGCCGCTTAACTTCCAGAGGAACCCATTTTGCCAGAGTCCACTGATCAGCATCCAAGACCACGGTTACTTTGCTGCTTACTTTGTTTACATTCTGTCCACCTGGACCCGGTGATGTCGAATAAATGATTTGGAACGAATCTCGAGGAATGTCATGCTTCGTGAAAGAATCAAGCCATTTACGGGCGCTAGACGAACTACGTCTAAAACATTGCAGACTCTGAAAATTACAAACTCGGTTTGAGCGCCAAAATGCCGAACAAAAGGGAACACCAATCGGCTGCACAAGTCGTAAGCCGAGTTTCATTACGACGCATTCTCCTCTTTCACATCGACGAGAGGTCTTCAATGCTATCTTCTAACTGCGTGGAAGTTTTAGGGTTAATTATGTGAAGCAGTACAATCACTATTAAAGACGCAAAAATGACTGTAGAAGTAGAAATTTGAGCAACACGAGTCTAATTATAAAATAAACAGAGGCAACAGCAATATTGGTGTAAAATAAACTGTAATATATAAATAGTATAGTATACTTCTTTACGCTATTCTTCTGTTGCTCTTGAGCTCCTAAATCTGATTATATTATACGTTCCTGCAACCCTAACGTCCTTTCTGACATATACAAAATGCTGGCGAAATCGCTTAGAACTGGATCACTTCTGAAATATAGGAACACCACCGCAATTCGCGGCTTCAGAACCTTTCCAGCTGCCCAACTGGTCGCTGGAGACAAAGTTCCATCTATTGACCTACTGGAAAACGCTCCTTCCAACAAAGTCAACCTGGCTGGTGAGACAGCAACCGTAAGCTAGAAGCATATGTCGATGTCTAACCGAAGGGAAAATACATTATCGTTGGGGTTCCAGGTGCATTTTCACCTGGATGCAGTGCCAGCCATGTACCAGGATACTGGAAGAATTATGACGAGCTTGTTGCGAAGGGTATCAAAGGAGTTTACGTAGTGTCGGTTAATGACTCCTTTGTGACGGGCCTCTGGTCGAAGGCTCTGGAGACAGCCAACGGTGCCAATCCAGGAATTCGCTTCCTTGCTGATCATGATGGACAATTCGCTAAGCAATGGGACGTACTCTTTGATGCTTCGAAATTCTTCGGCAATTCGAGGAACAAGCGGTTCGCTGCAATAGTTGAAAATGGCACTGTGACGGCTGCGTTTGTCGAACCCGATTCTACTGGGATCAGTGTATCTGCCGCATCTGAGGTGTTGAAGAGCTTGTGAGCTTCGAATTTTTAGATCTTAGCTTGTTCCCGTACGGTTAAACGAAGGCCCTGTTCATTCATAACTCGTTTCAGTTTGATTCGTTCCTGTTTCACATGCTCCTACTCCTCGTCATGATCTTCATCGCTATCAATAATCTAGTTAGACATACATTTCGAACTAGTCAGGAGTTAACTTACTGCTCTGCTATTTCGGAATGTTTTTGCTACTCTTGGTGCTTTTTCTTGCGTAAATCTGGCAGCCTCTGCTAGCGTGTCATTCATGTCTTTCTCAATTTCACGGCGTTCTTTGATTTCTTGAGCCTTCGCTACTGAAAACGTTCCCTTTAGACCTATCGACTCCAACTCCTTCTTCAAAAATTGTATGCGCTGTGAATCGCTTGGCAATGGATCTAAGTATTTATTCCACAATCTGCGGACTCCACATTTCAACAGCTGAGATTTCAGAACGGCAATCTTGTGCTCATTTGCGGACTCTGCTTTATTCTGCTTTGGCTTCGCTTTCTTTTCTCCACCAGGCAATTCTTTTTTTTCCTTCACCCGAGAATTCGACTTCAACTTCTTCACAATCACTGATGAATCTTCTTCGGCGTCGATTGCACGCGACCTGGCTCTCTTTGATGTTCTTCTTTCCAGTTGTGGCTCGGCAAAACCAGGGTCATCCATAGGATCTGGGCTGGATTCACCATCATAGTCGCCACTGTTTATAATCACTGCACCGACATGAGAACTACCATCTTGACTGAAATTTTCGGTTTCAGCACGATCATCCTGATAGAGTTAGAATAGCGTCTCTCAGATCATCCCGCTACTTACTGCTGCCTGATAGACCAGTTGCTTGCTTTTAGCTGCCCAATGGTCTCGTTTCAAAAATCCATCTTCAAGTGAGAGCTCTTGTTCAACTTGTTTTCTTATGTTCTTCAAACTGGTAGTTGCTAAATCAGCTTCTGAAACTGCGCGTTTCAATGCTTCCACTACTATCCCGTCGTCCATAGTATGTCGAACGTGAACCCCTGGAAAAATACCTATATGCGCGACTTGTATGCAGGAATCCGTCGTTAGCTCAACGTATGTAATAGACTCAGGTTCGAACTTAGGAACCATCTTTGAAACTCCAGACAGTTGAACTGGGACATTTGCTGAGGATTCTGAAGTCAGCAAGCCTGCGGTTTCTGGATTTTTTGGGTTTCTTAAAGAGCTATTTGTATTCAGGATCTGTGTCGTCATATTTTGTGGCACTCTTCTTGTTCGGGGACTTTAGCGACTAATCTGTTCGCTCAAATATATTTATATTCATTGTTACAAATATCCTCTGTTCGTCATGACTGCATCAGAAGAGGAAACAAAGCAGTCTTACAATTATACAGTATTGTTACGCCATGATCCGTTCTTGGCCCAGGTGATTTCCACCTCGTCAATTTGCAACGTCTATAAGTTTGATATAGAGTCAACTGAATGGCAAAAGCTCGACTGCCAAGGAACTCTGTTTGTTTATTCTCGGGTGGCGAAGTCCGAGAACGACGTGGGTGACTCAAAAAGGTTTCCATACGGACTGATAGTGCTGAATCGCTTAAACGTGGACAATTTTTCACTTGGATTGACTCCGCTGTCTATTTCAAAAAATACCGGCGATCCAGAGATGGAAGTTCAACTAGAAAGTCCGTTCATTATGGTACAAGCATCAGATGGTGCAATGTATGGATTCTGGCTCTTTAACGAGGATGACAGGCAAAAGGTTTTGAGCATATTGCAGTGGTGTCTTCAACAGAAGATTTAGATTACGTGGAATTGAAAACCCCGCATGAAATTGAAACGTGTCAGGGATGCTGCGTACAGGCCCCTCTATGTGTCCGCTTTCATTGTAGCGGATATGATAAGCATTTTTCTTGATGAACTTCTCGTTGTCAAATCCTACACGGGTTTATTCCATAACGGCGGAGAGACCAGGCGTCCATTACATCGTTTATGGCTTCAAAAGATGTCTGTATGACTTTCTTACATTTGTCCATATGCCAGCAGATGATTTGGATAACTGTTACTGTGTGATCTTCGTGCACACGTCATAGTACGAGACTTTTCACACACTTCTGGGAGATAGCAAAAAATGACCAAACCAAGCCGCCTATTTCAGACTGCAAAATAAATGATTTAGAACTCTACTTGTGTCCCGGTACGATTAAATAGCGATTTTATTTTAACTATAACCGGCTTTGCCCGACTTCCTAAAGTTTCTGTTCTTAGCTTAATTATGGGATGTATACTATATTAGGAGAATCAGGGCATGCGTTTGGAGTTCACTTCTTGCCATGTCTGACTTTGAAGACAGCTCACTAGACAGCGGGTTAAGTGACAACTACGAGTTTGATGATGTAGATGAAGAACTGGATTTTGATTCTGATCTGGAAATAGGCGATGCTGATCCAAAGGCGTCCAGTTTTAAGGTAATATATCGGGTGCTGACCACGACGGCTATCCAGGCAATTCAGAACGAGTTGACTGATAGAGTAAGCAAGCTTCTTGGGCTTGAAGACTCCCAGACGGCAGCACTATTAAATGCATTTAACTGGCATGATGATCTTCTTATCGAAAAATATATGGCGGATCCAGTCGCCACTGTCAAATCAGCAGGAATGTCGGCTCAAACCATCACCAGTAAATCGCATGCGATCAAGGTTGCAGACAACACTTTCATGTGTTTTATTTGTTGCGATTCTGCAAAAGACAGCGTGGATGATGAAGATGGGCCAATGAAGACGTTTGCACTCGCGTGTGGCCATGAAATATGTACCAGATGTGTCAAATATTATGTGACGCAGAAAGTTTTAGAAGACGGCCGGTCGCGCGATATAAAATGCCCTGGAACAAAATGCATCAATATTTTTGATGATGCTGCTATAAAATCTGTGGTGGATACAGATGTCTACTCAAAATACTTGAGGCGAGCAGTGGAGAGTTATGTCATGGAGCATGAAGTGCTGCGGTGGTGTCCTGCGCCCAGTTGTGACCGAATAATTGAGTGCAATGTCCGCAAGGCAGATTTGATGTCATACGTTCCGACAGTTGAATGTACTTGTGGATATCGGTTCTGCTTTGGTTGTGGAGATGACGACCACCAGCCCATGCCATGCGATCTAACGAAGCGCTGGAAAGAGAAGTGCTCTGATGACTCTGAAACGACAAACTGGCTGGTGGTAAATACCAAAGACTGTCCAAGTTGCAACACTATAATTGAAAAGAATGGCGGTTGCAATCACATGACTTGTAAAAAATGCAAGGAGGAGTTCTGCTGGATTTGCATGCAATCATGGAAGAATCACAGAGGAGACAGTTATTTCAACTGCTCAAAGTTTGAATCTGGTGGACCGAAGGCGACCAAAGACGAGTCAAGAAAGTCTTTGGAACGCTATTTGCATTATTTTAGCCGATTCAACGTACATTTCCAGTCATCGTCTCTTGAAGGAAAGAGTCTGGAGCGCATGGAATCGAAAATTAAGTTCATGCAGTCAAGTGGTTTATCATGGATAGACACCCAATACTTGCAGCAGGTATTCAACACACTGAAAGAAGCGCGTCATTCGCTTTCTTGGACTTATGCTTTTGCGTTTTACTTGCAGAGTTCCAATACCACCACCATTTTAGAGAACAATCAACGTGACCTAGAGTTGGCAGTAGAGAATTTGGCAGACGTATTTGAAAAGTCTGGCGAGTCAGTTATGGCTGAGAAGACGGATCTGCTGGATAAATGCTCCTACGTGTCTAGACGAAGACTCATACTGATAGATTTCGTTCTGAATGGTCTCGCGGAAGGAATCTGGCAACTTAAGATCTCACCGTGAGAAATAATTTATTTATTTGCATACATAGTTCGCTACAAGCTGGCGTCTAAGTTTTGTTTTTTAGTGATGTTTATTTTTTTTTTTGATGACGTCTATATATCTATCACACGTTGCTACTGTCACGTCGCCGGGTACGATGGGAAAAAATCGACGCGGCCGATGATTTGACAGCACTGGCGTGGTCTCCTACAATATTGCCCATCCATCTGTTGACAAAAAAGTAGCAAAAATAACCAATAATAAGAATAAAGCCCACAATTCCAAAGAACCATCCCAAATTACTTCCCTGCTCACCTGGAATACGTACGTTCATACCAAACAAACCAGTGACAAGGTTCATAGGAACAAGAATAGTACCTATCATCGTTGCCTTCCCGAGCACTTTGGTCATTCGGTTATTTGACGTGACATGAATCACCTGAAGCTGTGCCAGATAGTTCGCGTGCGATCGTGAAAATATCTTCTCATAAACCGACAAATTCTGATGCATGGTGATAATGTGGTCCTGAATATCGCCAAGATACAGACCAATTTCTCCACGGGGAGCGTTATCCCAGTGCTCGTTGCACCGCTTGGCAAACATCTTGATGACATCTGCCTTGCCAGAAAGAAGTCTCAACAACGTCATAGCTTTCCGGCGTGCCTCACCAATTCGCCTCAACATGTGTCCAAAATCAGACTCACGGGCTACAAACACAGAGTCCTCAATAATATCAGCTTCTAACTCAATGTCGCGAATAATCGGAGCAAACGAGTCAGTGATGTCGTCAATAAGCGCATAACATATCCAATCCGCAGACACGCTCACAAAATCTCGCAGCTGGCGGATTCGCCGACGTACATTGATACTGTGCTGGACTGGAGAGAAGTGAAAAGACAAAATCCCGTCTCGGAAAACCACAATGTAGATGTTGACCGGCTCTAGGAAATCCTCCGACTCGCTATCCGACTCGAACGTGTGGAAACAGACAAAATAGTAGTTCTTGAACAGCTCGACTTTCTCGCGGGACTCTTCTGTGCGAATATCTTCGGTTGTCAATGGATGGATTCCAAAAGCCTTGGCTAGCACTTTCATCTCCGCATCAGTGGGGTCAAGGCAGTCTAGCCACCATGTGCCGTTGGTGTCGTTGAACAAGTCCTTAAATGACTGCCCAGACTCCAGCAAGCATGGAATGTCGGGTGAGTGGATAGTCTCTTCAGAATCTGCAGCGAAGAAGCTGAAACGATCCACCGGCTCAGCAAGCGTAGCTTTCTGTTGCTGACTGCCTCTCCGTCCAGCAATAACTCCATCATAGACACTATCAGGCATCTCCACCATATTGGCATATGGATTTGCTCGGTCTACTTCGAAACTTCCGGCTCGCACCCGCGTTTCCATATCGAGGCCATTTCCAGAGCCCAAAAGAATTTTCTCGTCTGGACTGTCAGGAGCGCTCGATAGCGGTGACTGCGAGTTTAACACCCGCAACGGCCTGCTCATTTCAATATCAACCTTGGTAGAGTCAGAGTCGGCTGGGGCATCCAGTGGAGAAGGACTATTGCGCCGACCACCAATACTGGCCAAGATGCCCTGCGGTACTAATGGACGATGATGCAGGTGATAATCCGCTCCTCTGGTATTGGCTCTCACTCTTCCTTGGCTGGTTGACTCTTCATCAGACGGCAGGAAGTTGTCAAGCTCTTTGAAATCAATACCAACTGCATCCTCTGACTTGTTCATCGGAAAGCATACATCCTCTTCAGTAGCGTCGCCAAAACTTACATGCGAATCTGCATCGCTCTCGTCATCCGACACGGCACTCTTGAGCGACGACTTTGTCATTCGACGGGCGTGCTTCGCATCAGACTCCCCAGCACGGCTTCGGTTTAGGAGGATGCCAACTGCTGACCGCTCCGACTCGGTCGAGTGTTCAGAAACCGCACAAGACGACGATCGCGACCTGGTGCGACGCAAATTGCTCTGCATACTAAACGCACGGGGACGCGAAGACGAGCGTCTAGCGGCCGATGCAGAAGCCAGATCCACCGGAGCAGGCGAAGACTCGTCATCCGAGTCCAGTGTTGGTCGTCGGTTATCGCTGAACGACGCTCGCACCGGCAGCGAATCCGGTTGGTTGCGGTGGTCGTTGAGCGCGTCGTGAAACTCTTGGTGCTGGAAACTCTCAGCAGAGGCCTCCTGATGGCCATCCGGCGAATCAGGCGTCAACGAGGTCGAAGACATTGCTGATAGCCCTCAATCACTGCAGGAACTTACAGATTTGCACTTTCAGCCTTCCAGCTCTTCAAAACTAAAAGTCTATCGACTTTTATGACTTATCACAATTAAAAAAAATTCAAGCAGACGAAGTCGCACACTGCGGTCCGAGCGGGATCACAGACCTCTTTATCTCGACTCGCTCGAGATAAAGAACCCTTCCAAGCGACAAACTAGTAGCGTGACTTTGTCCGATGGCGAAGCGACAATTATGGTGGCTGGCTCGAATCGATTTGGATCAGTAGCGAATCCTCAACAGCTCGGACGCTGTGAATGAAAATTAGTGGTGCCAGATTTGCGAGCAAACAGAGACACAATACTAGAGAACGTCGAAACTCGCGCAGCAAGCCAACAAATATGTATTTAAATATTTGTCCACTACTGCCGTACTCAGCTTTTCGCGATGTCTCACGAGAGATTACGCAAGTGTGGAAAGCAAAAATTATGTGTTCGCAAAAGAATGCAATCTCCCTTGAGGGTTTTTTGGACAGACAAAACCACCCGAGCAGATGGCACACTTAAATATGTCGAAAAAAATAGCATCGAATATGCAGCGCTGATCCCCGGTGAATGGCCGGGTAAGTTGGGAACACAAGGCTGAATTACGGCCGCACTTAGTGGCCAGTCAGCACAAAGACGGGTGGCAGGTGGTCGGGTAAATAGCGGTGCCGAGCACTGCCAGTTGCTGTCAAATAAGCCACGAATGAGCAACAAACTCATAGCCGAAACTGACGTCGGAATGGCATTTAAGCTGCTGACTCCTGGTTGAGCTGCTATCAGCACAGCACCGTGGGGGCATTTGCCCGGAGTCCGAGAAGCATGCTGGAGCTGCTAGGCATCCAGGGCGCGATATTACTGCCCACATGAACGTCGGAGTTTGACGGATTACAGGAGCCACGAGGTAGCTTTTCCATTTCCAGATAATATGCCGAAACAGTGAATTTGAAAGACACAGCTCTATTTTTGACCTCTGTTTTGACTCGTCGATTCTCTGAATGCGGTGATATTGAGGGCGTAGGGATCGTGCATATTCGGGACTTGGATACCCGGGCCTAGGTACACGGGACTTGTGTACTGGGGACTTTTCATGCCTAGCACTGAATTGGCGATGCATTCTACAAACTTAATAATGCATGAAGGCGACTTGAGTTCTGCGCTGTTGCAGTTTTCGATAGCGCCCACGATTTGGTTCTGTATCTAGCTATCTATATTTCATGCAGAAAGTCTCTGTTATCCTGCATGCTGCAGACGAATTCTGCGAAATAAGCTCAAGCTGCAGCATGCAAATGCCCCTCGGAGGTAGGGGCCATATTGAACACAGAGCGGTCTGGCGCAACATTCTGGCGAAACGTACGGTGTTCTATCTCCCATCATGGTGAATAATAAAAGCGTCAGTTAAGGGGCATATTGCCAATTTCGGCTTTGTTCGTGATGTTTCTAATTATTGTACATGGTTCAACGCATGCAAAGTGACTGGTAGGCATTTTTTGGCGACTTTGGCGTGGGATAGGCAGCTACTGAAGTGCTTGGGGCGATGAACTACACTCACAGATGTACATTCATAAATCGATTCTTGCTTATTCATCTTCGGCATGTTTTAAGTTGCATCATTTGAAAATATAGTCTTACAATCATTTCAAAGCAGTCGTTGGTATAAAGATTGCTGATTCTGTACTTGGACGGTCTGTCGCATCTGGCAATACATGGCTCGAGAAATCCAGCTTGTTACTTGTTAGTGCTCGAGATACTTCGATGAGAATATGCCATTAACAAGGCTAGTACAAATCGCTTCATTAGTCATGATACATTGAAGTAATAAGTGAAAGATAATTATCAAAATAAGAACTGCGAATCGCTACCAGTGCTCGTCTGAATGTGCCTGAATCTAAACGAGCTACAGCATCGGTTCATCAACGCATCTGCACTAGTACGCATGCGCAAACGGACCGACAATAAATACACTATGAATCGCAAACACTGGCGGTGAATTCCACGATCGTGCCCTGATTCCATCAAATGATTTGTCTGTGACACAGCCGCGATCGGTTTGCAGTTCCAGATCTAGAATGAGTCTTTGTATGGTACTCGCTGTCAGCGTCAAAAGCAGGCTACATGTGGCCTTGATATACAGCCTCGCCTCGTATGAGCAACATTTGATTCATGCCGAAGAGTCGAGACAGATGTCAAATAGGTATCTCCGCTAGTGATATCGGACGCTGTTGGTGCTGATTGCCGCAGCTTGATAGCTGCTGATACGAGCTTTCGCTGTGGCATGGAGGTAATATATCGCGCGCAACGTGATCAGGAGTGGTTAGCGCTATGCATGTCATTCCCGATATCTGACACATAAAACCTCCGACCTGCGCCACTCACGCCTACAGCTGTGGCTTCACTTCAATTTTATCATTGTGACTACCGTAAAGTTTGCGAGCTTGTTAAATATTCTGTGAAATCGTGACCAGTTGTCTGTTCCGATTGTTTGTGTACCACTGTCATTGTGCGAATTCCACGCAATATTCAGCCACGGTATATTAACCATTCCATGACCCTAGCGGTGCGAAGTTCAAAGTTCGCCTACGCTGGACCAACCGCATACAACGCATTGCGTGTTTCTTCTCAACCGGCCAAGGACTAGCGGCAATTGAGTTGCAGACAGTCAAATAGCGCATCATCGATGAAAATCATAGTCACTAGTGTTCCTGTCCAGGGGCATTTCAATTCCATACTATCCATAGGAAGTGTTCTTACGAGGCAGGGGCACGACGTAGTGGGGATTGGTGCCAGCCATCAGAGACAGCGGATAGAGGCCATCGGTGCTCGGTTCGTCCAATATTCGGGCGTCGCTGATGTTGACCTCAATGAGTTGGATGCGGTTTATCCCGAATATGTCTCGATGCTGCCTGGTCCAGAAAAGACGTTATTTTTGTTCGAAAAAGCTTCGTTTGACCCTCTTCCAGATCAGTATAGGGGCCTTCAGGAACTGTTACAGTCATTCAGCGCTGATGTCATCATTGCAGACAATCTGTTCTTTGGCGTACTCCCATATTTGTTGCACGGTCATCCTAGTCGGCCAAAGATCATTTTGGTAGGCACCACTTACTTGTTTTGGCGTAGGGAAGATGGTGCTCGTGGTGCGCTTGGGTTACCCCCGGCTCCCAAAGGTACCTATGACCATATATTGGACCATGTCAATAAGGTGTTTGTAGAGCCTTTGCAAGACTATGGCAATAAGATACTGGCATCAGTTGGATCACCGACATTGAGATGTCCCGTGCTGGATGCAATATTCGAACTTCCGGACTTGTCGCTCCAATTGTCAGTTCCACAATTAGAGTATCCACGGCCGGATTTGCCTGATAAAGTGAGGTTTGTGGGGTGCCTCCCTATTCTTCCTGACCAAGCTCCTGTTCCACCATGGGCTGCTGATCTAGATGGCAACCAGAAGGTAGTGTTTGTCACGCAGGGCACTGTCTCGAACATCGATTTTAATCAGTTAATTATTCCTACATTGCGGGCTTTTGCCAATGACAGTGACATACTGGTTGTGGTCAGCACGGGTGGAAGGCCTCTCGAACTCCTTAATGGTAAGTTATATGATAGTTCGAGAGCGGCCACTTACCTTCCATTTGAGTGGCTTCTTCCGAAAGTCGACGTGCTAGTTACGAACGGAGGATATGGAACTGTAAACCAGGCGTTGATGCATGGTATTCCGATCGTAGCGGCAGGAAGAAACGAAGACAAAGCAGAGGTATCGGCAAGGATTGCGTGGGCTGGTGTAGGTGTAGATCTCAAAACAAACAATCCTAAAGCCAGCGATATCCATAGCGCGGTGACGAATATTTTGAAGAATTCAAAATACAAGAATGCTGCGCTTAGGCTCGCTGCAGAGTATGGAAAGCATAGTATTGGCAGCGAACTTGAAAAGTGCTTACAAGAAGTCACAGATATCAAACTGACATGAAATAAGACAAAAATCGACGAATAATGATATATGTATATAAAACAAGCTTGTCTATATTGATGTTGTTTCTTAAGTTGCATTCGACTCGTCCGTGAAAGTTCCATCCCAGAGGCCATCCAAACTGAACTCTTTTGCCCACTCAGTCACTATCACAGTCTTATCTGCAACCGCAGATGCATCAGAACGGGACCCATGACCTGCCGCAGTCGTAGACGACGATTTGAGAATAGGTGGCAACGCCCACCCCGAAATGCGTCCGTCTCTCCAGTCGTTGATGATTGCCATCGCAGCACTCGAAAAATCAGGAATGCCTCCTCGACCAAGCCGGCCCTTCTTACGAGCGACCTCAACCAGAAAGCTTGTAACAAATGCATCATGAGGTGTTGTTACCATGGGCGGAAGGTCGTAATACTGCTTCAGCCTCTCGAAGAGCTCTTCATTCTTTTGAAGGCGTTTCAACAACAGCGAAACTGCTGGTTGTGGATCATCTATTTGCTTAGGGGGCACAGCACACAGTAGAATGAGCCGTGCTTTCTCTTCAACTGCACCTCGCGATTTGGACGATTCAGACGACGGGAATACTATTCCTGGAGAATCCAGAATATTGAGTTTATTATCAACCTTCACGCGTCGAATGGATGTAGTGACACCTGCCTGAGCACCCACTGGGCAAGCAGTAGTCCGCGACCCATGTCGAGTGGTCAGAGCATTGATAATAGAAGACTTTCCAACATTTGGATATCCAATAACACCCACTGAAATAGCTCTTTTCAGTTGAGATGCATTGGCATACTTCTTGAGTGCCTGAAACAAAGCATTCGCGGTCGTTATCTTTGTCAGGCCCTTGTGGTTAAAGGTCGTAGCATTCGGCGCAGGGGATGATGCAGCTATAGGGATTGTCGGAAATACCAATTCAAGATGTTTTACCCACTTCTTTAAAACATCACTGGGCACCAGATCAATCTTGTTCACAACAAACAACAGCCGTTTGCTAGGGTTTGCGAGGACTGCTTGCTCCACTTGACGAGACCTTGTGCCTTCTGGATTCCTGGCATCTAGAACATACAGCACAACGTCTGACTGGTCAACGACTTGCTTATATATTTTATCGAATGCCTTTCGAGAGCTCTCGCTCACAGTGTGCATGTCGCTTTCCTCATCCTCTCCATCCGAACTAGACACCGAGTTCTCCTCACTGTCAGCATCGATATCCATATCGCTGTCTTCCTCTTCATCTTCATCTCCGTTGTATTCTCTAGCTGCCACTTCAGCAGACGATAGCAATGCAGTGAGTCGGTTATAATTTGCTTGTTCTGAAGATTCTTCAACATCCATAGCAGCTTCTTCCCCAATAGGAACGCCAGCGGTCCGCGCTGCCTCTTTCTGAGCCTGACGTCGACGTTCTTTATCCTCCTCTTCTCTAATCCGATTTTGCTCGATCTGTTCTAGTATTCTGCCTTTATACGGGAATGAACTTGGGATACCAGGATCTTTTTTCTGCTTAGATTTCCATGTTGGATCTTTCTTGGCCTGTTTTTTTTGCTTCCGGTTATGAGCGGCAATCTTTTTCTTGATACCCTCTTGGAGTCTTGTACTTTTCCGTTTACTTTGAGGCTCTACTGTTAGAACTCTCATTCATTACTAAGATCAATCTCATACTCTTTACTTTCATGACAGTGTCTGGTGGATACTAGCACTGAAATTTCGTCTGAAATATATTTTTTCAGCCGCAGTCGATTGGTTACAGGGTAAGGGAAAGTCGATTTGTTATCTGCCGAAGTTGGATAGTGCATACGCATGCTGCAGATGGTCAACAAGAGTGTCACTAGTGTGATAGAGTTTTTAGACGGAGATTGTTGGACGATTTTATCCGATAGAAACATCACCTAATATGATGACTATACAAAGAATGTGAAATGATACTTGAACATCTTTCGGACGGTAGATTAGTAGAGAAATCTCCAGCCCACTCAAGATGCGACAAACTGAGGCAGAATAGTCACATGCTTGTCAATCGTCGAGGATGGTGAGAATCGAGTGAGAGGAGATATAGACCGGGGTCACAGTAGCCGAAATACGCACGACGACATCTTGGTAGTAGATAGACCAACTCTATAGGGAGGGGCCTGAATTTATGGTGGGAGGAGTCTGAAGTTGGCATTACTACTAGTGAAAGCAGAAGAAGGTTGACAAGTTCTGAAGGTAAATGCCCATAAAATTCTAGTGGCGTAGTCGCTCTCGCTCGATACACAGCAGCAACTTAAGAGAGTAGAGAAGATTATGCTTAACATGTTCAGAGTAAAAATCACAGATACCATTCACGAATCATTTATCCTTTAACTTCTTCAGCATATGTTCCTGAGATACATAATAGGCGGCTATATACAAGACCTAAGTGTCCCTAAACCTTTTTCTTGATTCAAATCTCTTAATGGCATTTCGTCGTATGATTTTCGTATACTGAGAGTTTCTAAAATCGTCTGCACCTAAGTTCCAGCAGCATAAGACGGATGACGGCATACCGGATCTGGACTTCAGGCAAGAATTCTGAAGCTAATCCCATGACCACTGGGGGTCATTGCTGTGCTATTGCGAAAACTGCCCTCACTATAGTTGTATACGTATTATTACGTCAGGAAGTAAGTTGATGGCCGCGAGTGTCGATCCCCCACAGTCGGTATGCATTCGAGCGGGGATATGTGGGGTAGATGTGCCGGAAAAGTTGCGGGATTACCACTGGCTAAAGCCCCATTACCCATTTTGCTTAGCTTTCATCCCACAATATACCTGTAAATGGCTCTGCCCCACTTAACTCACCGGTGACCTATCGGCTGAGATGCCTATCCTGATCAAATAGCCGTGAAATTGCGAGATATTCGGATGACTGAATGTAGAAATACCGTGGTCTATACGGTTGTTCATTCAGAGTGAGCACTTTTAGGCGTTCAAGTCAACTTTGTAGACGCATCATTTGTGATGATATTCGCTGCTAGCCAATAGAATACATTCCTGTTGACAATCATTTCTGCTATCGAGAAAGAGTGGGCTGAAGGGGAAAAAGCGGGGCGAGTCACCATATTCCACTATTAAATACCTTATAACACTCAATCCTTTTATCTCTGCTCATATTGTTTTTCTTCGCAAAATGGATTCTGAATTCAGGCTCGGAACAAAGTGGGAGACGCTCAAGAAGAGCAAAGTTTTTGTATTTTGGAGCTTTTTCTCCTTCCTGTCGCTGGTTGTCATCGGTTTCGATTTGTCCCTTCCAGGGCAAATATTGTCCATGCCTGCATTTAACAAGCAATTCGGAAGGCTTTACGATGGCAGCTACGTTACTCAGGCACTTTGGCAGTCGCTGTGGAATGGATTCAGCCAACTGGGACAAGTGATTGGAGCACTTGCTTCGATTCCTATCAGTAACAAGTACGGTCGGAAATGGTCCTACATAGTAGCCTGCTTCGTCTGCATCGTTGGAATTGTTTGCCAAGTAGTATCCTCAGAGTGGAAATTGATGCTTGTTGGAAAACTTGTCAATGGTCTCGGTCTGGGCATGTGTTTCACGTTCGCTCCTCTATATATTGGTGAAAACTGCTTCCCGGAATTGAGAGGTTTTTTCCTCGTGTTTTTGAATTGGTCGATCACCTATGGTCAATTCTTTGCTAGTCTTACTGCTAGATGGTCAGAAACATTGAGTGGTAATGCATCGTGGAGAATTCCTGTAGGATTTCAATGGCTTTTTCCCGTGTTGACTCTGTTGATAATGCCATTTTTCCCCGAATCACCGTATTACTTGATTTCTGTGAAAAAGGATAAAGAAAAAGCTAGGAGAGGACTTGCCATCCTATATGGCAAAAATAATACTGAATGTATTGAAAGGAAGATGAGAGAAATTGAGGACGAGATTGCTGTTCAGAGTCAGATTTCCAGTGACATCACCTGGAAAGACTGCTTGCGTGGTTCTAATCTGATCCGTACTTGGCTGACTTTTGCTGTTGGGGCCACTCAGCAGGTTATTGGGACTTCATTTATCTTTAGTTATTTTGCTTATTTTGTTGAGCTGTTTGGAGTGGCGCAACCGTTTGACATGTCTGTTGTGTTCTATCTTGCAGGTATTATCGGGAATAGCATGGCATTTTATCTCGTGGAGAAGGTTGGGAGACGACCCTTGATAATTCATGGGTTAGCGACTATGTGGATATTGCTGATTCTCATAGGCGGACTTGCATTTACCCATGGATCCAATATACCTAACGCTTTGGTTGCGTTGTTCATCGTATGGGGTTGGATTTATGACTTCACTCTAGGAGCTGGTGCATTGGTCCTATCATCAGAGGTATCTGATTTATCTCTCCGAGCCTATACGCAGCCTCTCGTCACAATTGCAAATGCTGGCCTCGGTTGGGTGAGCAATTTTGTGACCCCTTATTTGATCAATCCTGACGAAGCTGATTTGGGCGCTAAAGTCGGTTTGATTTTTGGTGGCCTGGGGTTTCTCTGCTGGATATGGGCCTTCTATTACGTCCCTGAAACCAAGAATTTTACATATGCTGAACTCTCTTATCTTTTTGAAACGAAGGCAAACCCTCGGCGATTCAATGAGGAAATTATTGCGTATCGTAATATTCACTCTGCAGCCACTCTGGAAGATAACGACAAAATTGAGACTTCTCACATAGCTGTTGTCGAAGAATAATGATAATACTAGCTGTCTATCTAAATAGTAGTTACAAGTCAAATTAAATTCTCAATATTTACAAATTTAAGACCTCTGAACATCGAAGACATAACTCCTCTGGAACTTCAGCATCAAACTTCCAACACCTTGGGCATTTGTGTCCAGTAGGCCTCACGACAATGGCCTCAATATGACAGTTTTCGATATCCCTTGAAGCAGAATAATTCCATTCTGATTCGAGTATAACTGGCTCATTGACATGCACCTTGGAAGAGATGAAAAGCCCTTCCAAGACCCTTTCGTATTGAAGGCATTTGTCTAGCACTTTTCCAGGAGGAATTCGAAGGAAAACCTCTGCTCCCAGTGATGATTTTACATTTTTGCAATTTCTTCCTTCATCCATAGCATCCATGACCACTTGTCTCAATGATAGGAGGATTTTAAAATCCGTTTCCAACTGCTCATTTTTCCATTCTTCAGGTACTTTGTTCCAACCGCTTTTGAATGGAGAATCGTGCGACTTTCTCATGAATTCGGGGCTATTATCCCAGACTTCCTGGCAAAGCAAGGGGGTAATGGGAGAAAGTAACGCAATGTAGGTTTTCAATATTTGGAACAACACAAACTGTGTTGCCCTGCGAGACGGGCTGCTCGTACTGTCAGCGTATAATCTATCCTTTATGACATCGAAATACAGAGCTGACAGTTCCACGCTGAGATGGTTCTGGATCGTTTTAATTACTCTATTGTATGCAAATGCCTCATAGTCCATCTCGCAAGCAGTCGAAATGTTATACAAACCATTGAGAGCATACTTGTCGACTGCCTTCAAATCCGAATAGTCGACGTCCTCTCCATTGTATCCGTTCAAATTTCCCAACAGAAATTTAAAAGTAACCCGAAGCTTTTTCACAAGGTTTGCAACTTGCTGTATAATGATCGGTGACAACGATATGTCAGAGGTATAATCAGCTTGAGCAATCCAGAGTCTCATGCCATCTATTCCAAGACTGGTCTTGACGGAACCTTTCCCAGATATTAAATCTTCCGGCGAGACCACATTCTTCAAGGATTTTGACATCTTCTGTCCTTTCTCATCTAGGATGAATCCGTGGGTAATAACTCTTTTAAACGGTGCTGTACATGAAGTATCATCACTTACTGATACTTTGGTAAGCAGGGAAGATTGGAACCAACCTCTATGTTGATCAGACCCTTCCAGGTAGTAATCAGCAGGTGGCATTCCACTGCGATCCTCTAACATTGTCCAGCTCGTGCCACTATCAAACCATACATCCATAGTTTCAGTTCCCTTTACAAATTGATTTCCGTCAACAGCATAAGACTTAGGTAGCCACAATAGAACGTCATCTTCTTGTTCAAACCATTGGCTCAGGCCAGGATCTCCGTGATTTTCAATGCGACTAATTATATGATCTATCGATTCCTCAGTCATAATCGCCTCGCCGGTCGTTACGTTATATATTACAGGAATTGGAACTCCCCATACTCTCTGCCGGGATATGCACCACTCAGTTCGAGAAATAGTAAATGCCGTCAAACGGTTTCTTCCAGTTTCTGGATAAAACTTAACATCCTCCAATGACTTCAGAGCAGCGATTTTAGTGGATGATCCTACATCAGCAAAAAACTGAGGGGTGGATCTCACCATAACCGGTGCCTTGCTCCTCCAATCAAATGGTATATTATGCTTGATCTTTGAAGAAAGAATAATAGCTCCAGCATTCTCTAATAATTCAATAACCTTGTTCTGTCCTTCCTTGCGGGCGTCGAGGCCAATCAACTGGGCAAGTGACTCAGGGATATTATCAGAATATCGTCCCATATTATCCACTGGTGAATAGGGATCAATATTTAAAGCCTTGCAAACTAAATAATCCTCCTTACCATGACCAGGCGCAGTATGAACTAAACCTGTACCACTTGATGAAGTCACATGTGAACCTGTCAGTACAGGATAAGTGAGATCACCCCCCCTTAATGGACATTTATAAAAACTGCCCAATAAATCAGATCCCTTAAATTGCAATCCGTCAATTATATTCGCACCTGGAATGTGTGAGAACCTTTCCAAAGCGGCAATAATGGCAGACCCATTCGGCAGGTATGCAACCCCATAGTTGATTTCGGGATTCACCGCAATTGCCATATTTGCTACTAGCGTCCATGGAGTGGTTGTCCAGATGGATAGATATAATTTCGATAGATCGATGTCGAACATCTGAAGAACTGCCTTTAGGCAGCTGCTCGGCTGATCAAGTGGATACCTAACAATTAACGTCTGAGAAGTATGCTCTTCATACTCTAATTCTGACTCAGCTAAGGCAGTTGCAGACTCGACGCTCCAGTAGACTGGGCGATCTTGGCGAGATATAAGCCCCCTTTTCACCATTTCCTTGAATATTCGCAGCTGGCGTACAACGTAATCTACCGACAACGTCCGATATATTTGTCCGTCCCAGTCTGCCATCACAGCGAAGCCTTTAAAAGCTTCTTTCTGTTTCTCGGACATAACCAAAGCATGATCCCTTGCAAGTTGCCTGCGTTCTGCCATGGACATTGTTTGGACATAGCTGCTTCCTTTCTTTTTCCGAGCCTTCTCCATAGCTGCCAATTCGTTTGGAAGACCGTGACAGTCCCAACCCGGAACGTAATTTACACGCCTTCCTCTGAGTATATTGTACCTATTTATGAAGTCTTTCAGAGTTTTGTTTAAGGCATGTCCCAGATGGAGATCACCGTTGGCGTAAGGTGGACCGTCATGGAACACAATCTCGCTTTCCTTGGAGAGATTCTCCCTCTGCCATAAATACAATTCCGACCCAGTACGTAAGATATATTGGGACGTCTCTTCAGGACTCGATCTGTTTTTGAATGACGTTTTTGGAAGCGCCAATGTATCAGCAAATTTCTTAGTAGCATCTGACTTCTGCCGACAAATATTCCTTGAGGCTATCCGAATGGGTGGAACCAAACGAACCAGAGATCTATGCAGCATTTCATTCCCTATATCTGCAGCACACTTGAACAATTGCTTGTTTTAGGGTGTTGCAAATCCACAAAATCCAATGGTAGTATACTTCTGCCAAGTGAAATATAGATCTTTACAGTCCCTCAGACGTAGAGTGGCCTGGCCCTACTTCTCATGAAGTAAGCCTCACTGAATTTTCAATCTGCACGAACTTAGAATCTGATCCGACACACTCTCTATTGGTTTTAATGGTTCTACGCGTTATTTGGAGTCGGCCGATGGGTGCAAACCCTGTACTGCAAATCGGTGCGAGGACATTTTCGCAGTCATTGGGACGTTATGAGTCACGAAACACTGTAAAAAAACAGGATTCCAGAAAGACTTACTTGTTGGACAGCTATGTACGACTTTTGAGGTCACATCCTGTGGTTCTGGTCGCTCACAACAACACTCTTTTAAAGTCAGAAGATGAAAGCATTAGATCCCAAATAAAAAAACTCGGAGGGAAATTTATGGTGACGAGATCGAACTTGTTTAGTGTTGCATTGAGGGGCATAGAGCATGATGATCCTGCTAGTGTCGAAGCTCAAAATAAGTTTAGCAGAGTCAGGCATCCTTTATCCAAACTTTTCAAAGGACCTACGGCAGTGATAGCATTTCCGAACTTGGATGCGAAGCAGGTCGATTCTGCTGTCAAGATACTTGATAAGACGAATGAGCGACTGATTCTGCTGGGAGGACAGGTAGAAGGCTCAGTGCTCAGTCGAGTAGGTGTCGACAAGTTTAAGATGCTACCAAGCATCGAACAATTGCATGCAGATCTTGCAGGGGTCTTGACTATCCTTGGGGGATCAGGGCTTGTCCAGACGCTCGAATCCTCTTCAAAGATGTTGTATTTGACGCTAGATTCCTATCGTAAGGAATCCGAGGACAGCGCATGAATGTAAATAGACTATAAGCTGCTCCTATCCATTTTTTCTAGAACTATCAAGAGGCCACTGATATGTGCAATTACGGGATCTGGAACGGATTGTAAATAATATATCAGAAAGACCCCTTTGAAGAAACTATACCTGATAGATGTTTGGTCGTTTTCAGAGCCGGCCCTCAGTTACATAATAAATAAAACCATGCTGAACTAGTGCTTGTCAAAATACTTGGAAATTGGCTCCATCCCATTTTTCAAGTTCAGCAAGTCTTCTTCAACTTCTCCGGTGTTCAGTAAATCTTCCCTCAACGTGCTTATCTCAAAAAGAAGTTGATTCTTCTCGTCTTGTAGTTTGGACTTTCGTGTGTAGAGCTCCAGTCTCTGCAGCTCTTCGTGCTTGATTCGCTCCAACATAATCTGATGGCTGTCAAGACTCCGAGACTGAGGGAACTCCTCTAAAAACTGGGCTTCGGAGATCATATCCAGTACTAAATATTTGTCTTCGACATTTTCACTCTTGTCTATTTCTTGCTTCAGATGCTTATGTTGGTATTTTATATTCTGAATATCAAGAAGAATTGCATCTGCCTCTTGTCTGACTTTGAGTGTCCTTTCTTTACACGAGTTGACAATTTTCTGAGCTTTCCAGTTCAAGTCTCTTAGCTCTACCACGTGTGTGATGATCCCTTTACGCAAACTGGCTCGAGTGCTATCGTCGCTGCTTCTCGCAAGTGCTTTACACAACTGTCTAATTTCTGCTATACATCGATCAGCCTGTTCCACTGGCTGGCGTTCTTGGTCCACAATTTCGGTATCTCGGCTCATGGCTAACAGTTAGGAAGCCAACCCTGAATTCGCAGCCTCATCTCTCATCGTCCCTGATGCTAACTTCGGTTTCGCATGGAATAAGAGCTCGCCAAGTTATATGGCAGAACCCAGCGGTCAAATGTTTTCCGGTATTTTCATACTCGTTTCGTTATCGTGCGAGTTTGATAGTGAGTCTGGTTTCTTATCGTACTGCAGTATCTAGAGCTGCTAGGAATGTCGTCAAAGACAACGATTCTACTATTCCCAACACTGATCCAGACCAGCAGGATGGGGTTCCTCGACCCGAGGATGCCAAGCTAAACCATCCTGCCATACGCAAATTTCCGAGATTCATGCGAAAATATGCAGTTCGATTCGCGGATGCGCCGATTTCTCATGTTACTGCATTCTTGATTTTGCATGAGATATCTGCTATTGCGCCTCTGTTTGGCTTCTGGGCCATTTTCCATCATTATAATTTTATTCCCGTTGGTGTACCAGATTGGCTCCTTGAGAGGGGTGTTCACTTTGTCAAAGTTTTGGTGAGTTGCTCTAATTATTCCTTGTGGGCTAACTAAGGCTGAGCGAAATGATTGGGACTCCATAAAATTGGCGTCCGATACATCGAGACTAGTGATGGAAGGTGCTGCTTCATATGCAGTTGTCAAGGTATGTATCTATTCCTCATGAATTTGGTGCACATGTTTTATTTGCCTTTTAGTTGACTCGTCTTTCGTTTTCGTTTTTTCCTCGATTGCTTTTGTCGCAGATGCTAACTCAGGCACTTCTGCCAATACGAATAGCAGCATCACTGTATCTCATGCCATGGTTTGCACGAGTTTTTGTGCTGCCATATACCAGGCTATTTTCAAGGCTTTTCAAACGAACGAAGCGGAAATCTGAAACTCCATCTGATGAATCCGCTCTGGATCAGAATCTGAAGGCACTTAAAAAGAAGGACGTATCTAACGACCCGAATCGCCCTCAGCTATAGTTCAATTCAAGTGACTCTGACATGTGAGAGTTTAGCATAGTGTTAGTCTTCCCGCCTTGCCAACAGCTTTTTGACAACTCATTAACAACCTTTTACATTCTGCGTAAATCGTCCCTGAAACTTTGGACCGCAGCATGCTTATCTCATCGTTTCTGATTGAGCCACATCTGAAAAGCTCGTAAAAACCTTGACATGGATTCAGGCACAATATCTGCCTCACTGTAAGAAACTTAGACGGGGATTGTCGCTGATTAAAGTATTTCTTCCACGGTCACTCAGGTTGTTTTCCACCCTCGTATGTGAATAGACTGGAACGTTGTTTTTCTCACACAGTTGATACGCTACTGACACTTCAGCAGACCTCAACGAACTTTTCGTATAAATTACCATGGACTAGATACTGGCAAGGACTCGGGACGTCGGTGACTCTGTCTGCCCCAGCTTTCACAGTATACCTGACTACATATCGCCAGTGTAAAAGACAGTTTGAGCCATATGTCGGTGAAATCTTCAACTACGGTCTGAGTGCGACGGTCGCAGAGTTGGCGAGTAGCTTCATTTGGACCCCGATGGAGGTTGTGAAAGGCCGCCTTCAGTTGACAGACCAAAAGTTTGGCTCGGTAGTACGAATGATATATAATCAAGAGGGTCTTAGAGGCTTTTTCCGCGGATATATGATGGGACTTTTCGTGTTTATGCCGTATTCAGTTATATGGTGGGTCAGTTATGTAGGTAAAGAAGTGATTTTTTGGCTCATCTAACTTCCAAGGAACAAATAAAGAGCTTTATCTGTCGAGATTTCAGGTCTCCTGGGATATTACATTATGGCATGTCATCTGCTTTAGCAACAGGAACAGCTTGTGTAGCAACGAATATGTTGCACGTCATTAAGCTTCGGCAGCAATTGGCACCCGCGGATGAAATACGGAGTTTACGTCCAGATGATAAGAAGAGTTTGTTGAAGGTCGTTAGAAATCTTATAAAGGAAGTGGGATTCATTAGAGCAGCAACCAAAGGATTGCATTTGCACTTGTTGCATTCAATGCCTGTGTCGGTTCTTGGGATGATCATAGTCGAGGCCATAGAGCCGGATACAAAGGAAGTTACTATCCTATAGATGTTACTTACCGGTTATCACGCCAGATAATCCTTGTATATAAGTATGTAAATATATATATCTGTACATAATAGTTACCTGTCAACAATAAGTTTGAAGCACCCATCAGCTCCCCACCTTCCAGCAATGCCAGTATCTACCCATTCCGTATCTAGGGGAACTGTTGGCCCTTTTATGCAAAGACTACCACTATTTTCGCTAGACTTGAATCGATCATGATCTACTAGCTTCGCTTCATGACATGGCAGGGGAGGTCCAAAATTCACCCACGAATACGTGCTGCTTCGATAATCATAGAAACTCGTTTGGGCTAGCGGGCTAGCTGACAAAGGAGACGACAAAGCGTGTATAACTCGAGATCCCGCGAGCAGCCTTATTGTGTTGGTGTCTTCAGTAGAAATCGGTGGCGTCACCAACAAGTTGGTAGTCGGAGCACACAGATACGACGTGTATATGAGGCGAAGCGAGTCAAGCTTTCGGATGACTGCTCTTTTAGGAAGATTCCCATTCTTCAAACTTATACGGGAAAACTTTGCAAAGATGCTGGGCAACAGACTCTGTTCCTTGAACATGCTGGCCAACGAATTCGACGCGAAGTCATCAGTGAGCAAAACCGAGGGCCTGACTGAACCAATCAGATCCAATGGGTGATGTGCCATATTTGACGGATCAACGAATGTCAAGGTAGAACGAGACACAATCGCACACAACTGGAGAATGATGCTATAAATATCAAGATGTGTACTGTACACTAGTACATTGTCAGATTGATTCCACTGTTGAGAATGTGGCAAATTTTTGATTTGAGCAGCAACTGCTGCCACTATTGCCTGATGAGTGAAAGAAGCAATTTTCACATATCCATCGGTCCCTTCGTACGCGATCTTCACAGGAATTCGAGACTCGATATCACCAGATTTCACAATAGCAACCTGACGTCCCTTCAAATCGTTCACCAAGTCGGACCAAACGGCTTGATTGCCTACAGAACCGGATACAAGCACGTGCCCGTTAATAGTCAAAACGGAGGTTAATGACTGTATTCCCTCAAGTTCTAATTGATGAATAATCTCACCAGACCCTACAATTACGGTTGGGTCCACCTCATTTATCAGCCGCTGAATGCTTTCGGCCGAATCATCAGATACAATGAGTACAACAGAAAGTCCCGCCAACACTAGCGAAAAATAGCTTATAAGGCTTTCAATACTGTTCGGCAAAACTAACACCGCGTGTTGCGAATTGCTATCGACGGTCCACTTTCTGAATACTTCAGCCAAACCATACACCAAATTACAGAATTCCTCCGCTTGCAACGAAACCGACACAAATTTCGTCTTAGTCGTACCTTCAAGAGCTACACTCGAAAATGTAGCATCCTTTGCCAATTCGAGTAGATCACAAATATTTCCATCTCGAGTCTTGTATCCATCTAATATGCTAAGCCCTGAAATCAAACTTCTGTTGTAAGGTGTAACCAACGAACGGTATATGGCAGTCTCTCCTGGCTGTCGTATTTTACTAGCATAGGCCTGATCTTTGAGAAACAGCTCACTGACATCTGGATATCGGGGATATAAGAAGCCCCAAAGAACCAGAGAGGCGATAATAACAACAAGTGTTAAGGAAACAGATTCTGCGTCCATCTCCAGCTTACCTTTGTTCGCTAGATTGTGGTTCTTTTGGAATAATATCAATCATAGAATCCTTCAATCGAATATGTAACGAATTAACCAATTGTATAGCAATGTTAAAATTGACGTGGAATCGTAAATTTCTCGTAACCAACCCTCAATACTAATAACACATTTCGAGGGTATGGCGTCTCGCATATCCATCTTAACGGCCACGACATGTCAGTTCATATTGATCTGGGAAAGTTACAGAACGAGCTGGTACAAGCATCTCAAAAGCTCACAAATCGTTGTCTTTACCAGGCAGCTAAATGGTACTTACTGCTATTTGCTTGTTTTGCTGTTTCATATGCTAACGTAGGTGTGCTGAAGCTCTGAATGGGCTGCCGGAAGATTCCCAGGTTAACGTGGGTAATAATCTTACTTACGCGGATAGATTATCATCCAAAATGATGCTTGCAAAGACTTATTTTGACTGCAGGGAGTATGACAGATGTGCGCGTGTTCTTGAAGGATCAATTGATGGTGATGAATTGTTTCTAAGGTTATATGCAAAGTATATCTCTGGTGAGAAAAGAAAAGAGGAGGAATATCAGGGGATTCTCACGTCACGCGACAACGGAGCTCGAAACAAGCGAATTACAGAGATAATACAGGAATTGGATAGTCTGGATAGTGAATTTGTCAACGGTAGCGGGTTTCTCTTGTACATCAGTGCCATCGTATCTGTGAGTCAGAAAAATGGCGACCTAGCTATCAAAAAACTGGCACAAGCAGTCAGTCTATTTCCTTACAACTGGAGTGCTTGGGAAGAACTGCTATCATGTGCTACATCACTGGAGCAGATTCAAAGTATCTCATATTTATTACCCGACCATATCATGACTGAGCTGTTCTTTGCACATGCCCGACAGTCGTTTTTCCATCACACTCCAGACACATTGGAACATATTAACAAAATGCAGGAAATTTTTCCAAGGTTTGATTTCCTGGAAATAGAAAAGGCATTGTTACACTATCACAGTCTAAATTATGCTGAGTCTGAGCAGCATTTCGAGAAGGTCCTCGTGAAAGATCCATATAGGCTCGAGGATATGGACTGCTACTCAAACATCCTCTACGTAATGGAGCGCCCTGGAAAGCTGTCTTTTTTGGCACAATTGGCCAACAAGAGTGATCCTTTCAGGCCAGAGACGTGCTGTATTGTTGCAAACTACTACAGCCTCAAGTCGCAGCATGAGAAAGCAGTCCAGTATTTCCAACGAGCACTCCTCTTAGATAGAAGCTGCTATAATGCGTGGACACTCATGGGTCACGAGTTCATAGAGCTGAAAAATACTCATGCTGCGATAGAGTCTTATAGACGAGCGGTGGATGCCAATAATAAGGACTATAAGGCTTGGTACGGTTTGGGTCAGGCGTACGAGGTCCTTGAGATGTTTTATTATTCCTTGTATTACTATCAACGGGCTGCCACACTTAAGCCCTATGATTTCAGAATGTGGACTGCTCTGGGCAATTGCTTTGACAAGCTAGACAGAGTGGGAGATTCAATCAAAGCATACAAGCGGGCAGTTAACATCTACGGAATGGATACCCATCTGTTATATCGGATTGCTATGTTGTACGAACGTCAAAATGACATTAGCTCAGTTGCAACATATATGAAGCACTGTGTTGCTGAGGAAGTTGACCAAGAGCCAGATGACTATACATGTAAGGCAAGGCTTTGGCTTGCCCAGCACGAGATGTCCAATGCAAATTGGCGTGAAGCATATGCCTACGCTGAATCTATAAGTATTGGTAGTGCAGGCGAGCTTGAAGAAGCTCGCAGTATTGTTAGGGAAGCAACTACGAGGATACAATCGGAAAATCTGGATGTATGATAAAAAACAATCCGCATACGAAAAAGTTTTCATCAAACGATTAATATACTGAAGGTAGTATACATGTCATAATGCTTCCGGGATTGCCATGCTGGAAATACCGTTGGATGCTAACACAGCCCTGAGGGCCCTATTCTGGCCGATCAGAAACTGCAGATAATCATTCACCATGTGGATGATAACACTCTTGCTTTTCTGCGATGTAGCGCTGGTTCCGTTGCGAGCCTCTATAAACTTTGGTATCATAGAACACAATTCATCAAAGTTCTGTTTTATTAGATCTCGGCGCCTCTTTTCGCTGGACATGTGATTACGTCTTCGTTGGTCTTCAGAAAGCGACTCGCGCTTCTTTTTCGTCGAATCGCTGCTTCCAGTCGTTTCTGAGTTGTCTGACAACGGCCGCTTCAAGGTCGCAGAAGAATCAGGACCGATCACCTTGGCGATGGGAGCAGAATCTACAGTCAACCTGGTGGTTTCTTTATCTAGAATGTCGGCGATTTTCATTTGAGTTGAAGGACTGCTCTGCGACAGGCGACGCTGGAGCATGAGAAGTCTATCTTCACGATGGCCAATATTGTTCGGATCACGGCCATTCGCCATAGCAGCTTGCGAAACAAGCGATCCTGGAATAGGTCCCAGCGAGACATGCAGCACATCAGGAGCATTTATGAGTCGCGCTGCACTCAAGTTATTGACGTGGCCAATATCGTCACTAATAGAGTACTCAGGACTGAAAGTCACAGGTGGAGAATGCATTGGTAACGTAATGTGTGACAGTGGTGAACCCTGTGAGATGGCCGAACCTGATTGTCGGCAATGGCTGTTGTGTTTTCCGGTAGAGTCAGCTAACGGATGGTCGTCTATCTGATCGGTTAGTCCAACAGAACTGGAATTAGCGCGCTTTACATCATTATAATGGCTAGCAAACTCATGTGGAGAGTGTTCCATTAGCTCGTTGGCCATGTGTTGCGAAAGCGCCTGTACTGGATCCAGCGGCATCTTTGCGGAGATCGTTGAATCAGCTCTCTGCTTTCCCTGAAAATGATCAATCTGAATGAGCCGATCTAATACGCGATCCGTCAGCTGAGACCGATCATCTATGTCGTTGTCCTGATCATGGCTCGAGTCCAATATCATCGAAGGGTCATCATCGACCCACTGCGGAAGTTCTTCGTCGAGCTTGGGTTCAAACAAAAAATCGGGGTCGTCCATCATATTCTCCAAAAATGCAGAAACCGCGTGCAGTTCTCTGTCGTTCAGCAACGGCACTGGATCTGGCTTGACATGACTCCTGACCGAAGAAAGAAGGGGCTCCGACGTGGAATCGACGTTCGAAAGTATAGAGGTTCCGTGCAGTTCCGGATGCGACGAGAACAACGAGAAAGCGGCCTCAAGGTCATCAGGAAACTGAGTTTCGTCGTACGACTCGTCAGTCATGGCCACGCCGGACAAATCGCAGCACACGCCAGGAAAATAATCCGACTCAATTAGATGTGAGGGCACAGTAAATGGCCCACGATAAGTCAGATGTAAACTGAGAGACCAAAACCGTGGGGAACACCCGATAGATCAAGCCCCAGACTGAACAATTGTGATATATTAGCTGCCAAAATGCCGAGGTACAATCTGCATGTGAAGTCTGCGAACCGCATGCCAGAGGCTTTTAGGCGCATCTGTAGAAGTACTTGGTACGCGGCTGAACTGTGAGATGTACGTTGAAGTTCGTTGTAGTTTTTGTTGTGATTACAGTTTGGTTGACATGCTTTGTGACCGGCTGTACTATGATTGTTATATTCATGTGCATTTATTTTCATACCATTGATGTTGTGACAATGACTACGCCCTCCTTTGCTCGAAAAAAATAAAAAAATAGTGCCCTTCATTTACCAACGCCGCTACATGTTAGAAGTATTCTAAACCATTTCAGTACGATTTCCGTTGTAAATTTCCATTAGTGACGCGGCGAAATGCTAGGCGAAGCGACTTTTGACGAAGTAGTAGGGCCTATCGTGTGTCAATGAAAATGCGCCCTGTCGATGAGTCTGAATATTTATATTCCAAAACTTGACCCATTTGAGTTTATTTTGGCGGTGATGACCGCTCGACCGAATGGAGAAATGCATGTAAAACAAATATCGGTCCACGCTGCCCTCTGATTCAATCAATACATCGCCATCCATGCTTGTGATCGTCCATGAGCCGTTACGCACACCTTTCGGCAGCGTGATAATAGTTCCGTCTTCCCTCGTATACACAACCGCTGGCTCCTTGGATCTGGATCCCACAGAGTGCCTCTTGAACACAGGCACAATGTCAGCGGGCTTGTCGGTAGTGAGAAGATTGATACACCTTCCATCCTCATAAAACCGGCAGTATCGGTAGTATGTCACCATATGAACGGGCACGTTCCAAGTCTCACCCATTCCCGGTCGCGAGTAGTTGCACACGCTGATATAAACTCCATCGAACCGGATGCGTGGACGGTCCAGATACATAGCCTTCCAGTCGCCTTCCCAGTGCTTTTTGACAGTTTCAAGCTCTGTCTCTCCCAGCTGATCGCGCACTGCTGCGTCGTATTTCTGGTGCTCAAATGCTTGATAACATAACGACTTCCAGATTTTGGCAGTCGAATAGCCTATGTATGCCATTTTCCTACATGCAGTCATCATATGGACAAATGATGCAGTGTCCTCTAGCGCAACCAACTCCATTATATAGCCCAGAATATCTACAGGTACTGTTGCCATAGGACAAGGCTCGTTGTCTTTATCAGCGCACATATCAAGGTCGTCCTGTAGTCCCAGCAAATCCGCCATTCCAGAGTCCACATCCAAAACCTGCTCGCTGTGTCGATGGAATTTGGTATCTGAATTTGCAACAACAGCAGTGGTACGGCCGCCATGTGAGGAATCGGACGACTGTACATTTGCAGGCTTGGCAGAGTAGTACTTTTCGCGATATAGCTTATCGACTCGGTCGTTCTTCTTGAACGCATCTCGGTACAGCTTGACTGCATCAGCCATTTGACCAGCATGTTCGCAGTCTATAGCTGCCTCGAAAGCCTCCAGCGCCTGGAGGTCGTTCTCTGTCAGGTTCTCGTTGTTATATGCATTGTTCGGTCGTTCTACTTTGAACTCATCGTGAGAGTTGCGAAAAACGACATGTGGCTGTTCGATGGCAGCACCAGGCCGCCTAGAATCCACCTCGCGCCGCCAGTGGTCTCTAAAAGCGTCTAAATCTGTCATTTGACAGACAGTAGTTGTCCGTTGAACGCCAGTACGTCTGTAATCGTAATCCGAATATCAGTGCGCATGCGGTGACTTATCGTCTGCGTCCCCTAATACCGCGGGAGGATGTCAACTGGATCGAATGATTTGTCGAAACAACGTCGAAATATTGACAGGTTGAAATCTAACATGGGTTTTATACTCGGAAAGTGCCACTTACCTTGGCGATCGGGTAATATATATATACTATATATGCAGTCGCTGCTGTAATGCTTATAACTGATTTGACTTGTTACGTTATGATGGTGCTTTTAGTGTCAAGGGAGAAATGGATCCGCGATTCAAGTCTCTTCTGCTCGGCTGAGGATGTCATTTCGACCTGTTCTTTTTCGGTTGCATTTTTCTTTTGCAGGGCTTTGTGTGCTCGGTGACACACTTACAGCCAGACCTCGACAGTAGAAGCTGTTGCTAACCAACAGCTACCCTTCACTCATTGAGAGGCATGACGCATGACGCGAAACTGAACAGCAATTAGAATCGCAGTGGCATGCTATTTCAGAGACGTTGCTACAGAACTTCGACTATAACAAGTACATGAGTATTCCATCAATGCCTCGCAATATGGCTAATATTGACACCGCATTCAAACAGTATAATAAACCGTACCGTGCATATTATAACTGGTTAAGGAAGGCATGTAAGAACTCGTCAACGGTGGACTATCTCCACGTACATTAGCTGAATTCTCTTCTTTCTTCTGACAACACGTGTATGCCGCAGCGCATGCCGCTCGCATCCCTTGCCGTTATTGACAGCAGCTATTTGAGCCAATTGGGTAGAAATCTGCAGCGTCAATTTTCTGCCCTGAGTGGTTTTTTCCACATTTGCCAGATGGGGTGACCAAGCCGCTCCTGGCTGCACGCCAAGGCTTATTGTATGTCAGATTAGAAAGTATCTTGCCGAGTAGTATCTGCTAGATCTGTCTTTCACGATCAGGTATTATTCTCAATTATCTAACGCAGGCACTGCAGGAATGATATCACCAACAACGGTTTACTGGGTCAAAATAAGCGGTAGTTCTTTGAATTCGAACTCGCTTGTTTTTGCTGCGGCAAGGCGTACTTCGGAAATTCTGTGTCGCCAGAGCACATTTCTTAGTCAACAGGAGGTTGTAACATTTTATCAGCGCACCAACCTGCTGCATCCGCAAGCATGATGACCATCCAACTGCTCGCAACCGTAGCTCATCAGGACTAAATCCCTGCTTGTTGGCATCAATGGACTAGCCGTTTGACTGCCAACACTGCTATATAAGAGCTTAGCACTTCTTGGTTGTGTATTGGATATGGCTATCAAGATGAAAAGCCCCACCTCAGTCGGCACAGTTTCGCCAACGAAGAGAAAACCCTTGATACAGTGACCATTGTAATTGGAAAGATCTGCGCGGCAGCACGCGCCACGCTCGATCCACCACTAAATTGGGAATGCAGCAGCTTCTACCTTGTAGATCCTAGCCATAAGCGGTTCGTCACGGATCTACTATATATCGTCGACGCTTGACCAAAAAACGAATTTCTACACGTCCAAGAGAACATCTCTTGACATTTGACGAGTTGAGTATAGCGAACGTCGTACTAAGACATCCAGCTTCAAAGCGTGCTTATTGTAGACGTGATCTGCAGGCACTTGCGATAAATTCAAACTGGCGTCAATATAATTTGACAATACTCCATCTGGTAGTATTCCTGTGAGAATAAGCATTTTATTGACATCGCACGCGGTCGTCATCAGTTGATCTCATTAGGAGGCTCGGTGTGAATATTCTTCGTGCCTCGCTTGAAAGCTAAAGCTCTTCAGGGCCTTGTCAGTGACACTGTTGGTCATCACGACGAAATGCGAACAAGGTTATACTTCGCGACTACAGCCCTGGTCGCCCTGCTCACCACTGTGTTGTATATAAACCGACTGTACAATCACGTAGCTACCAGTCCTGTGACGCATGCAATCGACCCTTTGCACACGCCTGCTCTGGACCACCCCATTAGCCATCCCAGTATCATATCCAGTATAGATTATGTCGATCCCGACACTGGAAAACCTCTGGACGATGAGGAGCTAGCGAAATTGGATACAGTACTCGACGCTGAAGCGCGTCGTCGCAAGTTACAAGCCGAGCAACATCGGAAAGAAGAAGAGCGCAAAAAGGCAGTCGAGGCGAAGCGCAAACAAGTGCAAGAGGAGCAGCGTCAGAAGCTGGAAGAAGAGCAGCGCAAAACACAAGCGCAGGAGCAGGCAAAAAATGAAGAAGAACAACAGCAGCAGGAGGAACAACGCAAGCAGGAGGCCAAGCTGAAGTTGCAAGACTTTTACGAAAAAGTTCGCCAAAAGCAGCTGCTGGAGGAGGCAGAGGCTCTCAGGCACGATGTCCCATTACTGACTAGCGACCTCGAATCTAACGGCAATGTTGAGCCTTCGGGCTCGAAAATTCTGCTTTTGACTGCTGATGATGGCGGTGGCGTATCTGGAAGCCAAGCAATTCATGACTCTGTCATGAGCAACCGCGATGAGTACTGCAAGTTTCACGGCTATCACCACTACTTCGTCAACATTTCAAAGTATCGGGAGCATGACGATCTAGAGCGCGACTCCGTGTGGTGGAAGTTGCCAGCCATCAAAGAGGCTTTCGATCAACATCCCGAAGTGGAGTGGGTGTGGTGGATTGATTTTGACATGATTATTATGAATCAGATGACGGACCTGGCTACCCATGTTTTGCATCCCCGGGTGCTGCAAGAGCGTCTCACCTACGGGCGACCTATAAACGATCTTGGCGACTACTTCAGTGGATGGCTATACCCTCCTCGCGAGCAGGTAGACGTTAACAAAATTGACCTGATCTTTTCTCAAGACAGAATTGAACTCAATGCTGGCTCATTCCTTCTACGGCGGTCACCCTTCACTTTCCAGATGCTCGACATATGGGGTGATCCACTGTTTATCACACATAGCTTCTTCCGCAAGGAGCAGGATGCAGTCATCCATCTCATGATGAATCATCCTTCTATTATGGAGCACATCGGACTAGTGCCCCAGCGTCTTATCAATGCATACCAGGACCATTACGAATTTGCTCCGTCTCAATACCAGAATGGAGACTTTGTGGTGCATTTTGCGGGCGCCAGCAATTTTGGCGACTTCAGCGATAGATGGGCCTCCTATTTGTCCGAGGTTACCCACGTTCCAGGTAATTCTATGTAATTGCCGTATTGAGTTAGAGGAGAATCCCAAGGTCAATTCACGATCCTTTATCATCACCAACTTCGCATATTGTGTCTTCCTTGCGCTGCTCTGTGTACAATAGATATTCTAATAGTTTTTGCTTTATCACACTAATGATTTGACCTGCTTTGACCTGCAGCTGTGTGTTGGAGCCCGGTTTAGGCGTCTATCTTGCCATGTTTCATTCCAGTCATTGGTTGTCACGCTTCTTCCATTTGTTTGCTGGTTTGTCCATTCTGTTTCCGTTGTCAGTACTGCTTTCACCCGATTTTTCCCGAAGATGGCTGACAACCTTTTCCATTTATACAAGGATATGCATAAGGATATAGATAGCTTCATACAGATTTATACGTGCCGAAATGCATTGTTCGATTCTGGGTGGTCAGAATCAGAAACGCGTATTTCGTGTGTTGCAGCAAAAGCCACTAGACTAATACCGAGCTTTGAAATTCAGACGAATGTTTTGCTTTTGTTCACGATTTCTGATGTTTTAACAATTGCATTAGCTTTCTATCGCTTGTTTCTCCTCTTGGCTGAATTGGCTAGTTATGACCACGGCGTCACTGTACTCGCAATATGTTAGGTAGAGGAGTTTCAGCGTACGATAAAACTACAGAGCAGTCAGAGAGCACCCGCCTAATTCAGGTATTTATAGACTTCTGATAGAAGTTCATTCCATTGTACTCCAAAGTCAACCTGAAACATCATTAATCTTTGGTAACTTTCCTTTAGAGTTTGACAATAGGAATGTAATCATACATAAGCATAGGAATAATACTATGTAACTTGGTTAATAGTTAAAGCCCACAAACAGCTATCCCAAATAATAGGCAACTCCTAGTATTCCTTATTACAATTGTTTTCATTCAGTTTCTCCCTGCTGCAGATACATGTGGTACATGACGTTGCTTATTAACAGAGAACCTTTGATGCTCTCAAATATCGCATGTACTCTCCTCTCGTGAAAGGACCGTTCGCGACAGGGATTTTGTAGATCAAGTAGCCGCCCATGTCAACGTACCAGCAGTGTTGAGTTATTTTCATCTCCGCTCAATGTATCTCTATTGCAACTCAAATATAAACAGGGACTTCCTTTTTCAAATTGTGCTTGTATTTCTCTTCAATAGAATCATGTCTCTCTCTCTCCGTTTGACTCCTGAATGCAATAACCAATATCGAAGGGCCTAGGAGCACCATTGAATCGGCTTCATAATCCCACATTAGTGGAATCAATACTCTAGGCAGCGTTAAAGCAGCACCATGAGATGACTTCGTTGATAAGCCGTCAAGGAAAGTTTGTTTTCAATGATGAGTTCGACGCCGTTACGGTCAGCTAACGTCGTGACAGTGGTCCAACATTCAGCTAAGTTTTTCTCTCAGAATTAAACTATATTATTAAGCTCATTGCTAAATGTAGTTAAAAACGTTCTCCAAACAGTGCTTGTCACTCTGACGAATAATAAATGCTTCATTGAAAGTCGTGGTTCCAGCATGACAAAAGACTAGATCATGAGCATACCGGAGGTGAGCTAAGACTAAGTTAAAGTTACCTAACTGATGCATGCAATGATCATCTGCTATACAAACCACACGTTCGAACTGCCATCTCTCACTTTCTAGTTGCTTTTGGCGCTCCAGAAGCTGTTTTAGAGATTGCAGATCTATCACGTCAAAGCGATTTCAACAGTGAAAAACTTGAATTCATGGAAAATGCTTCTTATTCACCACAACATCGTCCAGTCAATGTAAGTAAGGAGACGAATATTGGTCTCTAAAGTGAACCAAAGCATCTCTCGACCGCTTTCACGCTCCTTTAATAGATCATCCCAAGTTAATTTTATGGCCAAATTGAGATATATTATACCAAGGACTATGGTGCCTATGTAGTGCATTCTGATGCTGGCAGCCATGAATCAAAGCAAGGATAGAAGGCATCCGTATGTGAACCGCTTCATTAATCGTACATAACTCTGAAAGTTGGTGCACAATGTTAAATGTAACTACAGTGCTTGGAGAAGAGTCTTAAAATCATAACCTTAATGGAAACATAGTGTCTCGGAAATTTCTTCAAGATTAACGGCTCCTGAACTACGAATGGACTACTATCTCTGAAGGAAACGTCTAAAAGTTGTGACATCACTAACATATAATGTGATAGTTTGTTTATCCTAGGACTATATGCTACTGAATGGATACATACTCTGGTGATTCATCGGCATGTGCACTTCGTCGTGGAATACACTCAACTAGACGCTCTCTCCGGTCGTACTTCCGCGCTTCATCAGCGATAATTCTCTCTTGTAGACACCGCACGCTTCAGAAACGCTATCATAAGCATCGTAAGGACTTACATCGTTCTTCTCTATATATTCTGCGAGGCACTTAGATCCATATAGAGCGAGAACGCGGCAAAGAGTATTAGCGCCGGGCTCGTCAATTGCACAGTTCCATGTAGTGTCATCATTTGACACAGGTGCTATTGTGGCAATTCCCAAAGATTCAATGGTCCTTTTCTTGTCGTATAGAAACTCTGCATCTTCTTCAATGACAAGACACAGCATTCGCCCGCCTTCAGCACAGAGTCTCAGAGCCTGTGCGTATCTCAAGGCATACTGCCTCGCCGGCGACAGCTCAGACGTCGCTTTTGCGGGAACTGCAAAGTCCATTATAGAGCGGTAGCTTTCACAACCAGACTCATGTTCGTTGACAACAAAGGAGTTGGGAAAGTATTCCGTGATGCGCTTTGTGTTTTTGCCGCAGTTTTCAGTGATGATATAGGTAGCTACGCGGTCTTTAGCTAGCAGCAAACCTTCCATGCCCCTTGTAAGTTGTTGATTGGCATAGTAGTCCTGAGCCCATAGCACGCCAGCATACGCCATCAGCGATAGCGCAGCAAGTCGGGTCAATAACTTCCCATTCAGTAATTTAGTTAATACCCCTTTCATGTTGCGTTGGAGAAATTTGAAATTTAGTGAAACCTAACATTCGTCACTATCACTAACTTAACAAGAATGTCGATCTACGCATGAAGCGGGAGATGAGATCTAGATAGCTTTTCGATATATGCCGTCGAATTAATACTCGAGACTATCTCCACGGATTAAATTCCTGTAAATCTTGGATTGATGGCAGTATCTTTTCCTTCGTTCGGGGTATTTTCGCGCTTTGTGTCTTCTCCACAGGCCCATGTTAGTAGTACTCGGTCTCTTAAAAGCTCCTTGCATCTGCGACGCGCGGTAAACTTCGTTACATAACACTACGGTAAAGTTTCATTGCTATAACAGGCAGTGCGTTTTCATTTGATATATCACGTCGCTAGATAACACCTTCAAGTTTTCAATCGTAGGGCCCCATATCAGTCATATCTGGTGCGATTTCATCAGAATTCAAAGTTTATCATATAATTGCTTTTTTCTGTCTGCTAGATAGGCTCTAACGTCTTTCCCAAGTTTGGAATGATACGCATCGATGTATTTTCTGCATGAATTCGACTTTTGTGAAGATATGATATAATACAAGTCATAGGTTAGTTTGCTCATACGTATTTATTTATTTATAATTCATATGCTACATGACCTATAGTGGATAACGGCGGTTGCGTCTGGCTGCATGGTATTTTTGTCTGCTTTCGTATAAAAGCTTAGTCGACCCTCACCGTTTTGTTCAAGCTGCATGAGTCGCGGTAAAAAAAGCCTTCTGCGACCCTTGGCTATTTGTCCGGCGTTTCACTCTGGATTCAGTCGAATTTTGATTGCAGGCCCTTACTATTCAGGTCGCGCTTGGAAAATACATACATATTTCTTTTAATTGTGTTTTCCTGCTTTCCGGGGCTTGTCTCATCTGACAGTTCGACCATTTCTCTTCCATCATGGGACGCCTTTCAAACTATGAACTGATACGTCTAATCAGCATGATTATGATTGTATATCACCATTTTGCTGCCATGTCTCTTTGGGACTTCAAGGATGAATCCCCAAAGGATGAGGAAGGAAACAATTTGTCTGACGAAGTGTACCATATGACAGCCCGGCACTTTTCGGTGCTATTCGTCAAGAGCCTAGGAAAGATAGGAGTTGATCTGTTCATGATGCTGTCTGGATATTTCCTGAACACTCGCCGGGTGAGCGTATCGGCTGTGATACGTACTTGGTTCCGAGTGGTCAACTGGTCTTGGCTGATTCTCATAGTCCTCTACCTATATTTTAGGCCCATATGGTACGAGGATTTTATGGTTAGCGCTTTCCCAGTATTTAACGGTAGTTATTGGTTTGTATCGACGTATATGGTGACCATGCTGCTATCTCCTGTGCTGTCAAAGATTGTAGCGAGCTTGACTCCAGCTGAATATGTTGGCACTTTGAGTGTGCTGTTGTTCACAATGTCGATCTCCCGTTACACCGTGTTATGGCACAGAATGCAAGAGTTCGTTTATAGTCGGACTATGTGGTTTATTTTCCTTTATTTGGTCGGCGCATTTATCAAGGTCCACTCGAAATTGGTTCCCAGCTGGAAACCGCAGACTCTTGCCGTCGTGTTATTTATGCTTCTGGTGATAGACGGGTATACGATACATTACTTCTACTCTGAAAACCCTCCATGGGTTGAAGACAACGGTGGTATCATGACTTTGATGGGGTCTGATTATTCTATTCTATCTTTTATCATTGCCGTCGTTATATTTTTATTATGCGCGAGCATCGAGTTCGAAAGTGACCACGTCAACAGAGCTGCCAGTCTCACCTTTGGAGTTTATCTCATTCATGAAGATTTCTTGCTCAGGCCGTTTATATGGGAGAATTGGGTGAAGGGCCCAGAGCATTATGAGAAGCCAAACTTTTACCTTTACTTTTTAACTGCTCCAGGATTTGTCTTTGTATCTTGTTCGCTTGCAGAATGGGCTCGACAAATTATATTTGGTGAGTTAGAAAACAGGATTATCAGATGGCTTTGTCCAAAGATTTGTGCTGTGGGTGACTACCTTTGTAGATTATTGAACCTTGAAGAGTCTACTCATAGCATGACTCACATGGCCTATGCATGACATATCTAGTTGATTGCCGTTGTTCCTGGATGACATTCCATCTCGCGAGACTTTATTTGGAAAGTTTTGCAATTGTTGACCAAATAACGATGGTCACCGGGTTGTAAAGATATCAACAATTCCAATTTCTGTACTATTGTGTGGTTAATAGGGATGCTTTGGTAATGAAACTAACTTAGTATTTCTAAGACCTATTGCTACAGCAGATCAAGCAGGCCTGTTCCAAATACAACAGAAGTATAAGCTTATCTAAGTCCTGACTGACTTATACATCGCAGACAATAGGATGCATTCGAAATTACATTTGAAAGACAATCAATATTCTGACATTGTACAACAATAAATTACGCAAAAATTAGTGTAAAAGGCTTTGGTGACGATGTAATTAGCAAGCAGCGCTCTGTCCATTATCATCACTGGTCTCGTCGTTTGCATTATTGATCTGTCCGTTGGCACTGTCGCTGTGACGGTTGCTGCTTCTATTCTGATGAAGCACACGTCTCGATCCCACGAAGCGCATCCATCTACGACGGTTCTGCTCATCGTACGACGCATCTCGAGTGCTTCGAAGCTCTCGACGTAGCTCTGCCTCACGGTGAAATCTGTCCAGTGCAGCTCTGCGGGCATCTTTGGGAAGCAGTTGAGCGTTCCAGATATCTAGCAGTCTATTGAACAGAGACACGTCCACGTCATAAACCGGTTCAGTCACCGAATCTGGCGGCTGCTCGCAAACATGCTCTTCTTCCTGCAAGCTCAAGTCGACCCGGCATAGTGGACACAAAGCAGAACTGTTGAGAAGCCACGGATCCACACATAGAGCATGAAACTTATGCTTGCAAGGCAGAACACGGAGAATATCGCCGTTGTTGAACTCGTCAAAACAGATGGGGCAAGTCAAATCTTCGTCCACAAACTCCATCGACATAACTTCATGCTTGTGTGGCTGTTGAGTAGCATCCGAAGAATCACTCAGGCTCTGCAACTCGACAGCATTTGAATTTTGGCAGCCGCTATTACGATACTCTTCCTCAACGTCTATTTCGCCAGCGCGTCGGTGTGATTCCAAGGTTGTGGCCATCCCGCCTGTCGCCTCTTTGTCGAAGTTCGTGGTGGTATGGAACTTTACTAGAGGGATCGAGTCGAGTACGGCCCTTGCGAGCCCTCTGGCTCTGTGGGCATATTGGCCCTGGACCGATCCAAAGCCATCAGTGGGCCCACCTGAAAAGCCCCCTTGTGTCACCAGCCCATAACGCTCAGGATGGTTATGGACTCGGACAGCTCCAGATATGATAATAAATAAAAATGCAATTGCAATCAATCCAGTCACTGTGTACAGGATGGCCATGGCTACAGTCGATCCAACGCTCTGACTGTGTTTCTGTACAGCGGTTTGGCTGTTTTGATAGACCGAACCCGTAAGCGCAATTGAAGCGTTGGACATGAGCTGAGTAACAATAGACCGAGCCATCATGCTAGATATCGTCGTGAATACTGTCCCTAGCTCGGTTTCGAACGACGATGATGACGATGATATTGTGAAGTTGCACCCGTCGCTGTACAGTGAATACATCAATGCGCACGGAACATTTGCCTGCTCTACTTGCGATAGATACTCAGACGCCAGACTCTCATCGTCGCACGATACCATGGGGATCTCATTGACATTGAGGCTCGTCGATGAATTCATCACTACCAGCGTGCCCGAACATAGCGCACCAGCTCCACTTACTGTGGAAGTGGTCTCCTCTGAATCTGCAACAGTCATGGCAGCCAGTTGAGCAGTCAGCATCCAATATGAGTTAGGAACCTGGACATCGAGCTTGAAGCCTGCCGATAAGGCACTGCTGTCATTTGTTGGCACAACAATTCCCGTAGCATTGAGTTGCGACATCACCTCGGGAGATTCTCCGGGCTGCTGACCCCAGCAGAAGCGGAATCCCAGCAGGATCACAGCCGGCCAAATCATGTCAATTCAAGCACATCCACAACTCTCAGCAGCGAACTAGTCAACCCCAGGCGCTGTGATCAATAAATGAATTTTCTCAATCTCAAAGATTAGCCGTCAAATCACCGTATTTCGCCAAGCTGGTAGTGCTGGAGCGCGTCAAAGCTCTGTCTAGCTAGTCTCTGAGGTCCAAAGCCTGAGAACCCGCAGTCTAATCAACTCGACACTCCATAGAACGTCACAAAGTCGTACTTGAGGCAATCTCTTTCTAGCTGTCAGGTGAAGGGCGTGAACAGAAAAATACGTTAACAAATACGAACGTGAACCCAAAGAATAATCAGTAGCAAACTCCCGGCCGAGCCATTTAAACGTGTGATGACCTCGTTTATGAAATATGTGTACCTGCTTTGCTGCATGGCTCGCGGGGTGTACTCACTAATGGAATATGCAAAGAGGCGGTGCGAATGCGGTGACTAGCAGGCTCGAGCTTCTTTAATTAGATTGGACCACTACAGTCATCCACGTACTTTTCGTTACTTAGCTTGAATCGCCTCCTATGTTTCAATGCTATTTCAATACCCTGTTCTAGATCTACTTTTTCATTCTATACTAGTCGCTTATAGAAATAAATGGATATCTGTCGATCTCAAATCATAGCCTGGGCACCCAAACGTGTGAGGCAAACAGACGCGATGCGGATTGCTCCGAGATAACAATGCAAAACCATAACTCGGCTTCAGTGATCACGTTGCTGAGATGACTAATTTAACTACTAATCATTGCTAGATACATCCGAGCTGTTATCTCTACGTACAATGACGACGTACATGACGCTCTGCAAGGGCCCATCCTAATTGGAACAGCCCTAATATTTCTTTCAGACGAGGGGTTTTTTTTATTAGATCGACATCGACTGCTGGTGCAGCAGAGAAAATATGGTCATCATGATATCTGCTCCTCAGACGCCCCGAAAGAAAATGTCGCTATCATCGCTTGAAGACAAGTTTGAGAGTTCTGGATCATCTCTTAACATTCACAAAAGGTTTGGAAGCGACGACGAGGGTGATGATGACTTTGCTGCCACAACCGTCGAAGGCAGAGTTCAGCGGAACCGGTCAGAAGATTCGGACGGCGACGACGCACCAGAGGAAGAAGGCATATCTATTTCTGCCACCAGACAGCAGCAGCAGCAGCGCGAAATCCATAAAATGGAAGTACAGCGGAATGCAACGGAAAAGGCCAAAAGACGCAAGCAAGACCAGTTTTTCAAAGAGCAGAAGCTGTCGCGGTTACTACCCGACGACCTGGTTACTGCACTACAGGAAGAAATGCAAAAGGGAGACGAAATTGTAACTGTGATGGATGAAATGGCGAAAACCGTGTCAAAAAAAATCCGATTTGACAAGGTCAAATCTATTGTCAAAAAAGGACCGTTGACTGTCAAGACTTTGGCGGCTACCAGAAAACTGGCCCCATTGCGGGAGTCTGCTGTTATGACTACGCGGGATAGGCTGCTAAATAGGCGCAGTATTCTTCGTAGGTAATTTATTTATTGCATTTATTGAGCTATGACTTCGACTTTTGTCTTGCGTCACAATTTATTCGCGAGTTTCGTGAATCTTAAGGTTTTTTGCAGTCTCGTTAGATGGCTCAGATTAAATGGTCATTTTCTCTTCTACTGCGTAACCATAATTAAATCGCTTCAGAACTACCTTTAAACTGCTTCTGAATGTATTATGATTTTGTGTTTCACACTTGTTCAATTATTAGGATTACTATATTGCCCTACGCCAGACAGTTAGGTAGCGCAACAGCCACATGTGCATTACGTCAAAATAGGAGGGAAAAATAGACACGAATCTTATAAATCAATTCCGTAGTGTTTCAATCTAATAAAAACATTATTAATAAAAAAATCACGTTGAAAGTTAATAACTTACAAATCAACTGGATCATATCGTAGCAATGTATGTTCTATCCGGCCAGCCGCGAGCCCATGTCATGATATTAGTTTCCCGTAATCACCTCGAGCGACGAGAAAAACAGCGTTCAGCAAATCTACACTTGTGAAATTCGCACCTTGGTGTTCCAAAACGTTCAGATCCATGATAACTGTAGTTTTGAAAAGCTAGCTAACTAATGGAGGATCTCACTTATATTAACAGGCCGTAGCCGCTTTAAATGCATATCTACAGTCCTATATTCATTTGCCCTCCTAACCTCATGGACACCAACGGTCACGGACGACCAGCACGGTGGAATGCTCTTTATTCGCAGCTTCAAGCGTCACCAGACGACTTCAGTTTATGGGAACAGCTGGTTGCTGCATGTGACAGTGCAGAGAATCCACTGACCAAGGCGTCTCCTCAAGATAAGTTTGAGCTTGTCCGCCAAACGTTCAATGAGCTGCTGGAAAAGTTTCCCGCCCTTCATGGCTATTGGATAAAATACGCTCAAATTGAGTACCGGCTTGGATTCACGGAGCTTGCTGAGAATGTCTATGAGCGTGCGGTGAATATCTTGCCATATAGCATTGAGCTGTGGACGACATACTGCGACTTTATCGCGCTGACTAGCGTTATAGACCCAGATAGAATAAGATCTACGTTTGAAAGAGCGGTGACACTTGTTGGCAGTCATTATTTAGCTCATGCTTTATGGGATTCATATATCAAGTTCGAAGAGCTCTACGGTTCCCGTGAGAATGTGTTTCGCATTCTATGTCGAGTGATACGAATTCCGCTACATCAGTACGCAAGGTACTTTGATAGGTTCAAAACGTTGAGTTCAGACATGCCAGTAGACATGTTGGCACCTGCTGACTATATTGTGCAATTTCGGGCTGAATTTGAACTAGATGTCACCGAAGACCCGTCGCTGCGAACGTCGTCATATGCGGAGGAAGATGACCTCAGGCGTCGGCTCGCCAATTATCATGTAACGGTCTACACAGAAACGCAATCCCAAGTTATGCGTCGCTTTTTCTACGAGTCTTCTATAAATAAGAGTTACTTTACCCCGGGAATTGTTAGTGAGGCAGAGATTGGCGTGTGGCTGCGATACCTCGACTTTGAACACATCGAAGGAGATGTGAAACGCATCGCCCTGCTCTATGAGAGAGCCCTCATACCCACCGCTGCTGTCACAAAGATTTGGCTGCGGTACCTTCGGTGGCTCATATCTATGGGTGAAGAAGCGAGAGCACAGTCGGTCTTTTCTCGGGTATATGCCTTTTTGCCAGCAAATGACAGCATCGGAGTAAAGATATTCCATGCGAAATTTGAAGAATCTCGATTGAACAAGGAAGTAGCACAGAGCCTGTATGATGGATTAGTGGCACAGTCTCCATCTTCTGTTCAAGTCATGTCATCCTATGCGAGATTCCTGGCAAGATCCGCTGGTGCTGCTGAAGGTGCCAAAGATTATTTAGAGCGCCTTATTACTGGGAATGATCAGGTTGAGGTAAGAAGTGCTCTTGCCGTGGAACTGGCACAGATATATCTCTCGAGAGGCGATCCATCCGAGACCCGTCGGGTTTTTGAGTCGTATAAACAGGAATTCTCGAGCAGTTACCGATTCTGGAGATATTATTTGGAATTCGAAGCTGGTCAACCGTCGACAGAGAGGGATGCCCTTGTATCTGAAGTTTTCAGTTCTATTCGAGTGAGCGGACTGCCCGAAAATGAGTTGAAAGACCTGTTTCATATCTACATGAACTATCTATTGGATTCGAGCTCCAAAGAAACGGCTTTGTCAGACTACGTGTCCCTGGACCGGTTCATCCACCGGGCGGCTATTGCATAAAATGTAAATGAGGATGAAAACTGTACATTAACTGCTGTCCCCTAAATTAATGTTATTTGCAAATGCATGGTTGAAAATATGCTCAGTTGTAAACTTCCAGATAAACGCTGAATGCCGTGCTCAACGTCCATATACTAATCAAAACCACACCAATGGTTCTGGTCATCATCCAATGATTCAAAGGCACAACAATAATTTGGATAAATAGTGTGACCAATAAAGTTGCGGCAGATAAAATCAAAGGAACCGACAGCTCAATATGGTATTCACGATGACCCTCTGGCTTGCTAAGCACAATCATAAAACAAGACACGCCGATGGCAACCAAGAGATTCAACAACGGACCTCCAAAACAAGCAGAAAGCGCCATTGTTGAAAAGCCCATCCGGGCCATCGTCAAATTGGTCACTAGATCGCCCAGCGAATTACCGATAGCAAATACTGTCAAACCCAAAATAGCATCAGAAGCATGAAAGATCACACCAATCGCTTTCAGCATCGATACCACTTCGGAAGCTAAAAAAGAGATCCACGCCATAGAAATTGCGAAGCCTGTAACTGAGAAAAGCCTGTAATCAAGCGTCATGGTGCTCCGGCGCATGATGACTGCAAGAATCAAAATGCTCATGGCTATTGCTAGGCAAATGCCGGCCATTTGCAAGGAAAATAGGTTGGTATGAAATAACAGAAAAGCTACCGATAATGGTGATAGTAAAACATTGATCGCCAGTAGCCAAAATGGCGAGACACGCTCTTTTGCAAATTCATGGTTCAATTCGCATCGTTCAGAGCAACCATCATAGACGGGAATCGTCAATGTTAACAGCAAAACCGACGGGGCTGTTATTATGGCAGTCACTGTCGAATACCAGGTCTTGTCATAGACATCAGTAAAAGATGGAAACAAATTTTGGAAAACTTCGGAGCGATATCGGAGTTCCTCAGACTTCTTATCAAGTATTTCTCCAAGAGCAACAACAGGTGATAACAATCTAGGCGAATGAGGAAGACTAGCATTATTGGATGACTGCTCTGTGAGACGCTCATCAGTATTCTCCAAACCACTGTGTACACGGAGCGAATCGTTGTGGTAGTCAGATGGTGGTGACTGGGACCTTGGTAACATAAAATAATCCGCATCCGCCGGATGCAATGCTGAAGAATCCTCGAATCTATGTACAATGTCCTGGAATTCCACGGCGCTAAGCAGTGAAGTCCGCAGAGGGGCCAAACCAAGAGACTGGGACATGTTTTGGTTATGGTCAGCATATGGATGGCGATGCTGGAAGGGGGATGTACTGCGCGATGCACTACGAGATTCCCTCGGTGACATTCTGGAGTATGGGAAATGGTTCCATCTATTGATTTTCATCATGCGTGTCAGCTCGGCAAATTCTGCATCAGGATCTTCCGGCACCGGAACAATGATGCGAGGTACCGCATGCTCGTCATGAGCAGCATCTGGAGCAGTAGCATCATCAGTGTATACAGGTTCTGATTGCTCGACAGTAGAAGCAGCAGTAGCAGCAGCGAGAGATGCTCTTTTCACGTTGTGTCTCCACTGCCAAAAGACAACTGTGCATACATAAACAAGATAGATGGCCAGCATAGAAAGGCACTCCCAAGGAAGTAGAACACCATCCGAGATAAAGTATATGACAACCGATACTGCCAGCAAATAAAATACCAGATCCCGAAGGAACGACTGTCTCGACACCTTGAATGGACGAAACACCGCCATCGCGCCTGTCACTACAGCGCTGATAAACGAGGCTGCGCCGAGCAGTTCACCGATCGCCAGTGACCCAGAGCCAATTCTCATGGCTGCATAGGTGCTGAACATGTCTGTCGAGCCGTTTCCAAACGCCAGCAAAGTGACTCCTGCAACCGACTCAGCCAGACCAAGTGCCGAAGAAATAGCCGTCAAGTTTGGGCACAGAAAATCGTAGGCGGCGATGCCAATAGTCATGAACAGACAGACGAGTCCCACAGCAACGATGACCAACTCACCTGCTTGTGCCGCTGGCGAAGACGCACAATAATAGGCGTCCAAATAGTCGATGGATCCAGCCGACATATTCTTGCACATGTGCCTAACAAACTCACATTTGTCAACCACATTTCCTACATCATAGCAGGTCAAGGTATCGTCGGTCATAACCAAAGTATCAGACGATTCTGGGAATATTGCAGCATTGCTGCACTAAGATTAACTCGCCTCGCAGCAGACCTAGACCTGAGCCGATGAGATAGACGAGGCGTTACCCAAAACGAGCCAGGCTCGCATGAGTTTGTCGGAGCATAGAATAAAATTACGCCATACTACTATGTAGCCGATGAGTGGTGTTACAACTGAGCAGGTGCTTCTCCATTAGTAGCCGTATATATCGCCTGTACAAGTTTTGCAGTCCCATCAAGCTTAGCAGGCGCAGTTATGCCAACGAGTAATGACTAACGGCTGCAAGAAATGGGCAAGTACTCTGGATCCAATCTGTTGGACGGATGAGCAGGTCTTCGCAGTACAGTCTCACTTGAAATCAGAAATTTGCATTGGATCACAAGATGGCGGTGGACATCTGGTTGTAGCCAACGAGTGTTTGGGTTTATTCGCCGTTGCGCCGTACTGGAAATAGCGCAATTATGCAGGGGCAATAGCAGTCTCGAGCTGCAGAAGTTGAGCAAGCTGTCGATTAAGTCCGCGTGAATGGATCACGCACTAAATTTCATTTTGTTGATGATCTTATTTGTAGTTATTCTTGGTTCTTTTCAGCTGATAGATGTGTCGACCACCTTTGTGTTTTAAATTATAATTCGACTCGTTTGCCAGTTTTGGTCGACCGCTCAAAACTCTCGCTTGTGGCGCGTATTATAAAAGTGAAACACAGATTAACTCAGGCCAACGTCACATTGTGACTGTTCAACTGCTGGAGCAACATTTGTTGGTATCAAATGCCTATCTCGTCCTGTTTATTCTGCTTCTGGGGTATGGATGTTTCTCGGGTGTGTTTCAAGGCGTTGATCCGCGCAACGAGCGTCTTTATAGTCTGAGTTATAGAGCTACATGACATGATAGAGCCCACCACATCTGAAATGCAGTGGTGCCATCGAAGCTATTAAATATTCGCTTGTTCTGAACAAACTTTATAATTTGTCTGTCTACCTTTTTTGTTCTTGCAATTTGCTTCTAACATCCTACCGCCGAATCCCTTCCAGATCTCCATAGCCCCTTGCAGGAACGCCGATCTGCTCCACCCAGCTCCACCAAGCTCTATCCGCGAGGCATCTGGGTACTTGCTGATGTGCATTTGCAAATCCATCCCTGCCAGCCACTGCTAGTCGATCCAACCGGCAATATCGCGTGACGTAAGTGATGCTGTTGACCACAGAATGTCTGTCCTATCGACGCGGTAGTTCTGCAGATGCTCGCGCAGGAAATTTCCTCGACTAGGCAATACTCCAGGTGGGATCTATTTGGGCTGCATGCCGAGGGCAGCAGCTAGCGGCAGGCGAATTGTTTTCCTCTGGGATCTTTTAACAGACGGCCTTCATAGCAGACACCGACAAGCCCGATCCAACCACTCGTAGGTGGCAACGGCTGACAACGGCTGCCAGCGGCTGCCAACAGCCGTCGATCAAAGCATCCCGTTCCCACCACCGATCGCCATCTGCGTCGGGCTGGATCCCGCACTGTTCAGCGGCAGCGCCGTGTTGGGAAAAAATGGGTGCTGCTGCGGGCCGGCCAGGAGCAGGCCTAGAAACGCTGCTGCCAACGCACCTCAAACCCGAAATAGCCTGGCGTCTAGAGTGCAGCACTGCAGCCAAGACGCATCTCGCTGCCCGGCCGCATAAGCAGCAATGCACCCAGCACCCAGGTTAGACGTTAGGGCACGCAGATCTGGCGCCAGCAGTAGGGAAGAATCTTTTAAATAGTTAGCGTGCAGCGTGATTTTAAGGTTTGCGTGTGTCTCAGCAGTGGGTCCGTTGTGAGTGCATTGTGAGTGCAGTCCACCAATTTTCCAGCCAGCGCATCCGCAAGCGGTCCAGTGATCCATTGACCGGCCAGTGAATTTCGTGTTCTTTTGGTGAGAGAGATACTGTGACTGTTCAGAGATTCGTTTAAAATCCAACGACAGTGTAGCGAACCCGCGTCTCGTCTACCGAGCACTCAAGAGTTCATTGAAGCCCACGAGAGTGCTGCCACAGTTCGGTAACTCGTTAAGTGAGCGACGTTGATATCAAGCAAATCCAGCAAATCCAGCGAAAAGCAGGTAGCCGGAGAAGCAAGCGACTTGCTAGTGACTGCAGCCAATTGTTGTACGAAAGCCAGAGAAGGCGCCGTTCTGAGGATACAGTGTGCCATTGTGCCCGCAACACCAGCAGCACGAGCTTCAGCAGCACCGGTCTCAGGAGTGCCAGTATCAAATCAACGCTCCACAGATACCGACATTCTTTTCACCCACCTGTCGGCGACCTTTACGACTACATCTGACATCAGTCATGCAACAGGCTCTAAGCTCCAGACGCAGGCGAGCCGTGTTGTCGACTCTCGGAGCTGTCTCGATATTGTTCGTGTCTGCGTTCATCTTCAGCCATGTGTTCAGCCTGTCTGGCGGTGGCATCCTGAATGGGTTTTCCTACGGCAGGGCACCACCCCCCAAAAACGGTGGAAAACAAGCTTTGCAAGGGCTTTTTGCCGACGCGTTTTTCTCGAATCACCACTTCTACGCCGGCAGCGACAATTCGCGCTACGAGTCGGTCGAGGTGTGGCGGGACGCAGATACATTTGTGCCCGCATACCCCCTCCGGCACAATCGCCCCCCGGTTATCAAATGGTCCGAATTCGATTCCAAGGGCCAGTACCTCAAGCAGCCGCTAGTGGCTGATTTGGCCAACGAGGTGCACAGCGTCTTCCTCATGATCAAGACCGGCGCTGACGTGCTGTGGCAGCGGCTGCCCATCCATCTCGTCACCACGCTGACCCGGGTGGAAAACTTCGCCTTCTATTCCGACAGTCCTGGGTCCATTGCCGGCTACGAGGTGGTCGACGCGCTGGCCAACGTCAGCGAGGCCACCTACAACTCGGAGCTGTTTGCCAAGTACCGCAAGATGAAGGAAATGCACAACAACCGCCGAATCACCCACCCGAGCCACGAGCACATAGACGGCGGTTGGGAGCTCGACAAGTTCAAGAACATCCCCATGCTCCGCCACGCGTGGGTGACAGAGCCCACGTCGCGGTGGTACGTCTTCATGGATGCCGATTCGTACATCTTCATGGATACGCTGACTTCGTGGCTCGGCGGCCTTAACCCGGAAGATGCCCTCTACATGGGGTCTACCGCTGTGCTGGGCGACATGCCGTTCGCGCACGGCGGCTCGGTGGTGGTTCTATCGCGCCGAGCCATGGAGCTCACCGTGGGCAACCACCCCGAGTACGTGCAGGAATACGAGGAGAGGACGTTTCAGTCGTGCTGTGGAGACGCTATGGTGGCACTCATGATGCGCGAAAAGCTGGGTATCGAGGTGTCGCGTGGCAATGACTATCCTGATGTGGGCTACCGGTTCCAGGGCGAGCCATTCTGGGGGATCCGAGTCCACAGGAACCACTGGTGCCACAAGATCTCTACCTTTCACCACGTCACGCCCCACGATATCGAGATCCTGTGGGAGTACGAACGTCTCCGGGCGCCTTCCCGTGACACAATCAACTATTCCAACATGTACCGCGACTTCTACCTGCCCTACATCGACAACGAGCTCGACCACTGGGACAACTTGGCCGATGAAGTGGTGATACGGGCTGATGATGGCAGGGAGCATCAGGAGGGTATCGAGCAGCCTTACGAGAGCTTCTCGGCGTGCAAACAAGAGTGCATATCTCGTGAAGGCTGCCTGTCATACCGCTACATAAATGGCACATGCTGGCTGTCCGAAACCGTCAGGCTTGGAAAAGGCGTCGATGAGGAGAGCGGCGAGACTGATGTCAAGTCAGGATGGTATGTTGACCGCATCCGCAACATCAGGCGTTACGAGACATGCGATGACTTGTATGGCCTTCAAGCGTCCGACGACCCTGCTGCCGATGGATCACTGCAAGACGACGTGGAGGGTTGGTACTGGCGGAGGCTCGCGATAGCGAACCGTGAACAAGCTGCTCAGAAGGAAGCTGCTCTGAATAAACCTGCCCAGAATGAGCCTGCTCAGAAGGAACCTGCCCAGAATGAGCCTGCTCAGAAGGAACCTGCCCAGAATGAGCCTGCTCAGAAGGAACCTGCCCAGAATGAGCCTGCCCAGAATGAGCCGGCCCACAAGGAACCTGCCCAGAATGAGCCTGCCCAGAATGAGCCCGCTCAGAAGGAACCTGCCCAGAATGAGCCTGCCCACAAGGAACCTGCCCGGAAGGAACCTCAAAACGAGGCTGTTTAGAGCGTATCAGCGCTGCGCGATGCTGCTCTGGACGAGAGTGGCAGTATGTAGAAGCTGCCAGACATTTTAGCACTGCTTTTCAGCATTGAATTGGCATTCAATCGACTTCCACTACGTTAGAGTTGCGCCGCTACTTCAGCGTCATATTCAGCATCGACATGCGAGCACTTGTGCTGCTATTTAAGCTGTGGGGTTATTTCGTGTGTGGCAGTGTTGGAGTCTGTGCTGCGCATGACCGCAGTAAGGTTTCAAGACATGTAACTGAGAGCGCACGATGCATAATGTATAGTATTGGAGATGTGACGAAGCTAGTGTTGGAGATGGCGGTGCATACGTGTTCACGCCTGCCGAAGCATGTCCAGTGTAGAGGTTATAATCGCCCATGATGGTGGTAGTTTTATTGGCCCCCGTTTTTTTTTTCTTTTATGATTATGATGAGCGCTGTGTAATTTGTTGCGAAGACTCTGAGCAGACCTCTACGTGCTGGTTTTGTACTGCTACGTTTTAAATGAATCGATGGATGGACGTTGGAGGAATACTCCCGGAACGCGCACTAGTAATTTTTCTCGGTGCGCCCAATTTGTAAATTGTTCAGTTAAGTGTTAGCTGAGTTTGTAGGCTTGCTAAATCTATAAACTAGTCAATTTAAGAGCTTGCGTTATGAGTTCTGTGGAGCTGATGACTAGAGGCAGCATTGCCAGCGAGTTTTTGGGTTTAATTTGAAATTGCATCGCCGAAACCTGTGAGCCTCCCTCCCGCTCCCCCCTCACGCCTCGCAGCTTTGATACTGAGTACTTGCCAAAGTTCCTGACGGCTTGTTAAAACCTGACACTCCCAAAAACAAAGGTTGCTCCTGATTCTGCCAGTGATACTCACGAAAGCTGCACACGCAAACTCGTATCTTTGTGGTCACCATTCCCAATTGAGCGTTTGGGCCGGATTGCCTGTTGAGTGATCCAAGCTCATAACTGAAGCGAAATTGCACACACACCAGACTAGAACGCACATCTGCCCCAAAAGCAACTTTCCCAATAGGTTTGTCGTGCAGCGTTGTGACGAGAGGACGTCCCAGAAACTGCCCCCAAAAACGGGTCTAAGAAATCGTTGCCAGAGTATCATGGCAACGCCCATTGAGAGCGCTCTCAACAGGCTCCTGCCAGGACAGCCACTGCCAGAGGACGTGGTCGCCCTCGCATCGACTCTGGCATTCCAGTCGATCCATAAAGTATCGGGTTTGAGGCCCGACGAGGAGGCTGCTCGCCATACTGTGTGTGCCCATCTAGCCATCGAGCGCCTCGACATTGGCGATCCTGATTTCCGCCAGGCACCAGTACCTCCACGAGTTTACAAGAACCTTCTGAACATCTTTCGCACCGCGCTATTTGCTGAGTCTCCTACCAAGCCTTCGAGACCCTCGACACCACAAAGAACTCCCAAAACACCCGCCGGTGGTGCTACGCGTGGGTCTGTGACCCCATCTGGCAGAAAGCGGCTATTTGAGCGCGAGACAGGGTCTCCGTCCCCATCGCCCTCTAAACGCCATGGTCTTTCGAGGGAAAATGATCCTCAACCTGGCGATGTCGAAAACATGTGCACCAAGCTAGAACTGTCCAACGAGGCCATGGAGGCTGTGGCTTACGGATATAGACGCTACAATAACCTTGTTAAAGAAAAGTGGGGTCTCCTGTGTGGAATTCTCTATGTAATTGCATCACGCTCGCGACCGCAGCTGGTGAACCCTGCTAGATTCAATGGCAGTCCCTCGAATAGTACCGCCACCAATATAGCCCTGGATACTCGCATCGTCAATATGGCGCGATCCAAGTATATGACAATGGAAAAAATGGACAAATGGGTCGGATGGGCTACGAAGATTCTCGCCGACCAGTCGTGGGTCAAAAAGATAACCGCCAAAACATACCAGGCACCGCTTGAGCACGAGTTCTCGGACAGCGTGGGCAGCATGATAGCCCCTTCTATGACGTTCACACATCCGTCTCGCATTGCGCAGTACGAAGCATGGCAGGCGCGCATTATCCACAGTGCCCAGTCATAATGCTAGCTCAGCCATAGCACGAACTGACTTTGACATGCTGGAGTTCACCATGAAATATGTTCCTGTGATCGCAATTACGCTCTGCATAGTGACAGCAGTTGGTCAATTGCTTAAGTCGTCAATTCGTCAGATCATCAGTTTGGTCAGTTGATCAATTTTCAGCTCCACTTATTGATCGGGCCTTCACTGGTAGTCAGCCAGTCCTATTTTGTTTGATCAATGGTACGACTTCATGCAGCGTGTCTCGCTGTGCGTGTCCCCGCATCCCTGACTGCAGTACTTTGCTCCACACCTCATACATGTGAGGTTTCCCCAGAACCCACACACGCTACAAAACCGTCGGACTGGATATTGTGATGGCGGACCTGCTGCCTCCACAAACAGCTTTGTTGATGGAGGATCATCGTCGAGATGATTGGTGATAGTTTTCCGCGACCCCAGGATTCTGCGTGATCCGACTGTCAGTCCCACCTTGCGTCCATAATCTTGGCGAGGTACATCAATTTTCACATTATCGTGGTAGTTGTCGCGCTCCAGCTCGGCCAGCCGCCGGTTGACAGACCGGATTCGTGCTGGCGACCCTATGGATTCTGATGTAGCTGCAGCTGCCGCCACTGCAGCTGCTCTCTGCTTGCGACCAAACGCATTGCCAGCCGAATCTGCTGAGTGACGGCCGAGACTGCTGCGACTGAGTTCTTGCACCGACATGCGTCTCTTCTAGTGAGATGTTGACTTGTTTGCGTGTGATTACGGATCACGAGATGAAATTGAATGATGTACTTGATAAGTAGATTCGGCTTGCCTAAATGGCCCGATTAGCTCGAATGGCACTCCTGCCACTATGCTATGAATTTTTTTTAGAGTCTGCTACCAGATGGCTCTGCTTGATTCCGCCTGTGTTTGAAACTGCTGTTGTACGTGCGTGTGTGAGAAATATAATGTAGCAGTTAGAAAGTCAACTGTTGGTGGGGTCCGCCGCATGAAATTTCAGCCCATTTCGATAAAATTGTCCTGGCATCTCAGCATTCTGCACTTTGTTCGTCGTCCATCATCATTCGGTCGACACTTGGCAGACAACTCTGGGCGCTCCGGCCAGTTGCCTACTCGTGTTTATTTTCTCCACGTAAAAGCCTGGTTGGTGTGGCTGCCATGACCCGCTCCAAGCGCCTGCAAGACATTGTCGACTCTGCTGGAGGATCTTCTGGAGCCTTCCTATCGAAGCGGTTCCGCCACGATGGATCCGATATTGTAGAGAGTGCTATCGAAGCCAATATTGATGAGTTGCCAAGTCCCAGTTCGCTGGCACACAGATCGAGCCATCTAGCACCTATTGGGGTGCAAAGTGGGCCCGACATGGATGCTGCAGACTCGTGCGCATCCCCTGAAAATGACGTCCACAACCTCACAAGCTTCCACCGTTACCCCCCACCTGCACCCAACGGCGAACCACCACTCGAACCTGTTCTTTCAAGCCATCTCGGATCACACAGAGGCAGAAGGCTCTCCTGCGAAGACCAAAATTTACAGCCTCCGTCTGGTTTAGTGGCAGCAGCAGCAGCATCAGCAGCCACTGCTGGTGCGATGCTTGCCAGGGGTGTAGAGTCTGCGGAATGGCAGTCCACTACTGAAAACGTAGTGCGGAGTGTGGTGTCGATCCAGTTTGCTGCTGTCAGCAGCTTTGACACTGAACCTGCGCTTGTCAGCGAAGCTACAGGGTTTGTGGTAGATGCTGACCAAGGGATCATCATGACGAACCGCCATGTGGTTGGACCAGGCCCGTTTTGCGGGTTTGCAGTGTTTGACAACCATGAGGAATGTGAAGTCAAGCCCATCTACAGGGACCCAGTGCATGACTTTGGGTTTCTAAGATTCGACCCGTCCCATATTAAGCATATGAAGGTGCAGGCTCTCAGTCTGCGACCGGACCTTGCCAAGGTTGGCTGCGAAATCAGAGTTGTGGGAAACGATGCTGGTGAGAAGCTCAGCATCTTGTCAGGCTTCATCTCTAGACTGGACAGAAATGCACCAGACTATGGAGATATGACATATAACGACTTCAATACGGAGTACATACAGGCTGCTGCCAGCACGTCAGGTGGATCAAGCGGCTCTCCTGTAGTTAATATCGATGGGAACGTTGTGGCACTCCAGGCTGGCGGCAACACTCACGCTTCAACTGACTTCTTCCTCCCGCTAGGACGGGCCAAGCGGGCGTTGGAGTGCCTCCAGCGAGGAGAACATGTATCTAGAGGCACTATACAGACACAGTGGCTGTTGAAGCCATTTGACGAGTGTCGTAGATTGGGTCTTACGGAGAAAGCAGAGAACCTAGCTCGAATACAGTTTCCTGACGCAATTGGCCTTTTGGTGGCAGAGACTGTCTTGCCTGAAGGCCCGTCTGACGGCAACATTTTGGAAGGTGATTGTCTGATATCGATAAACGGCGAAAACATCTCCAAATTTGGTCGACTAGATGAGATTCTAGATGACTCAGTGGGCAAGCAGATAGAAGTGGTTGTTCAGCGGGGAGGAGAGTATACGACGTCAACTGTATCGGTTGGCGACCTGCACGCTATTACTCCCGACCGTTATGTCGAGGTTAGTGGATCGATATTCCATAACTTGTCGTACCAAATTGCCCGGCAGTTTTCAATTCCTGTAAAGGGTGTATATATGTCTTTTGCAAGTGTCAATATGCGCCCTGATTCGAGCGAGAGCACTGGGTGGATTCTCGAGGAACTGGATGATAAGTCGACTGAAGATCTGGATGCATTAATTGAGGTGATGAAGACCATCCCGGATCGAAAGCGCGTATATGCCCGATATCGCCATGTCACTGACATGCATACTGTCCGCCAGGCTCTGATATACATCGATCGTCATTGGGAGAAATCAATGTATATTGTCACCCGAAATGACATTACTGGACTGTGGGATTACACAGATCTAGGGCCTGCTCTCGCTGCAGAGCCCGTTGTTCCACACACAGCAAATTTCATCAAGCTGAATCTACATAATGAGCACTGTAATAACTTGTTACGAAGTTTCGTTCGAGTCAAATGTTTTACTGCTACTAGGATTGAAGGATTCCATGCTACCAACGTCAACGAATATGGTTTGGTAGTTGATGCTGAAAGAGGCTATGTTGTTGTTTCGCGATTGGTTGCACCTCACGACATGTGTGATATTCTCGTCACTGTTGCTGACTCTGTGATGGTCCCGGGAAGGGTTGTATTCACACATCCGCTTCACAACTATTCCATCATCCAGTACGATCCTTCAAAAGTTTTGGCCCCAATCGAGTCTGCAAGGTTGAGTTCCAACAGTGTTTCCCAAGGTGATGAGGTGGTTTTTATGGGACACAATAATTTCAATGTTGTATCTGCTAAAACGCGCGTGCTGGATATCACTACCATCTACATACCTGTGACACCTGAAGTAGCTCCGCGCTATAGACCCACCAATCTGGACTGCTTGTCCGTTGACACTGTTCTAGCCAATGACTGCGGATCAGGGATCATAATTGACAACGAGGGATTCGTCCAATCTTTATGGCTCACATGCCTTGGCGATTACAATTCCAATACAAAGCGAGATCGTCTGTATCGGATTTCGGTGGATAGCGTCGCCATCAAACCAATACTTGACCAATTGAGGGCAGGGATAACTCCGGATCCTCGGTTCCTGGATTTTGAAGTGGTCGAATTATCAGTGCTTCATGCTCGTGTCAGAGGGGTTAGCGATGAGTGGATCAGGAAGGTTGAAGAGCATAGCAGCCCCTATAGACGACAGTTTTTCACCGTCTCGCGAGTATCTCAAGGAACTTCAGATAAAATTAGAGAAGGCGACGTCATTCTCGCTGTTAATGGCCGAGTTGTGACGAGGACGAACGATCTTATTGCCGCGGACAATGACGCCGAGTTGGAAGTGACGTTGCTTCGTAACAAGAAGGAAATGACTGTTAGGGTACCAACAGTTGGCTCCAACAGTCTGATTACTGATCGAGTCCTCATGTGGTGCGGTATAGTGATACACCGACCTCATCATTCTGTCAGGCAGCAGCATAGAGAACCGCCTTCTGATGTGTACATCGCACATACCATTTCTGGATCGCCAGCCAATCAGTACGGAATCACACCGACGTATTTCATTACTGATGTGAACGGCCTGCCAACTCCAACTATTGACAAATTTTGGGAAGTGGTGACAAAGATTCCCGACAACACTTACGTGAAGCTGCGCGTAGTGACGTTTGATAATCTCACATTCGCATGCTCTCTGAAAACCAATTACCACTATTTTGGCACTGCAGAACGAGTTCGAGATGCTCAGACTGGCGAATGGCATACTTACAGTTATAAAGATGACATTCGAAGTCTTGTATAAATATGTACATAAGTGATTGCATAATATCTTACACACGTCTAGAAGATAGCACCCCAATTAAAAAAACAAAACACTAAAATTATAAGCAAATAGAGTCGGCTGAAGTGCTTAGTAGTCTCAGTGATGTGTAACCATCATTACAAGACGCTCGAAAAATCAGTGTAAACCTAATAATGCAAATGAAATCTTTCACCAATATCTACTTTAGTAGGGCAGAAGACTCTTTAGCTTTTTGAAGCTGCTAGTATTCTTTGCATCGATGCTTCCATTCAAATGGCCTAACACCTTACTTCTAGACCATCCCACATTCCCATGACGACGTCCAGCCTGCCACTACTGTTAGACCAATGCTGCTAATTGGAACCGTCTTCATACCCGTTTGAACTGTCCAGTACCAGTTTTCCGCCATCGCTTAGCTGCACCCTTGTGCGTTTTCAGAGTTCTAACATTCGTAGGCACAAGAAATGAGCTACATGCCCGCCATGTGAAGCCCAGCGGTCGCAGGCCGGATTTTAACAGACTCAGCATGTTGTTGAAAAGGAAGTACGAAATTGGAGAATTTGTGGGTTTGGCAGATTAATTCTGTGTGCCGAGCATGCTGACATAAACGATGTTAATGGTAACTTAACGCCAATATTTAATTAAATGTTAATGACTTCAATTGATTTTTTTGACAGTCGTATACCATATAGAGCCGTACTTTTCGTAATTATTTTACATGACTTTTTTGTGCGTTCATGCTGGTCATATTATTTGGTCTGAGTGTTCATCAGAGCTCTGAAGGCGGAAAACTCGGCAAAAGTAATATAGACGTTGGACCAGTCGTGCCAAATTAAACCAACGCAAGCAAAACCCAATATTGTAGGAAAACAAAGTTCATTACCATTGCTTATATATACACTCTAGTCTACTCAGTTATCCTTCAGGGCTTGTCTTCGTCGCCTTGAGGCACTCCACCTTTCTCAAATGGAGCGTCTTTCCTGGCATCGTCCAGCATTGGCTTGATACCTTTCTTTACCAATGCCACCTAAAGTCAGAATAAGAAATCACACATCGACATACGTTTACACACTCCTGATATGCCTGCCATGTTTCTTCGCATTCGTTGGAGATCTGAATATTAGCTGGGACAAATTCGCCAGTCAACTCACGGATTTCCCCTTCAAAAACTCTGCTGTTAGACATCGTAAAATCATTTGCCTCCGCTAACCATACTTTCTGTATACCACTCGTTGAAACAGTTATCGTATGCCTTCTTGGCGTCCGTACACTCTGGTGCAAAACTGGCCGACATGAGGTTCCCCATGGAAGCTGCAAAAGAAGAAGCGGCGATATGATTGCCTATAATGCATCTACAGCATGCAGTAAAGACCGGGCAAAGGATGTACCAAAAATACGAATAGTGAGTTACAATAATAAAAACATTATGATATAAATAAAATTTGATAAGGAAATCTCATATCCGAAACCGTTAAACCACTCCTAGAGTTGAACAGGCAACTCGCTCTCTTATTATCCGTCAGAATCGTGGTCTTCAGATTCAACAAAATGTCGACCATACACGTGTTCATAGCCCGTATCTTCCTCGTAGAAGCCTTCCTCTATATGGCCTGTAGATAGTCTATCTGCAGTAACGTTGATGTATGCCTGGATTATCAGGATGAGCAAGGCAATAGCACTAAGAATACCGAATACAATAATGGGCACATGTAGGTTGTGCCTCCGACTATTAGAGAGCACAAGGATCAACTCAATAAACCCAAATGCCACAGTCCCGACTGCGCCAGCGAGTAGTTTCTCCCAGCTTCTATGGCAATTTCGTGATGCCCTCTCCCACTGAGGATGTCCGCTATCCAACCGTGCGTATGCCATGATGGCAAATACGGCCCATTCAAGGCGACTATTATTTATATACGGCTCATGCACAATTAGAACTGCCCCTCTTTTATTTCATCACTTGGCACTGAACTCAACTCAAAATACCGCCAAGTGAATTCGAGGATACTCTTTTACAATAAATGGAATAGCTCAATAGGTAAATCTTAAATAATACATAAAGACCCATACTGGTTACATGATTAATAGATGGGTGTCCTCAAAGTCTTCCAGATCTTCAAAAAACGATGGATCCATGTCAAACTGTTCTCCAACAAGTCCCTTCACAACTATTATTATTTCGTCTAGCCTCTCATAAATCAGCCTGCTGAATATCAGAGCCAGTACGCTTAACTGACCATCGTCGCTGAGCAGCCGATAATTCTCCGCATACTTCTTGAAATGCCCTTCAAAGCCAAAGTCTTCTAATCGTTTTTCCGGAAGGCCTGGATCCTCTTTCCGGTGAATCTCATAAAGCTCTGCCTTCATTCTGTTCATTAAAGATTCAGAACAAACTCCAAAATGGTCATAAAGCAATTGAGCATGTTTGACAGTCATTTGCGCCGGTGAAATCCTTGGAAGAGGAACTCCAGATAGCAGTGATTCAGATGCCATATTTATAATAGCAAAGTAATCAGTTGACAGTTCACTGGAAGTCCACCCGATGCGATCGATTATTGTGGGTACCCAAGCACTCGGATCATGCAAACTGTCAAAGACAACATACAATCCATAGTATAATTGGGTCAATTCTCTGTGCAAACGGATCAGACGCTGATACTTCGCCTTCGGCCACTCTCCAGCAAGAGAGGGCTCAAATTTAAGCATCGTCATCAAAGGCTGTGTGCGAGCAAGCTGCATCAACAATGCACGCAATCTTTCAAGGATTATATCCTTTCGCAGCGCCATATGCACTTGCTCATCTTTCATCCGCTCCAATGCAAACTTTCCGATATCACAATGAATGTTACCTACCCCTCGTAAAATGAGAGCTAGAATCTTTCGGACTGCTGCTTTCCCAGTGGTAGGGTGAGGAAAGCAACTGGCAATAAAGCCAACGGATATACCAACAACGACAGTCGCGAATCGAACCCACGCGACATGAAACCCCCATTGAATAACCACAGCGGATGTAATGGTAACGTCTTGCCAACTCGTTCCAAGAACAAGCACTGTTGATGTGCAAAAAACAATTGCTGGCATCGGAGCAATGTGAACAGAGAAGTGTCTGTAGAATGCTAAAAACACCATTACAACTGCGGTGACAATGCCATAACCATAATGGTTTCCATGGCCACTTCCTGTCGATATGTACCAAGCCACCATTCCAAGGAGACAAGCAAAGAAAGTATAAACGATTTTGGAGATAAACCCATAGACTGTGTCACCTGGATTCTCAGAAACCGAAATTGCTGTCATGATGGACGCCCAGATCAGTCTGTTACTGTAGAACCATCCAGCCGTCGATCTGCAAAATATTGGAGTGGCTGATGCCACCGCAAAAACGGCACACTTAAGATCGAATATAAAATGCTTGTTCATCAAGAGCTGGTATGTCCTTAATACACGCCGTCCTACGAGATGACCGACATTCCTAGGAGGACCAAAGTCTGGATCACGGGCCTGAGCATTGGAATGTGGCTGGTAACCAGGAACCGAGTCCGGACTAGGCACCTCTTGTTCGCTTCCCAAAACATTCTGATGGAAACTTGCCTTGGCTCTGCTGGTTTTCTTAAATGGTATGAATAATTGTGCAGTGGGCCGATTCTCATCAAGCGAGATAAATAAATCCAGAATATCGGCTAGAACTTTGGAGTAGCCTCTCACCGCAAATCCAAGCAATGCACCCAACGAATAATACGCTAGAAGCAAATGCTGCGAATTTTTCTCACAGGCGAGGATGGTATCCAGTCTATTATTCTTAAGCTGTATCATAGCATCATCGAGCTCTTTCCGTATCTGCAAGATATTTTCCGCTTGTAGCTTCTGATCCTCCACGAGAGCTCTCCGCTTCCAAGGAAGCAGATAGTCGAGTCTGAACTTATTTGCAGCAACCATCCAGTTTATAATGCCATCAATTGCTTTATCGCCTACTTCCAAAGAGTGGAGAAAGTGGTCTGCGATCATCCGCATAACATTATCGAGGTCATTGAGCGTTAAGTGGTCTGAAATGTTCTCTTCGGCAGCTTGCAACGCGTGCATTCGTCGTTGAGCTTCGAACTCCCCAACCGGCATGTACTTTTCATGTAGCGCATCATAAAACAGTGACGAATGACTGCTCATTTTCACGCTTGACACTTGGGAGAGTCTTCGAGTATTGAGAGGTTGGAGCTCATTTCGTATGATTTGCTTCCGCTCATGAATACGGCTGTAGAAGTAATCAAACACCGACAGTGCATTAATGAGGTTCTTTATCTGAGACCTGAGCTCACCAGTGTCTCCAGAATCCAGACGCCCGAATGAGAACTCGAGTCTGCTGAAGTTCGCATTGAGATCCATGAATAACGACTTTGCCAGGATTCCACTAGTGGTATTATTGAACTCTTTATACTGGCCATAAGAATCACTAGATGGCTTGACTTCATTGAAAAATTTGATCTGCTTCTTTGACAACCCGCTGAGACCAGACAATGCTTTGACTCCCAGGCCAATAAAAGCGAAACTGGATGTAAACGGGAATATCAGACACGACAGAACAATATTCAGCAAGAATACAATACCAGCTGGCTTCACAATAATAAGTCCCATAACAAGTCCAGCAAAATATGGAAACAAACATCCAAATAAGCATGTAACTGATAACATTATAGTCCCGAGAATAGACGGTACTATAAACAGAGGACTGAGACGTCGAAGTTGAAAATAGAACGTCAGCCCGCATAATAAGGCAAATATAAAAACCGCCGTTGTTCTTGTCTCGAGAAAATGACCATCAAATATTCGCTCCTGTATACATAGCGTCAGGTCTGCGTCGTCTTTGCAAATCCCATCCACAATCAATTGCTTTGCTATATCCGAAGCAGTCTGATCTCCCCTTATTCGACTCGTGATTGCGGACGCGACTACTAAATGAAGCCATGAGTAGCACATGCACATACCACACATCACGTTGAGCACAATACTGAGGATGTAGGATTGTCCACCAGGAGGATTAACGACAGAGAAGATTGATATCAAATACGCAGCGCTGGACAGCCAGACGTGAGACCGCGTAATAATCGTTAACAGGGCTCCAATCCACATGGCAGCCCATGTCCTGATTACAGTTACCAAAGAGGGCCCATCAAGATGATCCAATATATACCCAGGACGAATGACGGCCCACACGGTTCTCCACCATGGCACTTTAGGCTCCAGTTCCTCCTCGTCATCAGCGGAAATCACTGTAGCCACTCTCGATGGCCGCCGCCAACTGGCGCTTGTGGTACTGGCTCCAGAATATGTTCTATTTCTTCCAGTTTCATCTCGATGTTCGCTGGTGAATGCTTTAGGCTCTTCGGGAACATATCCTTCAACAGAATGAACTGGGCTTAAATCTGATTGAACTGACATGTTTCTGCCGTTTTCGAAGTCCTAATTTCCCGTCTACACGAACCACACTGGGAATAGTGCCGCGTGTAAAGGCGACAAATAGACAATGGAGAAAGGCAAACTAGATCGCTTCCGGAGCCGATTGCATATATATATAAACAGTATAACAAGAGGTACGAAGCAGATGAGAACCCTAATGTGCCGCATATGTACCCTGCCAAAAGCGGTCAAAAACAATACGACGCACTGCCGATCTATGTTCAAAAAATCATATATGCACACTCCAACGATGAGGGGAAGACAAATATCAAACAGAATTCAATATTAACTGCAAGATACTTTTAAATAATAATACGTCATTTCGCCATAAAAAATACAAATAAATATAAAACGACAATCACAGTAGAGTGATTTGTTGATCTAGGTATTCCTGCGCTATCTCATCGCCCTGACCAGCAGCTTCGAGCATGAAATGTTTCGTGACAGCCATTCGAATAGGATTATATTTGTCCGGATCCTCTGTTAATAGTCGAGGATCGTCCAGCAGCGAGCCAAATATGCCTGCGATTTTGGAAAATGGCATCAACTTGATAGGTGTGATATCGGGATGCACCATCTGCATCAATGCAAATTCCCGCTGGCCTATAGTAGCCCCTTCGACGGCAGCCACGCTCCACAACCAAGCACAATCTGCTAGACTCCATCTGCTGAAAAATTCCGTATCAAGCCCTTCATTGTTGGGTGAAATTCTATCTGTTTTGAACTGAAAAAGCTCCGTAGCCAAACCCACAACCATTCCCAAAGCTTCCTCTTTAAAAGCAAGTGCTGCCAAACTCACATCCCAGAACGCCTTCCCGAGATCACTTAGATCAAGGAGCCGGGACGGGACAAAAGACGCAATGAACTGCAAATCTCGAAACATTGTTTTAGCCTCATGTCTGTAAGATTTGATAATGCGACGAATTTCCTCCACAATAGCGTCCGTCGTAGGCTCAGGTCCTGGAACTGTCCGGTGAAAAAACGGCGATAAAAATGCGCCTGATGAGCTTCTCTTGGCCTCCACAGTAGCGATAACCTCACCAAGAGAAGAAATTGCAGAGTTACTGGGTGCTCGTGGGAAACCACGATGTCCGATACTGTCAGAACCGAAAGAAACCATATTTGACCTTGAATGAAAGGAAGACCTTACGGAGCCCGGAGTACTAACAAGTCCCGAGCCAGACACAGACAGAGATGACACAACCAACATAACTAGTTCATGTATGACCTGCAATTTGCCCAGCGGAGAAGGCGTTACTGATAGTCGCTCCAAACATCTCTTGTACGTTAACTCGGCATCGAAATCGTGAAATTTCAAAGAATCAGTCACCAATAATGACTCGGGGGCTACGCCTAGATCTGAACTGCCATCTTCAGCAATTGGTACACTTGTCGGAAGTATTGGCCGCGAAATCCTTTTGGATGGTTCAGGTGGTTCTACCATATTGATGAGAAGTGACTGGGTGTTCTTGGAAATCGCAGCCTTCAACTTCAATTGCTGTTCCAACTCCCTAGCAATTGCTTGCGAGACAATCGGCGCGTCTAGCCACTTGTCAGTCTCGGACCCTGTCGTTAGTCTATCATTCAATTCCAATTACTCTGTATATTTAACATACCCTTGAAAAAGCAATCCACACCAATGTCGGTATAAATCAAACTCGTCAGCTGCATCTGCAGTTTTAAAATGAGCTTGTCCAGCTTCCGACGCTTGATATCCCCGTTCTCATCCTTGTCAACATTTTCACCAGTACCATCTGCATTCGCAACAGCCTCGTTCAAACTTCTATTGCGCCGATGTTTCGGTTCATCCGAAACTGAGCTACTTGGCTGTTCTTCGATATCAGGACGCCTACTTATGTCCAGCGAAGCAAAATTGTCCAAAAAGTTTGGCGTTGACTTCTGTGGTCTATGGCCTCTAAAACTTGTATTCCTCTCGGCATTGGGTCTGCCAGAAGTCAAAGCACCATCGCCATCGCCGTCAAATAAGCCAGTCATAGATCCCCTATGGTTATGAGTAATTCCCAAATTCGCACTAGATCTACTTAGGCCTTCGACTTCAATAATTAACTTCCACAAGTCATTTTTGAAAAGTAGGTGACTGCTCAGCAACGAATCTCCAAGATTTTTGCTACTATTCAAAGTATCACCCATGATGCGCCTGACCAAATCATCAACTTCACAGCAAAATCGATGGATCACTTCTTCACCTGTGCAAAAGTTCTGAATCTTTTGGCCGATAAGCCAGTTTCGGGTCGCTTCAGACTCGCGATCCGAAAGCTTAAATTGACCAGCCAATTCTCGAGAAGCAAACAAAGAATCGCTATTCACAGACAAAATATTGCTATTCACAGAATGTCTCTTATTGCCATAGTCCCTTTTTGACGCGGTAAATCTTTTGAATGAGAATGCACCGAGTGATGATACAGAACCCGAACTGTTATTCCGCTTTAAAGACGAGAATGACGGAGGAATCGGTGCAGCAGCAATATCAAGGGATTCAACTGAAGCTCCATAAGTAAGTGATACTGCCACATCCCTTGCGCGGGACCACAGCTTATGGCCTCTTACCTCAGTGATATACCAAATCTTTGTTCTCAAATCATTGATCAGCTCTAAGGTTCCGTCACAACGCCTTCGAGCTGCTTGTAGCTCTCCTTCGAAAGGAGACGAATATTCTCTGCAACTCTTTAACTGCGACCGAACTTTGGACAGATTGAAAACCTTTTCTTTCTCAATCATAGTAAACACATGATTATTAAGAGACTCTGCTACCGTATTGAATGATGGATTCTTCGGATTCGGTAATAGCTTCTTAAGAGAAACAAGTGCTGTCGAATACTCTTTTGCATCCAGCAACTTTGAAGAAGCCATACTTCTGTTCAAAGCGTCGAGCAGCAAATTGGAAAGATATGAACTTTGAGGTGATACAACTCCTGAAGCGAAATTCTCGTTGTCGCTTGGTTTTCCATTAACATACGTCTTTCCTAATATGACGATGGGATAGGGAGAATTAGATATTTGCGATATCAATTTTGTGACAGCTCTCTTGATGACAGTGAGGTGCTTCTTATGAGCAGATGCTACTGGCATGATAAACGTGTCTTCAGGTTCGTAATCCTGATTCGTAGCTGTTGAGAGCGACAACCCACACAACTGGTCCAAAATAGATTCCGGACGAACGTCATGTATGCTGAGGTCAGCGCCGACTTGAAATATCTGCCATTTATCAGTGACTGGATGAGACAAACCAATTCTATGAGACTTTCCTGTCCTAAGAGAATACAAGTGTTGCGAAGTGTCCTTAAATTGCAGATGGGGAAATATTTTGAGTAAGTCCTCCATGACTGGCTCAATATCCTTGCGAACCTGTTCAAGTCTCCATTCCTCATCATCGCCAATTAAAGGACTGGATGAAGCTGACGCATCTGACGAAGTATCCAGATTATCTGAAAAGGTGTCCTGACTTGTCTCATGGAGACTCGGCAAGCTTTCATGAACCGAGTGTGAGAGGCTTAGATAGCTGGACGCAGTCATGCCGGCTGAGCTGAGTGTGGATGAAAAATCGCCAAGTCCTCCATGATGGCTATAAGGGCGACCCATAACTCTACCGTGAGCAGGAACATGAGCAGTCAAGTTAACTGCTCGATGGTGGAGTGCGAAAGCAGGAAATAGAGCAGAATACAGGCATAAAACATCTGACGGGGTTAGCACAACAAGTTGACCACGGGAGCAGTACAAATGTGCAGTGGACGACTGAGTAGCACCAGCTGAAGACACACTGGCAGCCCGGGTATCATACTGTGCCGAGTAGGACGAAATTGATGAAATCGACTGCGATGCCATTGACCGATTGTTGTATTTGAATAACTGGTAGTCGTCATCGAGAGTGAATCTACCCATAATCGATGCCAGGAGAGTCTTGATAGTGCTATGCTCAGCAATAGATTGATGGTTGTGATCGTATGCAAAAGACCACGCGTACTGATATGCACGATCAAAGACCAAAGAAAGAATTTTTTTTCGTTGCACGTCGCTGATATAATAATCAGAAAGAATACCCACCTGCTCAGGATTGATCACAATACTTCTCAAGTACCGTGAGAAGAAATACTTGACACCGAGTATTAGTGAGGCATTGGCACGTAGATGATTGCTGACCTTGGCCAGAATCATTTTGATGAAAACCAAGAAACCGACGGGCATTATACCAACCGACTCATCAGCGACTAATGCAAATAACTTTTCCACAGAATTATATGTAAATTCAAGTGATGCCGGTCCACTGATATCAGGAGAAGCTTCATCAGATGAGGATCCCAGAGATACCGAAGATCGCTTCTGAAGGTTTGACCTGAAAGATCCGCTAGTACCACCAGTAAGCACTGCCGCGGCCGCCGCCGCCACGGTTGCAGTCCCCTGACTTGTGGCCAATGAAGCACTGGCAATTTCAGGTGACGATAACTCAGAAGTAGACGTTGAAGTGGCAGTTGTTGGTGATGAAACGTTCAGATTCATGTTCGAAAAGCTACGGGTAGGTGTCAGCACAGTCAAAAAACTACCTTCCTGCAGCAAGGATAGAAGGAACGTTTCAAAAGTAGATGCAAATGGCACGCCAGACATTTCCAAAACTCGGTCGAGAACCGCAAACACGAACGACTCACCGCATTGGGACTCCAGAAGACTGGCACAAATAACAGAAAAATACTCGAACCGCTGAGCTTCAGGGGTGTCTGGTGGGAACACAGCATGAAATAAAAGGTCCATAGGATGATTACGGTTGAGAGTAGCGATATCTTCATAAGTGTCGTTAGAGGGATTGACGAAGTAATCCAAGTCAGATGCAGATAGAGATTTCAAACAGCAAGAAACAAACGTAGGTGCCGATTTGAGGAGAGTGACAAACGAATTAAGCAGCTGGCGACGGTTCCAGTCCAGCATGGATGGGAAATGGGAGGTCTTGATGATGCAATCGTCTTTGAGGAAGTGAGACGAAATGTCCAAAGCGGTTTGGTAAGCTGTGGTGAACTTGGTGAGCTCGCGGCCGTTCAGCGGAGCCTGGCTGTGGAATCGAGTCAGTGAAATGTGCAATCGACTCACCACATTGTAGTGCAATACCAACTGGCCAAGTCGTGAAGCGGTCGATGAAGCAGTTGCAGTCTCTAGGCTGAATGTAATATCTGACTGGATGAGACCATCCATGATCTTTTGCGGTGGTTGCTTGGCTGGTAATGCTAGAGACGGCAGAGGCCTATTTATATGCGAAGACCTCGGTGTCTGTGCCGATATTCTGGCAGTGTATGAGACGTCGTCTGCCAGTGAAATCAAGTCATCATCTGGAGGAACTACTGTCTGGTATTCCGGACCATCATCAGGCTCAACAGGCTCTGCTGCATATTCAATTTTGGACTCCATAGGCTCCTCAAGCTCTATGACCTCTGCAGGGTCCAAATCATGAGTGCTTAGATCGCTGACGGAGACGTCTGCCGTATATTGTTGACGGCTGTCACCGAGGAACGACGTCGACGACAGAGAGTCGACATCCGAGTTGTATTCCTGGTCGTCTGCCCGGCTAAACAGATAAGGAGCAGTTAGAGAATTAACGGTCGCCATTCTAGGGATTAGAACTCAAGTCGAATAAGTTTATGAAGCAGCAAGAAAATTTAAGCGCCGTCTTCTCTTGATCAAACTTACGTATGCACATCAATCAGTGACATCAATAGGAAGCACCATAGCACGTACCAACTCAGAACACGCTAAACGTCAAAAGGATTCGCAGGACCAGAATAACCCTGACTGGAAAAGGAATAGGAACTGGCTCGCGCTTCTACAGAGCCAGTTCGCTTTTATTGAACTGTCTTTATTTCTCGTGTCCTGGCCAGCCCGTCTCAACTGGCAGCGATCTAACCGATCTAGGAACCTACCAAGAGATGAGCTACAAACCGGTAGCTATCGTCGTTAGCAACAGCCCACGTATCCAGCTAGTGCAGCAGTCGGTTCCGTCACTCCGACACAGGCACGATGATGAGAAAACGGTCTCAGTAAAGGTTCGCGGGCGGGGGGAACCACGTCTAATATGCTGTATCTGCTGTGTTTGTATGTCGGCGTTTCTTTTTGCAAGACGCGCCCTGGTACAAGGCCACTATGCCAGGTTTGGCTGCAGATGCGGCGGTCTCTGTCGTAGATCAAGCTCAAACAAGAATAGCGCATTGCAGGTACTGCAGTCGAATAGCCACGCCAGGAAAACGTGGTTTAAAACTACTTTGGATGCCTTCGACAGAGGCCATGAGGATGTGAAACCAACTTGTATCAGCAGCCATAAAACTGCAATATGTTCCACTGACATATCATCTTCGAATAGATGTCCTCCAATGACTTATGACGAGCCTCATAAATGGACTTTGACACTTGTTCTGCTGCCATCGCACGCCGGAATGTACTTGCGAGCCACCCCTATTTATATGCCTTCCTCTGGTAGTTCGGCGGGTCCATGTAGCCTGGCAGGTATCAATGCGCAGCAGAATGGCTGGGGTGCAGGGGTGCGTGTAGCCGCTTGTGAGACCTCTGCAGTACTGGTGATTTGATAAGTAGCAAATCCCAGTGGTAGTCCAGCCTCAAAACAAGCTTTATTCCCTGTAAGTATGTGTTTTCTCCAGCCCGCGATGGTATCCCTTGACCTCATGCACGTGGCCGATCCATGCCACCGTTACAGTAAACATAGGTGCGGCGGATCGGCGGCCCACCACGTACATGTACGACAGGAAGCTTGGAGCTACGACCAGCGGAATATCTGTGTCGATTCGCAAAAGTTATATCAAAAAATAAAACACACGTACTAAGAATCTAGTCATTGATTGGATAACGCTGCGAACTTATTAAATATACCTTATATGTGTGACGATCGTTTCACTATCGCCTAAACGTGGTAAAGGTGGTTTCCGTTGCTGAAGTTTGTGACACGCAGTCTGCTGGAGCCTGCCAGCATATCTTCTGTAGTCATCTTGGTTGGTTTGCTATCAGCTGCCCAGTACAGGGTCTGCTGGTTCCTGAGCTATACGGGGATTTTCAGAGCATCACCCATGCACCCCGCTCATGATGTCATGCACATCCGGAAGTGCCCGCCCGCCTTGATATCCTATGCCATTTCCCTGCCAGGACATCTGCCCCTCGCCAGCCCAAGAAATTTCTCGTGCCGTAGTGTCTGCCGAGAAATTACTTTCGAGCATTAGCGGATGTCCTCTAGCTTATTTTTGCCTGTCTTTTACTAGATTAATCGAAGTTAGTCGAACTAGGGAGAAAGGATCGCACAGCTCAGCTTAGCACTACTTCTGCACTAATTCGCGCCACTTTAGCACACATTCTCATACACCAGTATGTATCAATCGGCACCATATCAGCTGTATCCCATGGCAAGCCAATGCCAGCTCCGTAGCACTCAATATCATACTTGTATGCGCCCAGCCGGAGCCTTTGGCATACAATGCGGTTTTTCATGCACAATGGTTCCAGCGCGTTGGCTTTAGGATGCATGTTTCCCTATTCTGCTAGATGACAGCTGCACAGCGCCGATCGAACTTTATCAGCCGTACGTCCTCTGACGCTGCTTTGTCATTCTTCGTTTCTCATTTCAATCTTCGCAGACAGAAAACATATCTAATCTTAGAACACGTTCTTCCATACAATTTGGGACTTCATTTTTACTGTTCTTTTCCCCTTAGGTTCTTTTTTTCAGCTAAGTGTGTCTTTATCTTTGCCGACCGCAACCACATCAGACTGCAGGCAGAATCGGCTGACATGGTACCGTTACAAGCTCATCTGGCCTGTTTCTCCACGTATAGAAAAGCAGTTTACACTATCTGGTAGTTACTGCTAGTGATATCCTTCAAGCATGTGGAATTCTGCTTGTATGCTTCTGTTTTGACACTTTCACGCCAGTAGCTAGCCTAGGGGGCCTTGCCCACGACTATGCGTAACACTCAGTCCGCAGCCCTTGCCCTTCTGAAAAATTGCCGTGGTTCGCGTACTTCGCTGGTGTAAATCTAACATCTTCCAACTCCAAGATGGCTCCACTTGGTCGTCCCGAAAACGTGCTTAAGCGGGCCGACGAGTTGATTGCCGTCGACCAGTCGGCCGCTGCACTTGAGCTGCTGTATGACACCATCTCGTCAAAGCGGACCCGCAACGTAAGCCAGGCTTACCTGGAACCCATTATCCTGCGATTTGTTGAGCTGTCTGTAGCGCTTCGCAAGGGCAAAGTTATCAAGGACGGACTGCATCAGTACAAGAAGCTGATCCAGGCGACATCGATTGAATCCATTGAAGTAGTGGTGAACAAATTTCTCCAGCTGTCGGAAGATAAGGTTGCTAATGCTCAAGCCCAGGCTGATAAGCTGACTTTGGATGCCGACGAGGATCTGGAGGCTGCTGACTCTCCTGAGGACATTCTTCTGTCGACTGTGTCGAGTGAGCAGACAAAGGACAGGACTGATCGTGAGTTAGTGACTCCATGGCTCAAGTTTCTCTGGGAGGCCTATCGTTGCGTGCTTGATGTTTTGCGAAACAACGCCAAGCTGGAGGTTTTGTATCAGACGGTTGTCCATCAAGCATTTGACTTTTGTATCAAATACACCCGCAAGACTGAGTTTCGACGGCTGTGTGAGCTTCTGCGCAACCATCTCCAGTCGGCCGCTGGTCAGTCCAAGAATGCTGGCGTGCTGAATCCCGTCGACTTGAGCGATGCCGATACACTGCAGAGATATCTCGACACGAGATTTGAGCAGCTCAACGTGGCCGTCAAGCTCGAGTTGTGGCAGGAGGCATTCCGGTCAGTCGAAGACGTCCACACATTGCTGACTGTTTCGAAACGGCCTGCTAAGGTGTCTACGATGGCAAACTACTTTGAGAATCTGGCGCGAATCTTTTTAGTCAGTGGCAACCACCTGTACCACGCTGCTGCCTGGAGCCGATATTACAGTCTGGTTTTGCAGGCTCGAAGTGTCCCAGAATCTGAGCTCACTCGAATCGCTTCACTGCTCATGCTGTCTGTTTTGTCCATTCCCACCTCGAATCACAACAGCCGTGGCGGTTTCTTTGAGGTCGATGAACTCAAGCATAGAAACACCCGTCTTTCCAGTTTGTTGAACTTGACAAAGACGCCCAGTCGCGAGGCTCTTTTGTCGTCAGCGCTGACCAAGAACGTGCTTGCACATGCTCGACCAGAAGTGCGAGATTTGTACAAGATTCTCGAGGTTGACTTCCACCCTCTTAGCATAAAGAAGCGCCTGAGTCCTGTCATTGCCAAGATCGGCTCTGATCAATCTTACCAGCCATATGTCAAGTCACTCTATCAGGTTATCCTGACCCGACTGTTCCAGCAGCTCTCTCAGGTTTACAAGACTGTCAAGCTCGATTTTGTTATCCAGCTTTCTACACTTCCGGCGCCTTTCGATGCTTCTGGTGTCGACATTGAGCGATTTATCGTCAAGGGTTGCCATAAGGGTGAGTTTGGCATCCGTATCGACCACGACAGCTCTTCTATCACCTTTAAGGATGACGTGTACGATTCCAACAATCATACGTCTCCCGCATATTCCAAGTCTTCAACCTTGCAGGCAACTCCGGCTGATATTGTTCGCACCCGGCTGTCCAGCCTTGCTAGCGCGTTGCTGGCGACTGTGTCTAAAGTGGATCCTGTCTACATTGAATACAAACAGGCGGCTCGGCGCACGGCCATCGAGCGTGCAGCTCGGGGCCTTGAAGAGGAGAACATGGATGTTATTGACCGGCAGCGGCGCATTGAAGAGCGCCAGAAGAGTGCTGAGATTGAGCAGCAGCAACGAGAGGAGGAAGAGGCCAAGAACAAGGCGCTGCGCATCCAACAGGAGCATCAGGCTGAGCAGCAGCGGTTGGCTGATGAGCAACGCAAGCGTGATTTGGAAAGGATCAAACGCGAGCAGGATGCTATTCGTGAGCAGGAGAAGAGAAAGATCGCCGAAGAAATCAATAGCAAGGGCATTATCAAGATTGACGTTAATAACCTGGAGGAACTCGATACTAATAAACTTATGTCAATGCAAGTTGAACAGTTGGCAAAGGAAAACAAGGATCTCAATGAGCGGTTGAGAATCATTGGTCGCCGAATGGACCATCTGGAGAGGGCATATCGATTGGAAGAGGTTGAGCTATGGAAGAAAGATGCTGAAGCACAAGAACAATTTGATCGCAAGACCTACGAAGCTCGCAAGAAAGCAATGCTCATCAAATCGAAGCAGACCCATGAAGAGGCCCTAGCGCTCAAGTCTCGCCTTGAGCGCATTGTTCCCGACTATGAGTCGTTCAGGCGCGAAGTCGAGACGAAGCGAAAGCATGTTTTCGAGGCCAACAAGGCGAAGAATGCCAAACTTTTGGAAGAAGAAAAGAAACTCAGAATTGCCAGAGTGAAGGCTGAACGTGAGCGTGAGCGCAAAAGGAGAGAACTTGAGGAGGAAGAGCGAAAAGAGCGCGAGGCTAGACAGGCAGAAATTGAAGCTGCCGAGAAAGTAAAGCGAGAAGCTGAGGACGCAAAGCGTGGTAATGTGTATGTGCCTGGTGCTCTGCGTAGTAGGCCTGCTCCAGTTTCTGCTGCTCCAGTCTCTGCTGCTCCAGTCTCTGCTGCTCCAGTCTCTGCTGCTCCAGTCTCTGCTGCTCCAGTCTCTGCTGCCCCAGTATCAGCTGCTCCGCCTTCTGCTGCACCAGCTGCTAATCCCGTAGCGGCTACTGCTGCCGTTGCGGCAGCTTCCAATGCTTCTCCTGTAGCGGCTGTTGGTTCTGGAAAGTGGGTTCCTCCATCTCTCCAGCCCAGAGGTGAGGAGCCGCGACCATCATCTACGAATGCTGCCAACTCACGATTGCCTCCGGTGGAGAGGCCTGTTCCTGCAGAGAGAACTGCACCTCCACCTGCGACGACCGGTAGATACGTTCCTGGCGCGTTCAGTAGAGGTAGAAGGTCGTGATTGAAATAGTCTGAACTGTTCTGTTAATCTCAAAAGACTATTTGGTTTTATCATATCACGTATGTAGAAAACAAAATGATTTCATTGTTATTTGAATATTTTTATATTCACTGTTTTCAGGCAATGGTTGGGTACAGTGGAGCGCTTGAAGTGGGTCGCGCTGTCCAAGTGGTCCAAGTGTAAGTGTTTGTCGTAGAAATGGTTCCAGGGATGGCCCCTTCAATGCCACTATCATCCAGGTTGACAACTTCTGGATTAACGTCATCGGAAATTGCGGCTCTCTTTGCCAAGTATATTTTAGAATTCAGCGGGTCGAATACTGAATAAGCGTTCTTAAAGAATGCATCTCCTAGAACGTATTCAGAAGCACCCATAAGGGCCAGTGCCTGTGCTCCTGACGGCCCGTCAGTCGACCACAGGTATTCGCCGGGGACTATAAGATCGGAAATGGGAATATCAATTGCAATCTTTCCAATGTTGACTGTCACTATACTATTGCTCACGATGGGTGCCGTTGAATTTGTATAATAGACCTGATATTGGGAATAGTAAGAAAAGCCCAATTTCTGCCCAACCTGGGCAACGAACTCAGGTGGAACTTGGCTGAAAGGAGAACCAGTATCTAGAATCACGTTACCAATACCAGTTAAATTGTTACCGTCTAATGCCAAAGACTGTACATTAAGTTGGTAGTAGAAGTTTGTGCCATAGCCTGTAGTGACAATATCATACGAATAAATGGGCTCCTCATATCGAGATGGCTCGATTCCACCAAATATCACACCTCCACCAGCGCCACCAGATTCAAGGTATATTGAAAAGGCTGGAGAGCTTGTTGCGTTTTGTCTGTAAAGCGCTTCGGGAACATTGGAGTACGTTTCATTAGTCAGATTAGCTCCTGGACCCACCCCAAGTAGCCCAGGAACGCCTGCACCCAGATAGAAGTCATCGACGACTCCAAAAGGGAATTGCTCTACCTCATCAGCCTGAACTTTAATGTCGTCCTGGCCCCACCGGCCAAACACCCCACCCGCGCCATATACCGCCGTGAAGTTTTGAGACTGCCACTGAAATGTAGATGAACGGTTCGGATAGAACTGTGGTGAGTTGTCGTAGGTGTCATTAGGACCAAACACCCATAAATACGGCGAGCCAGTATCAAATCCAACCTCAATTAGTTGAGGGGGATTTCCAATACTCAAATTTGTCAGATAGAAATTATATCCAGTTGTCAAAGTGAGGTTCTGGATTTCGGAGGTACTCTGCGCGGAGTCCTTTTCGTCATCATTTGGCTCAAAAGGACGCGTCAGATAATGTGGTATATTAGCAAGTCCACCCACCGGGTTTTTTGCATTTTGGACTGCATGGAATTCAAACTTGAGCGCTCCTCTATCCGCATTATTTTCATCATTTCGGACCGCTGCCTGCGCGGAAGCTGTCAGTGCAATTACGATAAACAATAGTTTCATACTGCCCTGGTGAAATGTCCGGGAACTTCCTGCAAATATATAGTTCCAGGCACCACTGCCAAGCGCATTCCTGCATATGGTGATGTCAAATGTGGAACGCAGCAGACATGGAGTGCCTGCAGATCGCTAGAAGAGGCAAAGTTTTACTGATTATAGTAAAGTTCAGCCCTATATTTCGCGGCCGGCGGGCCCATCGAGTTTGCGTTACTTTATTTGGAACACTTTCAGGTCAAGCGTACTGTAGCTGAACTTGTATTCTTCAATTTGAAGTCTAGTAGCTTAGGCGATGACTTAGGTGATCTCTCTAGAAATGGTATGTTCTCCTGTCGATCCATACCGCCCATCCTCGAAACGCAGGTTCGAAACATTGCTGTTTTCACATTCAGAAGCTGACACCCACTGCCAACCAATGACACTCGGATCTTCGCCATTTCTGTAGCTCTCGCTCTCTCTGCCCCGAGTGGATCGATTGGGTCACTGTATGCTCGTCAATGCGAGTTGCGAACTTAGAAAGTAGCAGTGGTGGTAGAATCAGACAGAGTTCTCGATAGCTCTGTCTAACATTCTCGACAGAGCTGCTCTTATTGCCTGTATATGATTTGACCTTAGCACTCTTTTTGAGCGGTTGCGCGTTAGGACCTCCCAACCTCGGATGGTTACATGCCTTTCAGATCGCTGCCACAGATGAACACATATCCGTCATTTGGCGACATCTCCAACGGCAATCCAATCCCTTGACGAGTCCAACAAAAGTTTTGTTCTTTGCATTGAGAATAGTCGCCATTTTGGACAGCTTGTTGGCCTGATGAGAACCCTGGACTTAAATTGGATTCATAACACGACGGCTGTATCGGCACTATTTGTCCACCAGCTTCGGCGTGCCCATGATAAAGTGCTTTCGACGCCAGCGGTAGAGATAGGTGTCTCGCGACCGACGTTGCCTCTATAGGGAATCCTCAAGATAGGCAGCGTAACTGTGGACCGAGTGTCACCACAAATATCCTTTGGGTCGCCTCGGAAGCATGATGTTAATACTATATCCGTATAATTCTAAGAGTATTTTTCTGTCGTTATTGAAAGGGATGCTCCCTACGAGGCAGAGCGATCATGGGGAGCTCGCCTTTGGAGAGATGCCGCGTCAAACCAGCCTTTTTGTGACGCTCCTCGAGCCGTCTTCTAGCTCACAAGGGTCGGAGAATACAGCCGAAACCACGAGAGAGTCTAGGACTGAGTAGCTTCTCTGGCGGGGGCTCTGAGCTCCAAAGTCTTTTAGTGGCATAAATATTAAATAGCATGTTTCCTGGTTACATCTTGTGATATATCCTGTTCTATCTGGAAGGCTATATGTGGATCTGATCCTGCTACGAATTTGATTTGTCCCAAAAGAATTTTTCAGAAGAACGTCGAAAATGATCTAGTGTGAAATGGCCATCTGCATTTTATTCCATATAATTCAACAGAAATGAAAACATGGAACAATAACGTAGCTCAGTAAACATTACACAGTGCATTACTAGAGAAGCTTGAACAAGAATGAAACGGTGGACATCATGTTGTGTCCATCGCAGACAGGCACAGAAGGAGATATTATTTCTTTTAAAGGTTCAATTAAATATTGCTATTACTATTTTCCTTTTTACATGCTAAGCAGCAGAGCCAGTCGTGGCTTCGTAGTCGATGATCTCCGCAACCTTGGCAGCAGACGCACTGGTGCTATCGAACTCGTATGTCAGCCACTCTTTAGCGAGCCGACGCGCCAGTTCAATACCGATCACTCGCTGTCCCATGCAAAGAATCTGGCAGTCGTTGCTTAGAATACTTCTTTCTACGCTGAAAGAATCATGTGCAGTTGCTGCTCGAATGCCCGGAACCTTGTTGGCAGAGATAGCCACTCCGAGACCGGTACCACAGATGAGAATTCCTCTATCCGCATCGCCACTGCGAACCTTCTCAGCAGCAGTTATTGCTACTGACGGATAAGCGGTAGCATCTTTGGAATCAGGAACTCCAACGTCAATTACTTTCGCAACATACTGCGACTTTTCCAAATCGGCTTTAATGGCATTTTTGTAGTCGATACCAGCCTGATCACACCCTACGACGATGGTATACTTTGGAGACATTTGAGCAACACTACAACTCTTCCTTCAGCTCTTCGCGCGCGAATGCGAAAGGAAAACTGTATTACTAGGGATTGATGCGGTTTTATATAACGGAAGCGCACCATGTGCTGCTGGTACCCCCAACTGTGGACGGGACTGCTGTATGAGGAAGTGCCGCATTGTGGGGAAGCGGTACTAGTGGGGGTAACCCGAACTGCCACGGATATCCCAAAACGGGGACCGAAACCATTTAAACCGAAGTTTGGCCTGAAATAAGAATTGCCAGGCTATATTTGATGCACTGCACTACTGCTTAGACTCGTAAGGTCTGTGCAGATCACGGGGACCCAATTGGCAGTTTCTCCACAATATAAATAGGAGCATTTTCCTTCGGGATTGCTGTTGCTTTCACATTACTTACATTGCACCAGATGTCGACCAAGCATTTTTTCCCGACCACCGACAGACTGGTCAGCAGAGCGCTAGCTGGTGTCGCGTCGCAGAATCCCTCCTTGCACGTCTTGGAGAATGACAAAGTGCTGTATTATAAAGACCATGACCGTTCCAAGGTGTCTGTACTGTGCGGAGGAGGGTCTGGCCATGAGCCAGCACATGCTGGCTATGTTGGCAAAGGCATGTTGGCAGCAGCGGTATGTGGTGACGTATTTGCCAGCCCAAATACGAAGCAGGTGATAACTGGAATTGAAGCAGTGGCTTCTGACGCAGGATATATCCTGATAGTCACAAATTACACTGGAGATATGCTGCATTTCGGATTGGCTGCTGAGAAATTGAGGGCTGCTGATCCGACAGTGAAGATCGCCGTTATCAAGAGCGCAGACGACGTATCTGTAGGACGCAAAAACGGCGGTCTAGTTGGCAGGAGAGGATTATCTGGCACCATTTTTCTGGACAAGCTGCTGGGAGCAGCAGCCGAAGCTGGACTGTCGTTTGAAGCCGTTGAATCTCTAGGACACTCATTGGCAGACAATATTGTCACAATCAACACTGGTCTCGATCACTGCCATATCCCTGGACATGATGCTACCGACTTCGCGGGCCTGGGGCCGAGCCAGTGCGAAATTGGTCTCGGGATCCACAACGAGCCTGGAGTTCAATTGCTCGACGAGATACCTCCAATTGACCAGCTAGTGAGCACCATGCTGCACGCACTCGTTGACGAGTCATCTCCTGACAGAGCATATGTCAAGTTTGACAAGTCCGATAGAGTTGCACTTATGATTAACAATCTAGGGGGATTGTCGATAATTGAACAGAATGCCATAGTTTATGAAGTTCTACAAGGCCTCCGGACTAACTACGGAATTATTCCTGTGCGGGTGTACGCGGGCCATTTTATGACGTCGCTGAATGCTCCAATTTTTTCAATCACATTGCTTAACGTTACTAGGACCGCCACTGACAGTGTGCCAGATGTCGACATCGTTGCGTTGCTGGATGCACCGACAGACGCAGTGTCATGGCCACAGAATCACTACAACACCAATAGGCCAATTGATCTCAATGCTCAGCTGACGCCTACTTTGCATTCAAAACCTGTCGCTGCTCCAAAGATTTTAGTAGACCTCAAGGTCAGCAGTGGACTCCTCGAAGATAAGCTGAGGACAGCCGCTAACAACGTGATTGCAGCTGAGCCGGACCTCACAGAATGGGACACAAAAATGGGTGACGGGGACTGTGGTAAAACATTGGAGGCAGGCAGTAAGGCTCTTCTTGCAGCTCTTGACAGCGGTTTGGCCAAAGATGGGTCGGTCATTTCGGTTTTGGAGAAAATCGTTGACATCACAGAAGAGAAAATGGGTGGCACATTAGGAGCAATCTTCGGTATCTATTTCGCGTCGTTCTCGTCTGCTCTCAAAGAGCGCCTGACAGCTGCACCAAACGACTCCGCTTCCAGTTTGCTGTCCAGGGCAGCAAATGATGCACTGAACAGCTTGCGAAAGCACACGCCAGCATCAGAGGGAGACAGGACTGTCATGGACGTTCTTATTCCGTTCTGCAGGGCATTATCTGAACCCAATGGTATTAGCACGGCTGCAGAAGTGGCGTACAAAGCTGCCGAAGGGACGAAATTCATAAAACCTCGTCTAGGGCGTGCTACTTATATCGGAGGCATGGAAGATAAGCAGATTCTTCCTCCAGACCCAGGCGCTTGGGGTCTATACGAGATTATCCGGGCAATTGTGTGAATATTTTTTTTATTATGGCCTGTCCTATTCTTTGAATCGTTTTCTCATCTTTAGGAAGATGCGCTTATTTCCCGGTTTAAATGTTTACATGTGATTTATATTTCATGCAGTCTTCTGCTGTATACATACATCTGTAGATAATATGCGAAATTCCTGAAGATAGTCATCCAAAACAATGCTCTTACAAATATAATGAGAAATTTTCGGAACGGCAGGCTTAGAACGTCTAGATATATTCTGTGTGCTCATTGGTAACTTAGACTCCTAACACACACATGTCAAGTCCGTCTCGCATAGTAGGGATTTCCCTCAAGACCTATATGGGTCCTGGCAAGACCAAGCAATACATCCACGATATGGAAATAGTGTTTACGAAGGCAAAACAGCTTGGAGTAGAATTGTTTATTGTCCCAGATGTGGTGAGTCTCGGGATTGTTCGAGAGTTGATTCTCAAGCATGCTGCGAATGGAGTTCTCCTCGGTGCTCAGGATTGCTTCTGGGAGGACCAGGGAGCCTATACAGGAACTATATCGCCCAAGTATCTTTCGGAAATTGGTGTGAAGCTTGTCGAGATTGGTCATGCTGAGCAGCGGCGAATATTCGGCGAAACCGATCAAATCGTTGCTAAGAAGGTGGCGGCAGCAGTGAGGAACAAGATGATACCTCTTATCTGCATTGGAGAGCAGACTCAGGGATCTATTCTAGAGGCTATTGACTTCTGTGTTAGCCAATTCAGAGCTGCAGTAGAGCTTATAAATGACGAAGCGCCCGTGTATGTTGCATACGAGCCCATATGGGCAATCGGCAAGGACAAACCGGCTCCACCTCTCTATGTCTACGAAGTAGCAATGGGTCTCACTGACGAGCTGCTCAGGCGAAAAGGTCCAACAAAACTTGTTTACGGAGGAAGTGCTGGTCCAGGTTTATTTGATGGACTGACACCAAGTATTGATGGGCTGTTCCTGGGAAGATTCGGACATGATCCGCTCAAGGTTTTGGCAGTTGTCGAAGAAGTGGGAGTGGCACCACTCACAGGACCTCAAAGATGGCATTAGGCTGTCCTTTTGATCTACTTGTCGAAATCCTTTTTTTAGATTGCTGTTGAGTTATTCGTAATCTTGTTTGACAAAGCCAACAGAACATGCCCAATCATATGAAAACATTTTCCGAATGATCTCAGCATTTGCTTGTTTTCATAACCAGCATTATGTATAAAAAAACCGACATTTATATAGTACATTTTACTGGTAATATCATAAATCATAACAGACGTATTAATAGTTGTCAAGGAGCTCGTCCACTATGTCTCGAAACCCTTCGTTACTACCAGTACTGCTTTCCAACTCAATATTGAAGCTCGATGTAGGGCTTGTGTTCTCATCATACTTGCGATCTATGATCCCAGAAATGAACAACCCATATACGTCGTCCACAGCATTCTGCTGTAGCTCATCAGCCAACCACCGTCGGGTTGACTCATCAACGGATGCTCGTTTGAATACTCCAAGATCTCGAGTGGTCACATGTACTTTGGAATCCACAGTCAAGTCCACATCGGGCTCAGACGCTGCCAGCGAATCAAGCGTTCGACTATGCCACGATATACCTCGCCATATACGCTGCATTCTCGTTAATGTGTGTCTGCATGTATTGTACGTCCTTTGAAGTGTATATGCTGGCTGGGCAGTAGCTGGACCCTTCAATGAATGCCATAAAGTCAGAGCAGCACAGGCTGCCATATAAATTGGCTGCGACAGAAATGGACTAGCCAGGAATGACTCTGGCTCGATGAGATCAGCAAAAGAAATCATGTCAGCAATGCTTATAGCACCAGACCCCGTGAACTGAGCATGAGGGTTTAGAGCAAACCCCACTACGTCGAGCTGGACTTTGGGATACACCAACGTCGGGTTGTGTACAGCTAACACGAGAGCCTGATTCCAAATGTGCAATAGCAGAAATACCTGAGATCGGCGGAGTTTGGCATATACCTGGAAATTCTGCACGTCAAACAGCAGGTCGCTAGGTAACGTTGAGTAAAAGTCAGATACCTCTTGCTGGAAATGCGAGAACGCCTCCATAAGATCGAGACTATCAGGGGATAATGCAGAAGAACCCGTCTTGTCGAGCGACACCACAGCTCTACCACCAGTGCCGCTGTGCAGATTCGCATAGGTATTGAGATAATTCGATACTCTTCCCAAGATAATCAGCAGCTTGCATAAGTACGGAAACGGATCGGGCCGCGATTGCTGCTCGCTGGAGATGATCGAGTATTCCGGTTCATGCTCGATATCTGAATCAGGAATCGTCACCATACGACCGGTTCCACAGCAGATCAAGCGATCGAGACAAAGCACAGACCAAAATACATTCATGCCGAACCGCTCGTCGCTGTCAATGCCTTCCACTGGACGGGCCTTGTGAAGTCCCAGATCGTAGCACATCCTTATCGCCATACCGGACCATGCCCACAGACCTGAATCACGGTCATCTGCAAACTCGCTGTAAGCAATCAGCAGCAAAGTGAAAGCAATCTCAGCGCTGGGGCATGCTAAATGAGGTATGACGAGCCGTTTGGCGGTCTCTGCGTACGTCTCTGCCAACGAGGGCATTGTGGGATCTTTTTGCGAAGGAGCATCTTCATTATCTTCGCTTTTAACGTCCTTGTGGGCCTGGTCGGCGCTGTCACTGGTATTGGCATTGGCATTGGCAAGCGACCCTGGGCTCAATCGCTCTGCCAGAGCCGCCATAGCATACAATAAACATTCACCAACCACCCCCTGCGAAATGCGTTCTTCGAGCTGGCCGTATGACATATATGGAAGATAATTGGACATGCATTCGCTGAAATGCTGATACAATTCTTCTGGAGGCAGCGGAACAGGTGGGCTGTAAGCACCGTTGGCAAACGTTGGCAGAGTAGGTCGAACGTGTGCAACAAGTTTTGGCGGCGTGTTATTGCCACTGGTTCCACTGCTGCCGCCCACACGCAACATTGGAGTTGAAGGCAATGTTGACTGACGCTCCACTACAATGTACTTGTGGTCAGTAGAGTCCTCTTGAGACATTAGGTTGACCGATATCAGTCGGAATGGGCCGTTTTTTGGAGGAGCAATAGCAGTTGGGCCCAACCAGCGGAAATAAGGCTGTCTTGTGGTGCAGACTTTTTCTCGCGACATACTGCTGAGAGGGCCCGATACTGGTTTCTCTTCGTCAGGTAAACTCGGCCGTGATACAATTGCAGCCTTTGCCGATGTATCAGCGGATGTGCCCTCGGTAAAGTTTTGAGTCGTGGCATCCTGATGATGACGAGAGGAGGTCGGTTGTCTAGATGGTTGACTTATTTTCTTAGAAGTCTCAGAATGTGTATCGTCACTAGACTTTCGTTTTCTAGTATTGGATCTCTTGAATTCTCCATATACACACTGAATACCTCTTGACTTGCAAACTGTACAAGGCTGAGTTCCAGAGCATCTGGCCTGCTGTTAGTGACTGTCTGCACACGTGGAATGTGAATCGGTTCTTGCAGCGGACTGTATTGGTCCTTCAGATATAAAATGAGCACATATCAGGACTAAGCTTGAGTTGACCAGCACTAACACCATAAGCAGCTGAATTGGCCCCATCCGACGTCGTTAAAATAGTTGTACTCCCGTATGTGTCTGACGGTGGAACACATCGCCCCGGATGCGAGAGAATTTTTATACGAGAAATTTGAAACTCGACCACCAGAAGATGGTCCAACCAGCAGAATGACGATAAGTTTCCCCGACTAATAGTCCATAGTCCACGAAAAAGTGCTTCATCTCAAACGCCAGCAGAGCTGACATCTGAAATACAAACTGTCATCATTTTCGCACCTGATTCAGCGCTATTGTCTATCAATTCGTTTACTGTTCCACTCAAGTCGCTCACCCTTCTGTGCTCATTTCTATGTGTATTGCTAGACATGCCTGATTCTAGCCGATTCGATCCATCCGAGTCCTGATATACTCACCTTGCGCGATTTGCACATCAAACATGCTTGTTTGACTCGCTTCGGACGTAGGTCCACGGCATCCAGACCGTCAAGCTCGCCAGTCAGATGGCGAACTACCGAATCAATCACAAACTTGAGCTCCGTCATATGTCTGTGCCGCTGTCCACAGCGCTCCACAAGCGTCAGCCAGTCAGCTTTAGGCGATGCAAACGATGATGGAATGAGAAGGCTACATGTAACATTCCCTAACTAGCGTATTTTTTTGGCTGGCCCCAGTAGTGGTGCCCCGCACTGCGCACACGAAGCAGTATGCGGAACTATCGACGAAAACAGCAGGACCCCACCCCCACACGCAAATATATTTAGCCGTTCGGAGATCACCCGCGCTCGAAGCAAGGAAGAATATTCAGTAATAGTAACAGTGAACTGCGCCTGTGGTCAAGTGCCGTAGCAACATCAAGTATAAGACAGGATGTCAAGTTGTTGTTGCCAGTATTTCCTGTTGATATAGGCCAGCGCGGGGTAAGCGGGGATGCCATTAGCTCCGGACCTGATCTGCAAGGCAAATGGTCGTATGCAGCGAACTCCTCGAGCCAAGCAGCGAAGTCGCTCTGGTCTGCACAGCCTCACTAGCGAACGGGAGCTATCAGATAACTTAGAGCACAGCCTGAGTGCTGCTACTGAGTGCAAATTGAAAGAGACAGACACGAATTCAGACGAGCCAAAACTGGCATTCATACCTGCTGCTATTCGATTGTAGTATCTTTTGATTTTGCTTTCTCAAATCTTTAACATCAGTGAATATCTTGGACAACCTCGTGCATACAAATGGCAGATGCATGCACTGTAAGTGTATGCACCGCGAGCCACGCATATTAGACATATTACAGAAATCACTAGTCGCCTCCGACTATCCAATTGGCTGCGTAACCCTCAATTGAGATTCGAAGCAAAAGTCTGTATGGGAGTTCAGAGCGCACTCAATGTAAAAAATGCCGACCGTTGGGGCGCAGTAGTTTTATCCAACACTATAGAAAGAAAATACAAATGGCAGTTGGGCACATGTAATCAATTCGAAGTTCAATGTTTACCAGATCATTATCAGTAAAATGGAGGATATATCAGTGATTAATGCCGCACAAAGCAGACTATTTATCAGTCGTTCCTTAACGCGTAGCTCCAGCAGCTGCAGCTTGCTTACAAGCATCGGGGCAAGGAGTTGCTTATTTTTTGTCACTGAGCCATTGGCCGAGGAAAGTTTGCGCCGTACCGAAGTCAAGCTTCCTACCGGTGAGGTGCTTTTATCTAAAGATGCCATATATCCAGGAGGGTGCATTGGCAACCGACACCGCTTTGGAGGTGGTCGGTTCCGAGCAGCCTGATCGTTACGATGACGAGGACTCATCCAAACCTCAGATATTCGTTGGCGGACGGAAGTCCAAGCTGGCAGTGGTCCAGAGCAGATGGGTTGCAAACTCGCTGAAAAATGTCCATCCAGGGCTCAACTTCCCTGTGATGGCGGTTTCGACGCTGGGAGATAGAGTGCCGGGAAAGCCTCTGTACTCGTTTGGCGGCAAAGCATTGTGGACCAAGGAGCTTGAGGTGCTGCTGCTGAACAAAGTGGAGGGCTTTGAGCAGGTCGACATGATAGTGCATTCGCTGAAGGACATGCCTACAACGATGCCTGATGGCTGCACTTTGGGTGCCATAACGAAGCGCGAGGATCCGAGGGATGCTGTGGTTATGGAGGCTGGTTCGCCATATAAGACGCTTGGAGAATTGCCGGCAGGCTCTGTGGTCGGAACTTCGTCCATCAGGAGATCTGCGCAGCTCAAGCGCCGGTATCCCAACCTCGTGTTTGAGAGTGTGCGAGGAGCACTCAATACACGGCTGTCAAAGTTGGATGACTCTCAATCGTCGTATTCTTGCATTATCCTGGCCGCTGCAGGTCTTCTGCGGATAGATATGGCCGACCGGATCACTAGTTATCTGGAGAGCCCAGAGATGTACTACGCAGTAGGCCAGGGAGCGCTGGGAGTCGAAATTCGATCCGGAGATGACAGAGTCAAGCGGTTGGTTTCCCGTATTATTCATAAGCCTACCATGTTCTGCTGTCTCGCTGAGCGAAGCCTTATGAGGACACTGGAAGGGGGCTGCTCGGTACCAATAGGCGTGGAAAGCAATTTCAAGTCGGACGATAGTGTGTTGACTCTGAGTGGAGTAGTTGTCAGTGTGGACGGCACCCAGCATGTCGAGGGTACCGTCAGTACTGTTGTATATACCGATAGCGATGCTGAACAGGTTGGGCGCGATTTAGCAGAGGACTTGATTGCCAAGGGTGCGCGGAAGATTCTCGATCAGATTCATCTGGAGCAAATCAGCTAATGTATATAAATATTAATGAGTAATGTAAGTGACCTATAAATCGCAGCTATGCTCTGGCAGATCAAATTTTTACAAGACCGGATACCATGCCTTACTTGTAGGCTCAATATTGAGCATTTCAACCATATAACACAACAAATGGTTCATTTGTCATCCAATTTAACAAGACAATAGACCTATTTCTCATGCATCTCCCGTCAGCGCTACACTATATGGAGTTGTTCTGCACTGTAGATATGAAGGGTACCTAGGACCAAAGTTGATCGATCCATACGTAGCCAATAGATCAGCTATGACTTAGACTCCCCGTTTTATTTTTTATCGCAGAAACTTGCAGTTTGTCGAAGTCAGCGCGACACGTCCACCTGCGAAATACGCTTGGTGCTTAATGTCGAGATAATGCATACTTTAACGCCAGGTGAACAGAGTCAAATCAAGGAACAAGATTCACTAAATCAGGCCACCGACATAACGTAATTCGCTAAATGACGGTCGAACTGATCACATCGCACCGGCATATCCAACTGGTAAAAAGGATTCTTCATGACATAGTCGGCAAATAAGCCGTAAATCTTCGAGATCACTGCGTCCGGCGCAAACTGCCTCAAGTCCGTCACCACCAAAAACTTGATACCAGATAGCGTCTGAAAGCAATGAATTGCCAATTTGGACGTTTCGACTACTGACACTCCAGATGATCCAGGAACGGGAGATATTTTGGTTGTCAATGCATGGACTCCATGAAAGGTCCCGGCTAGCATCAAGTAGTCATTGGTGGTCAGTCTGTTGAGCCCCGGCTTGAAATCCTTTTGATATATCAGTCCGCCAGCTTTATTGAGAATATACACCGACAGAACACCCATTGTGTTTTCAACCTGATTAATCAAATAGAAACTGCAAGTGAAATGCTCCTAAATACTCTGCGTCGTTCTAACGTATCTGCAAACCATGGTTGGGCTGGCAGGACTTCGCGCCGGGTAACTTCACTGCCGCATCACGACCGATTCTCAAGTTTCATCACTACTTCGTGTTGTACCAGACATGTCGGGCGATAGTTTCAACCTGGCCCAGTTCCTTGGCGGTGGCACGCCGATGGGCGACCAGTTGGGCGCATCCGATCAGTCGTATTTGGCGTCCCCCAGCCAGAACGACCTCAATGGTGGTGTTGGTGCCGGACCGATGATGAGCTCTCTGGATCCAGCGTCCCTTTCGTTTGTTTCGAGTATGTTGTCGAATGCAAAAAACAGGGCGTCGCGACTAACAAAAGACTCCATGTACATGGATAATCAGCTGGGTGAACCTTCACAGAGTCCGGTGGTGCAGCCTCAAGATATCATGAATCAGAGCCATACCATTCAGCCATCGGCGATATATTCACCTCAAATGTTCCAAAACTCTATGAGTCCTCAGCTTGCCAATGCATCTGCGTCGCCGTCCATCGCGAGTGCTCGTCCACCGAGTGCGCAGTCGAACCATGGTAGTACGAATCCCAATACTAGCCCGTATATTGGTGTTCCAAAGCGGTCTCGCGATGCTTCTAGTATGTCGCCTCATCAGAGACCCACACCTCTACCTGCTCAGTTGCTTCAGGAGGCCCAGAGTGCAATGTCGTCGACGTCTCCACAGCAACAGCAGCTTAATTTCATGTCTCCTCAAATGTCTGGCACGAATCTCCAGCCACAGCAGCTGCTGCAGCAACAGCAGCAGTTCAATCGTGCCAATGTGTCAACCGGTCCTAATCAACAACCTACAATGGGATCTGCTGCCAATGACTTTGCATTGATGTACCAACAGCAAATGTTGCAACAGCAGCAGCAACAACAACAGCAACAACAGCAGCAGCAGCAGCAGCATAGACAGATGGGCAATTCGAATATGCTTGGAGCGAATGCTATGGGACAGCAAGGAAACAATCAGCACTTGACTGGCCAGCAGCAGCCTCAGTTTTCTCTACAACAGTTTCCTTACCTTTCACATCTCACGCCAGAGCAGCTTGCACCTCTCCAGCAGAGGATGGCACGGATGACTCCTCAGCAAAGGCAGCTATTTTTGCAAAAGTTGCAACAGGCTCCTATGGTCAATAGAGCACAACAACAACAGCAACAGCAACAACAACAACAGCAGCCCCAGAGGCAGCCAGACAATATACTCCAACTACAGCAGCATCTTCAGCAGCAGCAGCAGCAGCAGCAGCAACAACAACAACAGCAGCAGCAGCAGCAGCAACCGCAGGCGGCGAATCAGCAGCACTTTCAGTTTGTGATGCAGCCGAACAATCAGCTTAACCGGAATTCGCCAGTACCTCAGCCACGGGGTGGTCAACCTCAGCAGCAACAGCCTCAACAGCACCAAAGCCCTTTACATCAACCCCCGCAGCTACAACAACCTAATGCCGCGGTCAATGTGCAGAGTAAGCCGGACCAGTTTGTCAAATCTTTGGTAGATTTCATGCAGAAGCGAGGTACTCCTATTACTGGACACCCGACAATCGCGGGCAGAAAGATTCATTTGTACTTATTATACGGGTATGTTATGAGGCTGGGCGGTTCTGCGCGACTGAACCGGTTGCAGCAGTGGCCACAGGTTGCACAAGCGTTGCAATTTGATGTTGCTGCAAATCCAGCGATTGCTGATGAGGTCGCTAGAGTTTACGCTGCTTTACTACAACCCTTCGAAGAGGTTGTAATTAATACCAATATGCAAATGCGAGCTGCTAGAATGAGGTCTGGGAGTGGGGGCACGACGGTGCAGGGCCCTTCGCAACAACAACAGCCACATCAGTCTCTGCAACAAGCTCAGTTGCAACCACAACCACAATCACAATCACAGCAGCAGCAGCAACAGACGCAACAACGGCAACAACAATCGCAGCAGCAACAGCAGTCACAAACACAACCGCAACAGCTGCAGCAGACTCAGCAAAAGGTCCAACAACAGAGTCCTGCCCAGATCCAGCAGCAGAGAATGCAGCAGCAAATTTCAAACATGGGACGCGTCAATCCACCCGCGGTCGGCCCACAGGGTCCACAGGAGTCAGTCATGCCACAACTTGCTCAGAGATTGGCTACTACCAATGCTGCTTCTTTGACGAGCCGACAACCTTCGATTGCTTCTCCGGGTGCCGCAACACCACAGAAGGTGGTTAGCCAGAGACCAGTTGGATCTACGACGTCGACCCCACCTGGATTTACTCCCACACCGGTTGTTTTCAAGCCAGAGATCACGTTGACTAGGTCAGAAGAGAAGTATCTCCCACGCAAACGCACCATTGATAAGCAAGGGGGTCGCGATGTTCGAGTTTTATCTGCAATGGGTATAGACATGGAAAACTTGCGACCAGACTTTCCTTTGCCCCATGAATTAGGAACTCTGGATGTTCACGCATTGATTATGTCACTGAAATCATTGATCCCTGGTGAAGTTCGTCAGGCACTAGATAAGCTGGTTGTAATAACTGCTGATGTTCGATGCTATTTCAGTCTCTATGACTCTCCTGGTATGTTGTCTGCGTTGTGTGATATCGGCGTGAAGACGTTCGAGGCCGTAAAATCTGGTGATGGTGCGGCATTTATCAGGCCGGAGAAGGCTGTTTCAGTACGTGACTTAACCGTACACCCAGATTCGGTCGATTTAATTGATAAAGTTTTTGAGCAATATCGATCAAAAACACAGGACAGTACAGATCCAATCGTTGTCAATACAGACAATCCAGTTTATGATATGGATGTCAACAGTGATGCTGAAATTGTTGATTTGGGAGATGGGTCGGCTAATACAGTGCCGGTAACTAGCGACGAGGTCAGGGATGAAGTAAGTGAAAGTGGTCATTACGGATTCGCAAATTATCTTGAGCTTATTCAGATCGCACGACAGGAAGCAAATGAGCTTTTAGATCATGAGGATACCGAGACTGAGGAGTTTTGGAAAACATCAGCATTCAATCGTTTTCTTTGCGTCACTACAATTCTTCGCAATTTGTCGTTTGTGGACGCAAATAAAGCGGTGATTGCTATGGATCCACAATGCTTTAACTTCCTGTTTGATATTCTTCATACGTTGGCAAATAAGCCTGATCTTATTTCTTCTACAAAAAGACGTCTGGACTTGATGAAAGACTTGGTCACCATACTATCTAACATTGCATCTGTATTAGTTCTTGAGGATGCAAAACATGCACTTGTTCTTCTACTGTTTGTGCTGTCATTTGCGCCAAATGCCTCACCGTTCAAGGCATCAAAGGCTGGCCTGTTATTTGGTGAATATATCTCTTCAGTTCACAAGTACATGCCGTGTGCAATTGATGTGCTGGCTAAGGTGCTCCCTAGGGATCCTCCGAATAGAGACTTGTTTGAGTCGATTTTCCTGGGGACGTGTACCAATAGTGAATATCTTAAACTATTGGCGAGACATTTCGAGGGGCGAAGTCCTTATCCATACGAGTTGATGACCAGAACTTTCGGAATGACTATTTCTGTAATACCTCATGATGATTTCCGAATTGTTTCGCCCAGCTTAGAGCTTTCGAGGCCGTTGTTGAACCAAAGCCTGCTTGTTGCCGAAATGCTCTGCGAAATGATCCCAGAAAAGGTTCCGGACGCGAGCGAAGAGTCGGGCAACACGTCGGAGGCAGATGACGAAGTTCCTTTTGGTCTCATGAGCGAGCTGAAAGTCATTCAGAAGAATTACAATCTCGCCTTTGAATGGCTCAGTTCTATTGATGGTTTTGGGCCCGTCCTTCTTCGTGCAGCATGCGCCTTGGGTGCGCTAGTGGGAAATCCAGCTATAGCGATGCGACAAGAAGAAAGGAATCCGTTTGCCAGAATAACTCAGAGAAGCATTTCTATCCTTCGAATTCTGGGTAGAAAGGCGATGCTTCGGGATGCTGCTACTGGAAATCATCATGGTGGACAGTTACCGTCTGGTGTGCTTCCAACTATAGAGGCTCTTTTGGGGGCTATGGTAGCGGGCGATATGGACAAATTCGTTGTGAGGCAAATCTGTGGATTTTGCGATGAAGGAAACGAACATATCTCAAAAATCCAGGTCCGGGCAAACGGTAATCTGGTTTCCAAATGATGATGACAGCATATACTGCGGTTTAATTTATTTGGTGTATTTTTATTGTTAATGAAAGATTTTGTAAGTTATTAAAAACAAAATGTATATTATTATGCATTGAGCCATGGATTGAATAAATAGGAAACAGTTGTCAAGATTTTAGATTCTTGTTAAAAAATGCGACAATTTTTCGCGATGCTTCCTTGCCAACAATCTTAGCAATTGCTTCTTCCGACATAGAGCAGAACGTAAGAAGGTTTGGAACCTCAGACATTATAAGTGAGTAGTTTCGGCTTGTTACACCTGGGATTGACCTTAAGAGATCAATGGCTGTGTGATTGTAGATTTTAGCTTCGTCATCTTCAGGACTAAGGCCGTAACTGACGCACAATTCTGGATCAGGTTCTGCTTGATTCCGTTTGAGTTCAGAGAATATCTCAGCTGTTTGATGTGGACTGGACGACCATATAATTTTCAATTTTGGAAAGTTGAGCAACAAAACTGATATCTTCTGTTGGAGATTCTCTCTATCAAAGGCAGCAACCTCAGAACTGACTCGTGATCCCGGAGCGTCACTCAACGCATCAAGACTGAATGATTTGTTTTCGTCAAACTCGATCAAGAGCGTGGGCATCTCGTAGTAGCGAAACATGGCCTCACATTGAGTGTATAGACGACCATCTCTGAAGCTTGCTATCAAATCTGCAATCGACTTCCTCTCGACGCAGATTCGTGGCGTCAGCACATAATCGCCAACTGTGAGCGTTGCAGGTGCTAAGTCAATGCTCTCACTGTAGAGCAAAGGCGGTAGCGATGATCTGAATTCACGAATATCAACAACGATTCTAGGATGCTCCGTAACAACAGCACGCATTCCACCACCGGCTATTCGAGAATTGATCGTTCTCAAAACAGCATTGCTATCAGCGGTTCTGTCCTCGTCAGTATCGAGATAAATAGGCATAGTTCCCTTCTCTCTAATCAAGCTTGTAAAGGCGTCCTTTTCTCGACGGATGTCATGTAGGTACTTTTGTTCTTCAACAGATTGTGAGTAATACAAGAAATATACTTTAACTTCCCTTCCAGGGTGGGTTGCTCTGAAAAGCTCGATGCGACGAAAAAAGGTCGAGTCAGGTTCATACATGATAACATAGGAGGGCATCAACTCTTCCAATATGTCCTCGTTATCTGAAGCACTGTAACTCTGCACCAGAACCAGCCCAGAGGAATCCAGAGGCTCAATAGAATTCTTTTCGTAGACTTCTTCAATTGTCATGTCGTCATCTGGCTCGTCTGCAGAGCTTGAGTCGTCTATATCAATAACCTCAACTTCTTCAGCCTGACCAGCCACCGGAGGAGGAGTGGATCGTGATACGGTAGCAGTCACCGACCCTCCACGCATGCGTCTTCGCTTGTTTGGGTTCCTGTTCGAAGCTGAATCACCGACTGGACGAGTTTTGCTGGAACTACTGGGATTGCTCGGATTGCTCGAATTGTTGGCCCGAGATCCAGCCGAGTCTTGGTCAATCTGCACCTTCACAGCGTTCATGCTCTGCTTCCATTGAGTATACTCGGAAAGCTTTTTCTTCAAATATGGTTGACCGTTGTAGTCAGAGTTTTCTTGGTGCTTCATATTACACAGATAACGACGCAGCTGCCGACAAGTTGATTTTCCCGCACACATGACCAAGGTCGGACCATCCATAGCAGCACCACTGGCTCGTTCAGCCGCCACTTCGTGCAAAACAGTTGACAGGTGGTACCATTTAGGAAGCTCTTCAATTTCACCAGTCTTGGAATAAACACGGGATCGAGCGACTCGGAACAAATTCTCAGCAGCATCTAAATCAAACCAAGCAGGACGATCTCTATTTAAGTGGGCTAAAGGGCGTCCTGATGCCTCAATTGTCTCTAAAGACCTGTAAAAATCAATGCTGTCAGTATTTGTAAGGTCGTGCAAAAGATCCTGCAAATTTCCCAGATCCTGCACCAGCTGTTTAATATACCAAGATAGACGATGCCATAGAGGATTCAGCTGGATTCTTATAGATCGTACAAAGTCGATGGCCATCGCATTGTCGAGATTCCAATCCTCGGTGTCAACCTGAGGTACGGCCTTTTTTATGGCAGAAATGGTTTTCTCATAGCACTCTAGAATAGCCGTCTGGATCTGGCGCATCGAGTCTGACAGCGCGACCTGAATCTCTATAACCTCGTTGGTGGTAGTGGTATCTGAGGCTCTACCAGTGGATCTCCGCCAGTGATTATCAGCCAGCGACTCCGACACCTCGATGCGGAACCGCGGCCACAGATCCACTCTATGCAGATTCAACAGTCTCATCTTGGACGCCAGAGGAGACAGTCCTCCAGATGCAGCCATGCGAGTCGGTTGATCTGTGAGAGCCTTTATGAATCCGTGGCTGTTGCGTTCTCGGTACATGCGCAGAATAGAGCTTTCGTTGGTGCGCTCAGTGACGCGCTCGGCGTGCAACACGACGATGCCAGTAATTCTAGAGCAGTCGACAGTGCCAGAATGAAAATCCACGCCTAGAATCCGAGAAGTCACGGAGAACACGCCACCTCTTCTGTATAGTTTATGGCGAGAGCTCGGAGTCACTTTGTCGGAATTGATCACTGTGAGGCCCCTACGAGCAACGGAACCCAAGCATGACAGCAGCCATGAGTACTCGGATATCCGGCGGTTCTCGTCATCAGTGGCACCCAGCACAAATACAAGGCTCTCGCTGTCGATACGTCCACCGTTGCTGTTTCGATGTGTGCCGGCTACATCAATGGCATGGATCAAGTTGGTGGCCAGTAGCATCAAGCCCAGACCTTGACCCAGGATTAGCAGACTATTATCCTCCTTAATCAGATCATTGATAATGATCTTTTGAAAGTTCAGTGGTACTGATAGCGGCACTGTACGGCGAGCCGTGGCGTCGTCCTGTGCAGCGTCGACTGGTTCAGCTGCTGCTGTTCGAGCAGCATCATGGTCGTCATCTGCTACAGGGTCGTACCGATCAGACTCGTCCACAAACAAGCTTTCCTCCACAATGCCTTCTTCCGCGGCCCTTTCGACGGAGATTTCCTTTTCTGTGGCAGTTGCTTCTATCGTACGTTCAGAAATGCTTTCGCCTCTAGTGTTCTCGCCTGCAGAACGCTCCACCGTAATACTGTCTTCTGTAATCTTGCCATTCATACTGTTTTTGTGTACAATGCTGTCTTCCATAATGTCGCTATTCATAATGGTCCTCTCAGTGACCCTAGAAACTATTGCATTTCCTTTCCAGCACTTTATTCCGTGGCGTTTGCTTGCTAATGCTTGTCAACAACTCTTTCACGCCATCTACTCAATATTGGATCGTCGAAGTTCCCTAGTACAGCCGTGCCCGTACATATGCACATACATATGTTAAGATTCCTCTAGACTGAAATGCGTACAATGATGTTGACGGTTATGCATGCGGAATTTTTTTACGTGTATATAATGAAAACATCATCGATGTACAATTGAGCTTAATTGAGTTCATATCGTGCACTTCGTCTCGCTGTAGCAACTGCTGCGCGCAGTTAAGGCGGGGCGCAATATTGACGCCAAACTTTACACGAAGAAAAAATTCACTACACATCTCGCCGGAAAAGGGATCTGCCTCATTGCCAGTGTCCTCGCCTCAACTGCGCAGCCGTTGCTACAGCGCGACGGAGTCGCAAGATATGAACTCAATCATACACGAGAACGCAGAAGTCAGTCAGTCGACATTGTGCCGCACGATCGTGGCTGAAGTCGCGTCGCCGAGGACAGTCCACTACTGGCAGAGAAGCCCTGGCGCGAATAGCATGATGTGAAGAGCATGATGGCAGTGCAAGACGACAGTTGTATTCGGAGCACCAATTAGCACCGTTTTATGAGCCCGTTAATTGAGGTGCGCACTTTTCATTTTCCACTGCCTCCCGCGTCGTCATCACTGCATAAAAACGTCGCTGCTGTGCAGCGCGCCTGTCAATTGGTGTATTTGCGCGGTTCCACTAGCATTCAGTGCCACACTGTGCGTAAATGTGGCAGTCCACAAGCGCACAAATCAATTGACCCGATCCAATTGTCCAACCAGTGGGGGAGCACGGGGAATCTGGGGAAACCTGCAGAACCGAGGAGCAGGAGGCACGGCAGAACATCCTTAGATAGCTTGTCGAATAATCCAGTACCAGGCACAAGCGTCGTAGACGAATCGGGCAGGTGCCATGGCAACGGGCAGACCAGAACAGCGCGGTGATCAGGCGCGCTCGAGGTATTTTTGGCACCTGGTACTCGTTTAGCAGGTGTGCATTTTTCCTTTTTCTTCCGTTGTATTTCTGTTTTCGGGCACCGCGCCGTACATTTGCATGCGCAGCGCGCACTCCAGCACAGCGCGACATTCGGACCGGTGATAGTCTGTGAGCAGTTCCCACCGTCAGCCAAGCCCCTACCCGGCGGACCAACTACTGGGGGCAAGCACATCGGCAGCGGCGCCCCTACCCATGAAACGCAGCGCGCCGCACTCATGCACCGCCAGGGCACGGGGCTTAGGGGTAAACGTTGCTGCCTAAACCCTCGACAAGCCCCTCATCCTTTTCCCCTTCTACTCACTATCTTGTTCACACCGACCCAGATCACATTGAAGGATCGTACCCGCGTATAGTGCCATTGTCTTTGGATAGCTGTATTTTATTAGAACATGTCCAGTGAGGTGGGTATTTGTCACGTGGCGACCCTGTGCCACGGCCCTGGCTGCCGCTGGCTGCCAGCGAGTGCCTTGTGCTGGTCGGTTGGTGGATGGCGTACACAGTGGTCCCACAGCCGCCAACCAGCGTGAGCGCCGTCCAGTGCCATCCAGCACCTGTTCAGCACCGTCCATCGAGCACACGGCAGTCGTTGGCAGAAGGTGCAATTGCGACCGATGGCACGGCTGCGCCTGGTTATGAGAGAGTTCTAACAGCAGAGAGAAACAAACACCTTCCTCGCCCGATTGTGCGAGCAGGCGGAACGGTACGATGAGATGGTCACCTACATGAAGGCGGTGGCCAAGGACGGCCAGGAGCTGAGCGTGGACGAGCGCAACCTGCTGTCGGTGGCGTACAAGAACGTGATTGGTACCCGGCGGGCCAGCTGGAGGCTGATTCTGTCGATAGAGCAAAAGGAAGAGGCCAAGAACGCCGCCCACCACGTGGAGCAGATCAAGGCCTATAAGGCCAAGATCGAGTCCGAGCTCGATGACATCTGCCAGGACGTGCTGGACGTGCTGGCCAACCACCTGCTGCCCAAAGCCGAGACTGGCGAGTCCAAGGTGTTCTACTACAAGATGAAGGGCGACTACCACCGCTACCTGGCCGAGATCGCGACTGGCGACAAGAAGAAGAACGCCGCCACCGCCGCGCACGACTCGTACCGCAAGGCCACCGACGTGGCGCAGACGGAGCTGTCGCCAACCCACCCCATCAGGCTGGGTCTGGCGCTCAACTTCTCGGTGTTCTACTACGAGATCCTCAACTCGCCGCCTCGTGCTTGCCATCTGGCCAAACAGGCCTTTGACGATGCCATTGCGGAGCTCGACTCGCTGTCAGAAGAGAGCTATCGGGACTCGACGCTCATCATGCAGCTGCTTCGCGACAACCTGACGTTCTGGCAGAACGATCTCGAGAATCTGCCGCCTTACAACGAGGGCTCGGAGCAGACAGACGAGCCTACTGCTGAAGCCGAGGGTGAAGCTGCTGCTGCTGCTGCCGCTGAGGAACCTGCTGCTGACGAGACTAAGGATGAGGCCTGATGTTACATGTATCGTATTTTTTTTTGTACTGCCATGCGTAGCTCAATTGACAGTTAAATGAGTGGATTAGCTTGGTATCTGTTACATTTGGTCATCACTGGTCGTACTAGTTGTTGTTTTCGCTGGTTGTTACTTGTTGATTGCTAGGTTAGTGCTTGTTTATCGCGTGATTCTGGGCTGACTTTTGACTGCGCACTGTATCATGTTGGCGCAGTTTCGAGTCGGTGTGGTTCAGTGCTGGTACAGCTCAAGTTGGAACAGTTAAGGGGTTTACGTCGTTATTGCCTATCCAATGTTTTCATATTTGCACCGTTGTGTTCCTTGCCTCTACATTTCTCGTGTCACATATTCAAGCTTGTAATTTATATCCAGTGGCTGGTGGGCTTTCTTTGTTGCAATTTTAGATTTTGCCATCTGGCCAGCTTCCATTTTGATGCTCATTTAGCCTTGCATATTCTCCACCATAGAGTCGTTCCTAGCCGCCATCCAACGCGCTGCTTGCTAATCCTATGAACGCGATTGTCCATCAAAAGACGGCGATTTTGCGAGGACCAGTGAGTCTCACTGTTGTAGACGTGCTCGATATCTCCGAGTCGGCGTTTTCGCAGATACTGGCGCTCGAAGAGTCCACTACTGACAGGCTGCGTCGCCCTGCTGCTCCTGCCAGTGCGCCTCGGACAAACGCAGTCCTCAAGCTCGTTCTACAGGATGCCACCGGTAACAAAGCATATGCTCTTGATCTTGAGTCTGTGCTGCCCAAATCGATATCTGTTGGCCACCGCCTGACTGTCCGTGACGTGAAGTGCCGCCGCGGAGTGCTTCTGCTGAACAAATCTACGACAGTGGTGGACTCTGGAAGTGCTTCTTTCGACAAACTCCCAAGACTCCACCAACGGCTGGCCGAGCAGACCAGAAGCGATTCAGCGTGATGTCAATTGCCAAGATGACTCATCTAACAGTCCAATACCTCGCGATTTAGGTCTCGAAGACTGGCGAGCACTCGAATGACTTTGATTCTGACGGACAACTAATGGGAGCGTTTCTTCTACGAAAGCCACCACATTATGTCATATCTCACTAGCGATGAATGTCGTTTATATTGCTACATTTGGATACGTTGAAGCCATCATCGTTCAAGACTAGACTCCTGTACAGACTGCTTTCGAGGCTATTTTGAGGCTATTTCGAGGCTACTACCCAGGATTATTTCTTGCCCAGTGCAGTCGCGATGTTGGTCGACTCCTCAATCGCTCGTGCCACGGCGCTACGCACCTTGTTGTCCTCCATCACCAGCAGTCCGCCAATTGTGGTGCCTCCTGGAGTGCACACGGCGCTGCGTAGAACCGCTGGATGGCCGCCGTTAAGCACCATCTGTCCAGATCCCACCAGCACCTGGGCAGCACACTCCTGAGCCAGCGCGTACGGAAGTCCCATGCGCACTGCTCCGTCGCACATGGCCTCCATGACCAAGTACAGAAATGCCGGTCCACTGCCACACAGTGCAGTGGCTACATCTTGATGCTTCTCGTCCAGAAAGATGCAGCGTCCCGTCTGCTGGAAAAGCCACTCAATCAGCTGCTGCACCGAACTGGGAAGCTGCTGCTCTGGCAGCGATACCACCGTCATTCCCGCGCCTATCTTACTGGGCGTATTGGTCATTGCTCGTGCCACAATGGTCGAACTGTGCATCTTGCTGTGCAGATCGCCAATGGTCTTTCCTGCCAGCAGGCTGATCACCACTTTGCCTTCAAACAAATGCGATCCCAGCGATCCAAGGATCTTGTCTACCATGAACGGCTTGCATCCCAGCAGAATCACGTCTGCTTGCTCGAGGAGCTTTTCGTTGGTGGTCACTTCCACCTTAGAGCCAAACTGCAGCTGTAGACGCTTCACAGAAGCTGCAGAGTTGACACTGGCCACGAACCGGCCTGGAACCACTGACGATGCTGCAAACTGCTTCTTTTCAACAGCCGAGATCACTGCGCTGAGCACAGCTGTGCCCATGGTCCCACTGGCAAGGACGCCCAATGTATAGCCGCTGCTGATTTCCATGTTATGAGATGACTACTGACGCCTCAGGAGTTCGACAGACGTAGCTAAAGCCTCAGCAGTGCTTTGACCTCTCTACGCTGCCAAAGAGGATAACTGTTATATAACTGGTTAATTAGATTATAATACAGCTGATGGTATAACTTTTTTTATTTATTTTCACATTTAATACTATTCAAACAGTGAATAGAATTGAACACATGATCATGGTCGATAAACTGTCGTATCCATGAAAGAAATACAAACTGATAGCCTAAGCAGAGCGCACCTCTACATAGCACGCACCCGTAACGTGTTGAGTGTTACTACAAAATATGTACTCTCTCTAACGAATGCATTGCTGCTAATTATTACCGGCCAGCTCACTACCAGCCGATTCATACAACTTTCTTAAAAGGTAAACTCCCCTCGGAAATCGTTAACATTCATGCCATTGCCGACCTTTTCCACCAGATCGCGACGGTCCATCGCCAAAAACACCCGCCTCAGCGTCTCATACAGGTTTGTGCTCTGGTTTGCCAACAGGTCGTCCTCAGGACCATCTGTCTTATGCAACGACAGTGCAGATAGCAGGTGTTCAGCGGCCTCTTTGTAGCAGCCGATGTTGATGCAAGACACGCCCAAATTATACCTGGCACGCACGAAGGATGGCCTCAACTCGAGAGCTCGATAGTAAGCATCGATGGCCTCCTCGCTGCGATTAGAGTTGGCCAGAGTAGCTCCTAGTCTGTTCCAAAGCAGCGGATCATTTGGCCGGACTGCCAGCGCGGCATTGAAACAGTCAACCGCCTTAGAATACTCCTCGTTGCCGTAAAACAACACACCCAGTCCCACCTGCACGTCTGCGTCGATATTGGCACCGTCTGGTGACAGCTGGGCAGCGCGAATGAACAGCTCTGTTACACGGTTGTGCAGCTGGAACCGGTCTTCGTTTTCAAGCTTAGGCTCTTGTTGGCGAGCCATGTTCGCAATGTCGGGGTACTTAGTTGCCAACCACTTCTCGAGTGTAGCATAAGCAGCATTCTCGTACCCCTCGTTTGTATACGACACTGATAGGTTGAGCAGAGCACCCAGATTGTTTGCATCCAGTTTGATAGCACGCTCAAGGGCCCGGATGGCCGGGTCCTCCTTTTCATTCTGGGCCTGGGCTGCTCCAAGGCGCGCCCAAGCCTCGACATGCTCGGCATTCTTTTGAACTGCTGCCTCAAAGCAAAGGGCAGCCAGACTCAGCTTGGCTCCGTTGTCCATCAGCTCTACTCCCAGTGCAAACGGATCATCCTGATCAATGTAGGGATTGTTCTCTTCGAATTGGTAGTCGCCGAACTCGGGCCGGCTCGTAGTGAACTCGTCAAAGTCTCTATCCCACGCAGGCCCGTCTCGCTGGCTGGTCCACTCATCCACATGGTCCAGAACCTGCGACTTGATGCGATCCCATACGTTCTCAAAATGGTCGTCTGTCATGGATGCGAACGCAGGGTCTTCGGTGATAATAGGCTCGGTTTCATCCATCTGTTGATCCTCATCTGCCCTTTCTTTCCCCTTCTCATTTGTATCCTGCTCGATCTGTTTGAACTGCTCCTCCCAGCGGTCCTGGTCCAGCTCCACTATCCGGGAGTTAGCATTCGCCTGCTGCATCCCCACAGATGGGGCAGATGAAAACATAGGGGTGTACGATGCCATCGACGAGAACCGCGGCATCATGGGAGTGGCGTTGCCTGTCGACGATCCTGAAGCCTGTCGGTTTGGATTTGAAACTGACCGGCCAAACTCGCCTGCCCACGCGCTGGGAACCGGCGAGCTCCGTTGCTCGCCGCTGTGGCTATCGGCTCGAAAATCCGCAGCCCACCCGGCTGGATGCTGGCCCTGTGGCTGGTGGATATTGGAAATCTCCTGTCTCATCTGCTCAAAAGCAAACGCCTGTGACTGGTGCTGATTCTGATGCTGCTGTGGCTGCGAAAACTGGTTCAGCAGCCGTTGATCTTCTGCTGACATCATCTTGACATCTGATCTCATAGACGCACCACCTCCTACAGCACCTGGCCGCTGGTTCATCCGATCAAACTGGACAGATCTGTCCTCGCCGGCATGTTTAGTAAACTGCGTCAGCGGGTTTTGTGCTGTGGAGCACTCGGCTCCTCCGTTCATGAACGACATGTTAAGACGCTGAGTTTCGGCCCCCCACAAAAGCCCCACAAAATGTACCTCGGATAAACTTGGTCTGGGATAAGCAAAGCACCGAGAACAGGTGGTAACCAACACCTCTGAGCTTGAAAACATGGCAACCACTATCAGTTCTACTAGAATAAGACTCAGATTTGAAATTTATTGAAAACTTAAGGAAAAGAAACACGTAGCTATATAGGCAGTTATGTCTTGGAATGCCCACGCATAGTGCAATTGTGCAACGATAAAGTCTTATTACATATCAACTAAAGTTTTGTTTATATACATTTCCGCTTAGTGGCGCTTCAAGATCCAAACGAGCCAACTTTCCAGGCCGCTCGTTTCGTAAAAGTCCGTCTTGGAAACGACTTCACCATCAGCCATAGCAGTTACTTCGTACAACGGAGCATGCGACTGCAGACTCGACGATGTGACAATGATAATTTTCAAGTTATTTCCTTCGACCTCGTACTTCGACACGGGAGGGAATAAAAGTCTTCCCAAATAAGCATTGTTGAGACTGTCAGCAGTCTGGTCGGGAAACGACGTCAACGACATTGACAGCCCTTTATGGTCTTCAAGCACCAATTCCAAAAGCTTTGAAGTGCGCTTGACGACTTTGTGGTGTTGCATGTGGGCCACCAGCGGCCTCAAAATAAATAGCTGTGAATGCGACGGTGGCTGCTTCGAACTGAATGGAGGCTGAGGGGTCTGCCTCTTGAGCAGCCGGCGCCGATGAGAGTAGCACAACAAGATGTGCAGAGCGTTGCAAATAAGGTCGGCTCGCCTGTGGGGTAGCACTTCGTTGGACTGTTCCTGAACCTGGTCTGCGTCAAAATACTCGATCTCCATCACTTCGTCGTATAAGTGCAAGACTATCTTCCCATCAACTACATTTATCTTGTAAGACGACAGTAGCTTGGCTTCCTGAACCATTTCGTAAAACAGCTCCTGCTCGAACAGAAGTGCCCGAGCATTCCTGACTTCGGTATGCACTCCGTTGTCTGCATCCAAAACAGCTTGTGAAGACATGCCAACCTTGATTTGGTCACCCGAAGACGTGTCATATAATGTCACCCGCACGACTTTGTGGGATTTGGTGCCGTCGAACCGGAATGCCAATCCGCCATCTGCCCGTCGTCGCACCATTGCCAACCCTTTGTCCCGATACTCGGAGCCAGAGTCTCCGTGTCCATACTTGACTCCAAGTCCCCGAGCGTCACCTTTTCTTATTTTGAAAAGCACCTCACCACGCTCGCTAATATCGAGAACTGTATCCCAGTATTTCTCCTCCTTCACGATTTCTTCGCGGAGTCTGCTGGCAGCAGATTTAAGGCGCGTAGATGCATTCGACAGAGACCCCAGGATCCACCCAGCTCCAACTAGAGGGTCTTCACCTGGTGGTTCGATTCGAAGAGCATCAGCTCCTAATGACCCAATTGCAACATGCTGCTTAAGGTGTGCTGACATAGAAGTAGTACCAGCGGCCGGCCTCAAACATGACAACAACAAGGAGACAAAATCCAGCGACAATGCTGACTCGTTCTGGGCCATCTTGATAAGCCCAACCAAATCTGTTCGCGCCTGCTCGAACTCCAATTGGTCCTTAGGAGCGTACAGCGACTGGCCAGGACCGTCCAGCTCGCTACTTGCTGCGTCTATATCCATCGAGTCGTCATCGAGGGCTGCTACCTCTTTGCTGTCATCATGGCTGAATCCGTCGCTTTCTGTCGATGCCTGGATTTCCTTGACCAGCTCTTCCTCAGAGATACTTGCGAACGACCCGCGCTCAGCAGTGATACGAGGAATTAGCTCCGCCAATTTCCTTGGACTATGGCTTAAAATCAGTTCTGCACTTATCATAAACAGGAAGAAAAAAGGTGGGATGGAAACAAACATACATGTATGTGTCGGGCCGCTGCTCAGGCTCCAACGACAGCAAAACGTCCGACATGCTAATGATATATTAACTTCGAATCTACAACAGATATAACATTACAGCCTTGATGTTTCTACAAGCGCACAGCCGCACCCCCTCAGATGTCGAACTCGCCATCATCGTCATCAATGTCTGACCCCTCCTGGATCTCAGTAGCCAGCTCCTTTTCTCTCTCGCGCGCTTCTTCCACGGACTTGAGGTCTACCCGATGGTCATTGAGTAGGTATCTCATTGACTTGACACTGTCGTTGTGCAGCGAGATACAGAACTTGATTCGACTATCAAACTCATCCTGAGGCTCAGCAGTCGAGTATATATCCACCACTTCTTTGGACTGCATGTAACCGTGCTCATGGTCGATAGTTGCATCAATCACTCCGTCTTTGATTGCTTTGGCAACCACATACTCGGCAGACTCTTCGCTGCCTAGGTGCAGCCGGACGCAAATGTCTCGCAGCGAGATCCGCGAGTACGTCAGACTCATGATCCTGATCCCAGTCTTAATAACGTTCTGACGCAGTCTCAGCACAAGTGTATAAGTGCCATCCTTCTTCAGAGACGCTTCGTGGCGCGAAATGGTTTCGGAAAACTTTGCCAGATCGCCAACTCGGACGGCCTTGGCAACGTCAAAGTACGGCACCAACGCCTTCTCAAGCGACTTTTGCTTGAACGTCGCTCGGTCAGGAATATCTCCCATCAGTAACTCCACGACAATGCTCAACTTCTGGGCAGCCTGCTGGAAACCCACTGCGAGAGGCGTCTGAGGAACCTTTCGGATGGCGCTCACCAGACACTCGTGTGCCGACGAGTAATCAAGTCGAATGGCGCTGATTCGGCCCCGATAGTACAGGTGCCGGGCGGCCAGTGCATTTGCCGCAGATTCAGGGAATGTCGTCTTTGCAACCAGATTTGCTGCCTGCGACACCTGGTTATTCGACAAGTAGTTGCGAAGCAGCAGCGTGATAAGCGATGCCTGTGTCTCAAAATCGTGCCTCAGCGTAGCAGTCCGCAGCGCTCCCAGCAGCTGAGGAATCACCAGCTTGCTTTTGCCCAACTGCTCAGCGATTCGCGAGTAGTAGAACCACAGCTTGGCTACCAAGTAGTCCAGACTTCTACGGTTGTAGCTCCGTAAGTTTGCAATCGCATTCTCGCTGAGAGGGGCCACAATCGCCGGATCAGCATTCTTGGTGTTGAGCAGCCATACCTGGACAAGCAGCTGGATGAAGATATCGATTTCGGGCAGAATTGAGGTGGGACTCGTGTTGTTGCTGGCCTTGCTAGATTTGCTCGAAGGCTCATCTACTTCCATCTCCTGCTGTGAGGCCACCGCTTGCAACAAAAGCTCGCGTGTCGCACTATCTGCTGGATACGATGACACAATGATCTCTTTCAGGGCTGCGCTGTCAACTCTCTTGCGCAGAGCTGGCAGCCCCCGCAGCACCTTGAGGGTAAACCGCGCATCGAAATTGGTGACCGCCTTCTCCAGATATGCAAAGCTCTGCTTGATATCATCGACCACAAGGACTTCCTCGGCCTTGGAACCCTCTTTGGCGGGCTCTTTGGAGTCCACGTCGGGCTTGGGCGTCTCCATTTCCACGTCGGTTGACATGTTAAGTTGGTGATTTGTGATGGAAGGCGAACCCTCTTAACCGCTGTATGCGGCTACGAACATCAGATGGCCGTATATGTATGTACGTATGTTTAGATGCTAACTTAACCAAAAAATATATATATACCCGACACACACAATTTATGTATGTCAAGGCAGCCGATTTCAGTCGATAGTCTCTTGAAGAAAAAAGGCGAGCAAAAGCAAAAGCCGCGATTCTTGTCCAAGTCTGAGCGGGCTCGATTGGCAGTGGCAAGAGCTGGTAGTGGTCGCAGCGATGTTCCACCGTCTTCGATAGCTACTAGTAACACTGCTTCCAACAGCCCAAGACCATCTGAACAAAACGGGGATAAAAACGAACCAGAGTCTCTCCAAAAGCAAAAGAAATCGCGACAACTACCGGAATCAGAGCTGGTGAAGGAGCGGGATAAGGATGCCAAGCGACCCAAGAAGGAGAAGTTCCAATTCGACTGGAAACACGAGGATGATACTGTAGACGACAGCGATGATCTGTATCGGTTCGCCAATGCTAACAATGTTGCGTTGTCTGCGGTAGCAGGAGGAGGAGCCGAAGAACGTGCTCGGAGGCTACAGGAGATGCATAGATCAAAAACAGAGCGGCCATCTGATAAAAACTGGGACGATGTACCATGGACACAAAAGCCCTTGGAACTGATGAAGGAGCGAGATTGGCGGATATTTAAGGAGGATTTCAAAATTTCTATTAGAGGTAAAGGCGAGCTGCCGCGACCATTGCGATCATGGAAGGAATCAAGTATCCCGAAGAGCATCTTGAACGTCGTTGATAGTCTGGGGTATAAAGAGCCCACAGCTATTCAGCGAGCAGCAATCCCCATCGCACTGACCAACAGAGACGTCATTGGCGTTGCAGAGACAGGATCCGGCAAGACTGCCAGTTTTGTGATCCCTCTTCTTTCCTATATCATGGAACTACCGTCGCTAACCGAAATCACAAAACGAGATGGTCCCTATGCCATTGTACTGGCGCCAACCAGAGAATTGGCCCAGCAGATCGAAATGGAGACAAACAAGTTTTGTGGACCACTTGGGTTCCGCTGTGTATCGCTGGTGGGTGGTCACAGCATTGAAGAGCAGGCGTATAAGCTCCGAGCAGGCGCGGAAATCATAGTAGCCACTCCTGGAAGACTCGTCGACTGTATCGACCAAAGATACGTTGTTCTCAGTCAGTGCTGCTACGTTGTGATGGATGAGGCTGATCGCATGATTGATCTGGGGTTTGAGGACCAGATCGCTAAAGTTCTGGCAGCTCTGCCAGTAACAAATGCAAAGCCGTTCGATGCCGACTCCAGTGGTTATGGCGCCAGCGTCGACCGTCGATACCGTCAGACGATGATGTATACTGCGACCTGGTCCAAAGCTATTGAAGCTATGGCGAATAGGTACCTGCGCAATCCAGGAATTGTCAACATTGGATCCCTGGGCCAAGCCACTGACAGCGTGGACCAGCGGGTGGAGATGGTCGCTGAAGACAAGCGGGTGAAACGAATGCTGGAAATCCTCCGATCAGGCAAGTTTCGCAGGCCCATTATTGTGTTTGCCAACCAGCGACGGATCTGCGACGTTATTGCGTCGGAACTGCAGGACAACGGTTTCAACGCTGTTACGATGCATGGAAGCAAATCTCAGGATCAGCGCGAGGCAGCGCTAGCACAGCTCAAATCTGGAGAAGCCGACTGCCTTGTAGCGACCGATGTTGCAGGCAGAGGAATCGACGTGCAGGATGTGTCGCTGGTGGTTAATTATCAAATGGCTAAGACAATAGAAGCGTACACGCATCGGATAGGACGTACGGGGAGGGCAGGCAAGTCGGGCGTAGCAATCACGTTTTTGGACGCTGAGGATGCCGATATGTTCTACGATCTGAAGTTGATGCTGCAGAAGTCGGGCGTTCGTCGCATTCCCGAGGAGCTGCGCATGGCCCAGCGTGCAGTACCGCAAAAGTAGTTGAAGCGCAGCAGATGCAAGGTAGATGGGGAAGCTGTCCAACTAGAGCAGCACAGAAATCCCGTCAGAATGAGAATTTAACTATAATACATCCGAAATCTAGATACAAGCAGTTAGAGTCAGTCAAATGCAAGGATCAACCGCCAATAAGCCAAAATCCGGCTGGCGCCAGTCCAAACGTGGGAAAGAAACTATGAAATAAGTGACGCTCTCAGGATGGAAGTTGTTGCGCAACTTGGTCCCATACAGTCGGGCAGTTTTTTGCTTTTTGCTTGGGGCGTGTCGGGCAACAGCAATATGCCTGAATGCGAACTGAGACAGAGTGGGACAGCCGGCCGCGAAGAGTGGCCAATTGTCAAGCAGACGTTTGGAACGTCCACCCGTGCAGTTGACGCTAGCCGACCGTTGGTGACTATTTGGGACGTTGGTACTGATTTGGAATTTGGTACCATTTCGGGACCAATCAAACTATTTATGGCAGCGATGCTGTTTTAGGGGCTGCTGTGGTTCATTGGGACCGCCGGCATAGTGGATCCTGGGGCATTGGCAGCGGAATCGACCGGATCTCACGAATCAATTGAGTTCGGAAACAACTGTTTGGCAAGTTATTCTATATTGTCGGGCGAGCCGTTTGCTCTGATGATACTGATCGGCGGCATGGATCGACAGTGAGGAGATAATCGGGACAATTGAGGAAATTCCATGTTGCTCCGCCACTAGTGTATTTTTGTGACAATTTCATGCAATGCTGCCTGTCAGCTATATGAAAATCGGAGTTTGGCTTGCCGAAGCGCACAAGATATTCACATTCGACTGCTCAATTGCGACACACGCCACGTAACTATGAATTGGGATACGAGCTTGGCGGATGACTGATGGCGGAACGGTGTGAATGCACTCACTCGCCGTGCAACATTTTCCATATGTAATCTGCACAGACGTTGTGGCCCTAGCTGTGATACCCCACGTGCTAAGGACAATTGGTTTGTGTCGGTTGTCAAGCTGCAGCGATCTGCAGAGATCGGCACCCGAATGTAGCTAAGCGAGAAACTTTAACGCCGCTTTAGGTCTGTAGTCTAACTAGTAGCTACCGCAATGCACAATGCAGGCGCTCAAACAGTATGGGGAATGACTGCTAACAAATGGCAGTACTCTAATTGGCGGTCAACCGCCATATCGGAATGAAAAAGAAACAAAATCAAAAAAAAAAAAACATGTCGGCGTAGCTGAAAAAGATATAAATTGAGTCCCGTATCCCCGTCGGAGCTCCAGTCTCGACCAGCCAACAGCTCAATTATATATCATGTTGTCCAAGCTTGCTGGCTTGGCCATTCTGGCTGCTGCTGCCCAGGCTCAGACATATTATAATGCTTCGAACGCCCCCTCCCAGCAGCGTGTTGCTCTCGGTGGTTCCCCAGACGTCTTCCACGTATCTTGGAGTTCTCCGAACCAGGTGGCATATCCCGTCGTGTACTATGGCCTTTCTGCAGATAACCTCCAGTGGACGAGCGCTCCGGGTGTTTCCAACACGTATCCGAGCTCTCTTGTGTATGACAACCATGCGGTGCTCAGCGGCCTGACCGCCAACACCACTTACTTCTACGCGGTTTCCTACTCCAACTCATCGGATATTTTCAACTTCACCACGCAGCCCGAAATCGGAAGCAATGCTCCGTGGAGTTTCGCCATGGTCAACGATATGGGTGTGTTTGGAACCCTGGGTCTGTCGGACGTCGGCGGCAAAAAAGACACCAATCTGCTTGCTGTCGGCGAGCAGACCACCATCCAATCCTTGGCTGATGTCAGTGATACTTACGACTTCATCTGGCATGTGGGAGACATTGCATATGCTGATTACTGGCTGAAAGAGGAGGATGCCGACTATCTGCCCACTACCACCGTGGCTGACGGTTACGAAGTGTACAACTCGATCCTCAATGGCTTCTACGACGAGGTCACCACTGTCAGTAGCTTCAAGGCGTATATGGTTGGTCCCGGTAACCATGATGGAGACTGTGTTGACGGTTCTTCCGAGGACGTCACCTACACATCGTGTATTCTGGGCCAGCAGAACTTCACTGGTTACCGAAACCACTGGCAGATGCCTAGCAATGCCTCCGGTGGTGTGTCTAACATGTGGTACTCGTTTGACTACAACAATGTCCACTTTGTCCAGTTCAACACCGAGACCGATTTTGGTAATGGCCTTATTGGTTCTGACGAGCTTGGCGGCATCCAGGGCCAGGACGCAGGTCCCTTTGGAAGCTATCCCAACGAGCAGTACGACTGGCTCATCAACGATCTCAAGAGCGTCAACCGCACCAAGACCCCATGGATCATTGCTGGTGGTCACCGACCTTGGTATGTAGACACAGCCGACACTTGTGTCAACTGCCAGGCGGCGTTTGAGCAGGTACTCGTTGAGTATGGTGTTGATCTGGTTGTGCACGGACACGTTCACAACTACCAGCGAGTCGACCCCATTGCCTACAATGTCACCGATCCCAACGGCCTCAACAACCCGTCTGCTCCCTGGTACATTATTAACGGTTTTGGTGGTCACTACGACGGTACTGATGCGCTGGTTTTGCCTCTTACGAACTTCACTGCCTTTGCCCAGGACACCGCGTACGGATGGTCGCGAATCACTGTGCTGAACTGCACTCATTTGCAGCATGAGTTTGTGTTCACTGCCAACAACTCGGTTTTGGATACCACCATCCTTTACAAGAACCACACTGGCTCGTGCGAGCTTCCCGCTCTGTCTTCGTCATCTTCATCGATCGAACTCAGTTCCGCTACATCTAGCCCTGTCGCCAGCTCCTCAATCGCTTCGGCCGTTGTTAGCTCTGCTGCTTCTGTTGCTTCTGGCTCTGCTACCTCCTCGGTTGCTGTCTCGGTTGGTGGTTCTGTAACTGTTTCTGCCACCACCTCGGTATCTTCAGCGTCATCTTCAGAAGCTGCAGTGATTGCCGCGGATCTCGCCGCTGTGGCCTCTGCTGTTTCGATTCTTGAAGCTTTCCTGTCTGGACTTTCTTCTTCTTCGAACGCTACTTCTGCTCTCACCTCCCTCGACCAGGTGTTTGAGCAACTTGACTCGGTTGCTGTGACGGCAATTAATGATCTGTTTATCTTCGCTGGTTTGTCCGAGAAGCGTGCTGTTGATGCTGCTTTGGTCAGTGCTGCTGAGTCCTTCACTGAGTCTGTTGGTGCTGCATTCACTGCATTTGCCAATGCATACAGCACTCTCGTGGCTTTGGACCTTGCTACTGAGTCTTACAGTGACATTGCTGCTCTGTTTAGCCAGACAACTGCTCTTATCTCTGCATTCGGCATCCAGTGCGATGTGCCGTCTTTTGATCAGGCCGTTGCTTTGGTCAACAGTGTGTTTACAACTGAGCCTAGCACTCTGGCAATCGCTGAGTGTACTTCTTCCAGTGCTGCTGTCAGCTCTGGTTCGGCCTCTGTCAGTGGTGCAGTGACTACTAGTTCGGGCACTGCTTCGTACGTTATTTCCTCTGTGCCAGTTACTACTGTCATCAGCGGTTCCACGATTACGACTTACAGCACCACCACTCTTACCACATGCCCATGTGAGGACGAGACGACCAGTATTGCCGCTGCTTCCACTGTGGTTGTTGTGACAGATACTGTCACCGTGCCTTGCTCTACTGCCAGTGGTTCGACTTCTTACACCACCGTTGTTGAGGAGTTCACTGTGACTGTGCCTTGTGCTGAGTCCAGCGAGAGCACCACCGGCTATGCCACTGTCACTGAGTCTGTCACTGTGACTGTACCAGTGTCGACGGCAGCGGGTAGTACTATCTACACTACGATTACTCAGCCTGTGACTGTGACTGTTGCAATTCCCACCGCTACTGCCACCGGTGCTGCAACTGTTGCTGCTGTTGCAACTTCGGCCGCCACCTCTGCTGCTTCTGTTGAAGCTGCTTCTGGTGCTTCTATGGCTTCTTCTGGCCTGATGGCCTTGGTGGCCGGTCTTTTCGCCTTTCTCATTTAAAAATTCCCTTTGGACTGTATTTTTCGCTTCTTTTGAATGTAACCTTTTTTGACTAGATAAAAAATTTGTCATATTTGTCATCTCTATGTGTTCCACGCGAACTACCATGTAGTATTGCCGACAAGCCGTGGATATCTTCACTGCATGGTCTATTAAACGTAAAATATGGGGTCTGTGTACTTGCAAACACTTATCACAAATAGGGATGCGTAGACGATTCTTCACTGAGAAGAATGGAACGGCAACCTACAGATTTTATTTCCACAATGTCAAATCTGAAGCTTGTATGCAACGATATATCCGTGTTGATACAAAAAGGTGGCCCGAATTCTTAATATGTCAATTAATTATACAGAATGAATTGAATTCAGCTTCCCGATCATATCATCTATGTAATAATAAATAATCTCAATGCCATCACATAACCACCATAGCTTTCAATCACTATCATAATCATTTCCCAATAAACTTGGCTTGCTTGCAACAGGGAGTCGTTGGTCTGACTGTTCGCGTAACAGTCGTAAATCAGCCAAAGCGTCATCGGATATCATACTTGCCGACTGGCTCTGCGTCTTGGTTTCAGAACCCTCCTTCTGCTGTTCCTCCGCAGTAGACGCATTCTTTAGTAAATGTGAGGCCTTTTGTTCGCTGATTTTTGCGTCTGGATTGATGGAATTTTCACCACGCGCAAACCACAGCTCATCCGGAGCCTCATATCCCTTCAAACCAAAGCTGGATTGATCAGTTCTTTGCTTCTTGGCATCAAAATTTGTGCCCTCCAGTTGTGCAACATAACTAGCAGGTAGCAGCCGCTTGATAGTTTCGGCTGCTTGTTCCTCAATGCGTCGCTTTTCTCTCAGTCGGGTGACGGGATTAGGATCCTCGTTGGCCCACCGTATATTCAACACTTCGTCATGCTCAAGAGATTGGTGTGCCATCGCCTCCTTAGCAAACTGTGCATAAGTCTCTGTCGCATATGTGATGAATGCTATACCTCTGTCATTCAATGCTCTGATTCGCTCAATAGGCCCCCACTCGGAAAAATGCTTGGATAGCACCTCTTCCATATTGTCTGTAGAAGATATGTTCCCTACATAAAGAGTCCTGTTTTGCCGCAAAAACGATCCCACGCCTCCCATATCATCCCTGTAGTCCCCGAATTTGTCTCTTCCAAAGCAGTCAACAGTGGGCGGGAAGACATCAAAGTCGGTTGGCAGTCGGTGGAGGTATTCACACTTTCTTCCCTTCACACAAAGTCCCTTGGCGAAATACAAGCAGAAATAACTTCCAGGGATCTTATCTGCCTTTGTGTAGCCAGAATCACGGCTTATATTACACCTTCCCTTGGATTTTGTTCGGTTCTGTCCATTCTGTGTGTCTCCACCACTCCACTTTAAGTACCAAATGTTGAAGATATTTCCGGTCTGTGGTGGTCGCTCATCGTGATTCACAGTAGCCGGATCAACCTGCACCCGAGCGGGTTTTGGTTTCTTTGATTTTTTCTTTTCCTTGGAATCTACTTCTGCTGGCACTACTACTTGCAGCTCTTCTTCCTTGAGCTCCTCCTCCGTCTTCGACATTCCGTTATTACGATGGCAAATCAATTCGTGCGGCGGGGCTTTATTGCCTGCCAATACCCTAATGCAGGCCATTCAAACGGCGGATTCTACAATGTTGTTACAATATTTAACTATTCGTCGTTGATTTCGTTTAATCCGATCGAACTCGGCCTCCGTTGCAGTGATTGATATAGCTTTTTTTTTTTTGATTTTGATACCTAATTTCTAGAATTTATACATACCAGTGTATAAGGTGAGGAATTGCCGAGTAATTTGAGAGTCAGAACGACTGTACAATTTATTTCCGCGACTACGACTGCTAGAGGTCAAAAAATTAAATTTTGATGTTACCTGAAAGATCTAGTACTATACTAACAGAAAAAAGTATTTAGAGAAGAGAAATGAAAAATGCACCAACAATCAAGCCGAAGGATATGAAGGCTTTGTGGCCCGACGAAGCTTCAATCACAGTTGCAACAGCAGAGGTACTTGGAATAGACACGTTTCCAGCAACGGCAGACGAAGCGGCAAGCACTGCTACAGCTGCAACAGCCTCGGAGTTGGCAGCAGCAGCAGATGCAGACACAGCAGCAGATGCAATCGCAGCAGCCTCAGTGCAAGGCACAACAGTGGTCCTTGTCTCAATGGTCGTTTCATAGACAACTACTCCAGCAGACGTAGAGCAAGGCACTGTCACAGTGAACTCCTCCACCAAAGTAGTGTACACTGGACCAGCGGCTTCAGTCGTTGCAACGGCCGCAGCGGTGGTGGTGGTTTCGTCCTCGCAAGGGCAAGTAGTGACAATCACGGTGCTAAAACTAGTGATTGTAGAAGATCCAATCACAGTAGTAACTGGGAAAGTCGAGTATTTGTACGAGGCAGATGCTGAAGTAGCTGCAGAAGCCGCTGAGGAAGCTGTGGTGGAAACTCCAGCGGTGGCAGTACCTCCAGGGCAACTGAGCACAGTGATGGCACTGAATCCGGAGACAGACTTCCAGATGCTGTTGGCATCAGAAATAGCCGACTCAAGTCCCACTGCGACACAGGTCAAGTCAAAGGCGGTGACAATCTCGTTGGCGTCATCGGCAATCACCTTGAGATCAGCGAAAACTGTAGAGCCAATGCCGTCGGCTATCAAAATGGATGCCTTCTGGTTAAGAAGCTCAAGAACATCGGCGATCTGGGCAGTTGCATTCAGAGCCTGGGACTCGAACTCTTGAGTGGATGCAGCTGCTCGCTTCAGACTCAGGCCGAAGAAAGACGCCAAGTTACTCAAAAGCTGCGAAAGCGAAGATTCCAAGTCTGTCAGGGCGGTTTCAACTGCCGACGCATCAACTGACGTCGATGCGTTAACTGAATTGAGAACGGACAATGCCTGGCTAGCCGCGCTTGACAGATCAGAGAAATCACTAGTGACAGCTTGGGTGGTTACTGGGGTGGAAGTTCCGGTGCTAGAAGAGGCTGCTGTGGTCTCAGATGAAGACCCGGCAGAAGCAGCATTGCTTGAAGCCTCTGCGGAGCCAGCAGCACTAGAGGCACCCACTGCCGAGCTGGCAGTGGTGGCACCGTTGGCAGTAGTGGCAGCATTAGACGAAACTGGAGTGGTTGCCTGTGTGTCCGTTGCCGAAGAACCTTCCGAGCTCACGTCTGAACTAGGAGTACTGGTAGCAGTGTTATCGGTCGAAGCTGAGCTGGTGGCAGCAACGGAAGAGGCCGGTAAAGTCGAGTTGTTGAACCCACCGGCACTGCTGACCACAGCAGAGCTGCTTGCAGCAGTAGTTGAGGCAGTGGAAGCCACAGTAGAAGACTCTGTGGAGGAAACTGGCGAAGACGACTCAGTCGAGGTCGTGGTCGTGGTAGATGTCGAGGTCGTGGTAGAAGTGGTGGTGGAGGTCGTGGTCGTGGTCGAAGTGGTGGTCGAAACAGTGGCCCATGTCGGAAGAGGGACAGTGGGCAGCACGTCAAGAGCAACGTCTTCTTCATCAGCCGCGGAAATCCAGGTGTTGAGGTCGCTGAAACTAATAGACGACTCGATGAGGGTGTCGCTGTTGAGGAACACCTTCACATTACCCTCACTGTCGAAAATAACTCCTCCAGACAAAACGCCGGCCTGACGCTCAATGTAGCCATCAACCTGCAGACCGTCGTAGATGTCACCGGTACCCTGATAGGTGTGCACGGTAGAGTACAGCTTGTCAAGAGCTCCACCGGGCACCACCTCAAAGATATCAAACTCTCCGCATCCGCTGTCCCAGCAAGAACAGTTGCCGTTAGTCGGATACTGCGATGTTCGCGGGATATTGGCATTCAGCAGCCAGATGGCCGGCATATTCCAGTTGGAAACGTCGCCCTCAGCATAGTAGGTGTCGTTCGGCATGGCAAACTCAAACAGGAACATCTTGGTGGTGCCGTAAAACCCATGGAATGCAGGAGTGTTTGGCTGGTAGAGACCACAATCGTTGTCAAAACCGGACGCCTCGCATGCAACGGTGGACATGATGGCATACTGCTCATTGGAGTACACGAGGTTGTTTTCCTGCAAAACGGTGGCCGAGCTCGAATAGCCAATTCCGTCGGTACTCGCGTACGAAAGCGCCGTGCCAATGCACGACGTCTCTCCCGCAAGGGTCAAAAAGGTGACGTTGTCAGCAGTACCTGCGGTGGAGTCGTAGTAAGCCAGACGGTTCCACACGCCAGAGCTTGAGTCGTCGAGCACATATGAGTCAGCCACGTAGTATCCAAACTGGTACAGACTCAGAGGACCTCGGAAATGCACTGAAAGCTCCTCGTTAAGAGGGGCATTCGTGCCCTGGAACTCAGTAGGATTTGCGCTCAGAAGACAGGTGCACTCATCTACATTGAGCTCCGACACCTGGAGATATGTTCCAGCGTATCCCAGGTTTGCAAATTCTAACGCGTTTTTCTGGGCGAGAGCTCCGCTGGCAAGGGCTGCCAGAACCACAGGCAGCTCCAAACGCATGGCTAAAAGAATGGAGTGGAAATAACTAAGATAACCAAATGAAAGACGAGAAAAATACTCTCGAGCAGTCAAAAACGAGCGGGAGGTAGCTGTCTGGCAGCGGCCAAAGGCGGCATGTGTATTTTATACCGGCCGTTTCCCAGATGGCGATGCGCCGATCTCCCTGAATGTTATTATTTTCGGCGTCGTCTGCAGCACGCTGCATATCGTGCTGGCCACCGACGGGGCTCCCTGGGAGGTCGCTCGCTGTAGATAGTCTCAACCGTTTGAACAACACTTGCTGCAAACCAGCTGAATGACCACCCTGGCAGTGGATGCTGCTGTGAGCTACGCGGCATTTCGAAGGACCAGAACCGTTGTTCTGGCGGTGTGCACGGACGGTTTGTGGAGAAAACCCAATCTCGGGGGTTTCTGTAAATCGTCGGCTATCTATGCATATGCACGGTTAGTATACATATTAACAGCCATGCTGGCCGAATGCGGACATTTTATGCATGCGAAAAGCGGACTGACAATGGTGTGGTGCAGTAGCGAGGCCGCTCTGGGAGGTGGCGTGGCTGAAACAGGAAACTCTGCCACCGGCGAGCATGGGGCTAGCACGGTTAGGAGCAAGGCAGGTCGCAAATGGGAAATCCGAAGAACGCGCAGGTCTACGTACAGCATAGCCGGCTGTCATACCAGAATGTCAACCCGATGCTGTGGCTGGTCGTGCTTACTTTTCGGTCAGGTGGTGACGTCTGTTACGCTCGGTACCTGCTTGGACGGATGCCGGTGAATGCACACACTGAGAGAAGATGAGAGGAACCATCGCTTCTTTTGATCGGTCGGCGGCTGGCGCATCTGGGGGCCGTGCAAATTGCCCCATCTGTGCGGCATCTGTACGACCGGTCCGACAAGCTTCTCCTGAAATGATTGGCTTCTGAGACAGTTAGTTGTGAGCCCTACTCCTGCCAATGGGACTCTGCTGTTGAGCGACGCTTACGAAAGCAACTAATGCGTATGCGGTTGTTTTCAATGTGTTGGGCCAGCTTAGTGGCCATTTCGTGACAGAGGTTGCGAACATATCGCAACCCGTGCATAACTGTTCATTCCTTCGGCTTAACTCGCGTAAAAAATGTTGTGGCTACCGCCGCAGTGCATGCACAAGCTTCAGCCAAAAGCCTCACGGCGACGACGCGCTTCGCGCATGCGATTTAGAGCGGGCAAATGGCGGAGAAACATCGACAAAAGCCCACAATGATGGCAGGTTTCAACATATACAAATATGCTTAGTGTCATGACTCCCATTTCATTGCATATGGGCCATTTGTGAAATATTTGTGGAGAATAACTTAGACAGTGCATTCAGTATGATATCTGCCTAACTGGTCTTCCCTAGTGAGTCGTTTTGGCAAGACTGGTGAGCCATAACAGTCACTTGAAATGATTTGATAGAAATAATAAATTGCTTGTTTGAGACAATAGTGAACTTCAATATAAACTCCTGGGGATCTCAGGCGGCGATGCCTAAATGAAGAACAGCTGCAGTAACTAGAACTCCTCAAATACTCTGACCTCCGCCTGCGTATTTACATAAGCTATTCTCATGAAGTGAATCCAGCTGATAGTCTTTTCAACGGCCGTTTCTCTCGACAGCAGCACAAAAAGTTCGACAGCAAATCGATGTGATAAGCGCTCCACATATTAACATTGGGTTCACAAACCCCGATCCCGCGGCATGGCTCATGCAACCTTATTAAGTCAACCTTGGTAGAGTCGGAGTTCGCATATATATAAGCTCCGAGATCTGGCATTGCTGGGAATCGGCACTAATTTTCAAGATGGATCTTGAAGTACCTTTGCGGTCTCAACCGCATGATATACAGGAAGATAATGATCACATCAATCTCGCCAGCGGTGGAGCCGATAGTTCTAGCCAAACCGAGTTGTCGTATCCGAAATACCACGCATATCTGATCGTAGTAGCAGGGTTCATAGCCAACTTCATGGTGTTTGGCATTGGATTTTCCTATGGCGTGTTTCAGGATTTTTATTTGAGTCAAGAGGGCCCTCTGTATGGCAGGTCTGTAGCCACTGTCTCGATAATTGGCTCGGTTGGCACTTGTTTGACATACCTGCTGACGATCTTCAATCCAGCCATTTCTCGCTATTTATCTATACGGCAGACTATGATGCTAGGGTCTTTTATAATGTCGCTTGGATTGCTGTGTGCATCGTTCTGCCATATGACGTGGCAGTTTGCTCTGACTCAAGGAGTCCTGTTCGGCATCGGAACCTCCATGACGTATTTGCCGCCAGTGGTCCATGCTCCACCCTATTTCACCGCCCACCGCGGAATCGCCATGGGGATTGTTTTCTCAGGAACTGGAATTGGGGGCCTGGCAATTGCCCCGTTGTCAAGATACCTCATTGGTCAGACTGGATGGCAGTGGGCGCTGCGAATTCTTGGACTCTTAGCATTTGTAGGGACCTTCCCAATAAGCCTGATGGTAGTCCCTCATCCTACCTCTACGGCTGCTCTCGGCCATTCGAGGCCGCTGTTTCACATGGTTAATACCAGAGTTGCAAAGTCTAAAGCATTTGTGTTGCACATGTCAGGGGCGTGTCTTCAGGCAGCAGGATACCTTATTCCGCTCTTCTACATGTCATCTTACGGTCAAACTCTTGGTTTCTCATATTCCCAGGGTGCGACTTTTATAGGCGTCAATAATGCAGTCAATGCATTATCCAAAATTGTGGTGGGCCACTTCGCAGACAGAATTGGTCGGATCAACATGCTAGTTCTATGCTGCATATTAAGTACCGTCACTGTGCTTGGTCTCTGGATGGTCCCGGACAGGTCGACCTTTGTGGCTTTCGTTATCCTGTATGGCGTTTTTTCTGGTCCGATCATTTCCCTGCTTCCTACCTGCATGGTAGAGTTGTTTGGGGTCCAGAACTACCAGTCAACCACGAGTGTTCTCTACTTCTTTAGAGGGGTTGGAAACTTTCTGGGATGCCCCATTGCCGGGCTGTTCGTCAAAAACACTTCAATGTTTCCCCAGGACTATCATAGAGCAATTATCTATAATGGTGCAGTATTCTCCGCCAGCTGTGTATGTTATATATATCTGAGAGGCGTGTTGGCTTCGGAAAGCCACTGGAAGCTCAAGCAGTGAGCGGTGAAAGCAGGGTCCAAATCAAACGCACAAACCAATTGGCTGGTTGATTTACAATCAATCAACCTTGACACGAGATGAATGAAGTAAATAATTGACTAATCAAAAAATGGGATGTAATGCTGTGTGTCTGGCAAAGACAAGGTAATACTGACGTTCCTACTGATGCATTCACTTTAAGATCCTTTATACATTTCCACATATAATCTGTACTAATTATATTTGGACTCTTTAAGTTTAAAAAGATAATAATGTTGTGGATAAATAAATTAATTGAATACTAAGATGACACTATCTAGAATTGAATCGACCAGCACGTCTCACCATAAATGTTCAGCCGTACTAACGATTACCCTGTTCCCATCTACTGGTCAAGTACAGTCTGTAACAGAGCTTCTCCACCTTTTTCGTCGCAACATAGCATCATTGTGCTCTCACTGGATCTATGTCAACTATCACAGAGTTGATTTCTGGCCTCAAGCCTGATGAAAAGTACTTTTCATATGAATTCTTCCCACCAAAGACCAAGACAGTAAGTGATAATCATGTATATCCAGCTATGGCTCACAATAGGGAATCCAGAATCTGACTGCGCGACTCCAGCGTATGTCCAAGCTGGGCAGCCTTTTTGTCAGTGTGACATGGGGAGCGGGTGGGTCATCTGCTCGCAAAAGTTTAGGCGTGGCGGCTATTTTCCAGCAGGAATTGGGAATCCCGACATGTCTTCATTTGACTTGTACAAATATGGATAAGGCTATTGTAGATGATGCTTTGCTGACTGCCAAACAGTCGGGAATTCGCAATATTTTGGCACTCCGTGGCGATCCTCCACGAGGTACTGAGTATTGGACTCCCAATGATGGAGCTGAGTTCAACTATGCTATTGATTTGGTTCGTTACATCAGAAAACATTACGGTGATTATTTCTGCATCGGAGTTGCTGCCTACCCTGAAGGGCACGCGGATGGTATGAACGGGAGCGAGCAAGATGTCAGCAAAGATCTTCCATATCTTATTGAAAAAGTTCAAGCGGGGGCTGATTTCATAATCACTCAAATGGTATACGACTATGAAAGGTTCATCGCTTTTGAAAAGCTACTGCGCAATCATCCGTCCGAAACTTTCAAGGATATTCCAGTCATCCCTGGCCTGATGCCGATCAATACTTATCAATCATTCTTACGCGCTGCAAAGTTAAGTCATGTTGGCATTCCACAAGACATAATCGATGGACTCAACAACATTCCGGTGGGTGACGATGAGCAGGTCAAACAGTTTGGCGTCCAGGTCATTTCCAATATTATCAATAAGATTATTACCGGTACGAATGGTCGTATTCGTGGTTTCCATTTTTACACGCTCAACCTCGAAAAATCTGTTGCACTTATTTTGGAACGCAGTGGTTTGTTGCCGTCTGCAGATGAAGATGACACTGAAGACGACTCGACAGCCATTGACGAGGAGGATTTTGCTATTGCTCCACCCCAAAAGTCATCAAATCGCCGAAGGTCGAGCTTGCTCGCTCATAATCGTGTCATTGTTGACAAAGATGTGGATTCAAAGTCTCTGGAGTCTGCGATATCGCAGAAGGAGGCTGGGCGAACTGCCAATGCACCAGTCGGTACTGCCGATGCTTTGGCCATCAGTAGTGGAGAAGGTGATTTGGGAAGGGAAGCAACATGGGATGATTTTCCTAATGGACGATTTGGAGATTCTCGGTCGCCTGCTTATGGTGAAATAGACGGATATGGTCCAACTTTGCATGTAGAACCGTCTCGTGCTTTTAAGTTGTGGGGTTATCCTGTCACTATTGAGGATATCAGATTGCTGTTTTCCAAACATATTCTCAATGAATTGGAGATATTGCCATTTTCAGATCAGTCCCTCAGTGCTGAAACAGCTCTTATTCAGGAAGAGCTGTTGAATCTCATCTCAAAAGGCTACTTGACTGTTGCTTCTCAACCTGCAGGAAATTGTATCAAAAGCACAGACAGAATATTTGGATGGGGGCCTCCAGGAGGTTGGGTTTTCCAGAAGGCATTTGTCGAATTCTTCATTAGTGATGAATCATGGAAGAAACTGAAAGCAGTCCTTGATTCTCTCGGAGACTCTGTTTCCTATTATGAAGGAATTGCCCAGACTGACAAACTACAAAATACGAATCTGCAAAGTGGGTCATCCAACGCAGTCACATGGGGAGTGTTCCCGAACAAAGAGATTCTGCAGTCCACCATCATCGAAGAGGAGTCTTTCCTTGCATGGCGAGAGGAAGCATTCAATATCTGGAAAGAGTGGAGAAGTCTTTACAAGCCTGGAACTGCTTCATACCAGCTTCTCGATACCATCTTTAGCAGTTACCATTTGGTGTCCGTTGTTCATCATGATTATCTCGATGACGGCGCCCTGTGGAAAATTCTATCATCTGCAGTTTGACGTGAAAGACTTTCTAGAAAGAAAAAAGATTAACCTAGAAATGCATTTTTGTTTTATTATCTCGACGGGCATGTTACTCATTTATTTAATTCTGCTTCATCTGACGCTCTGCAACTTCGTTACACAAGTCCTCCAGCTCACTCATTGATATAGAATACTCTAACTCCAGGAGCCTGCTATCATGTGGATAATCATCATAGCAGTATACCTCCCGTTCTCCGCCGGGATTTACAGCTATCACTCTGGATGCATAACAAAGACAATTACATTTTGCACATTGATATGCATCCTCTTCTGCTGCATCCACCGACATGACCCGCTGGGAAACATCAGGATGCTTTTCCAGAAACTGTGATCTCAGTCTCTTCTCCATATTTCTAAGATCAATAAGGTGGTCACATAACCATAGAGCAGTGTCTTTCCTGTGGTCCGACTTGGCAGCTTTGAGCAGCAATTCATCATGCGAAAATACTGGCGACCGCTTTTGCAACTTGTACGCGTCGATTGCTTCTTTGCCCGCTGGCACCCAATTTGGTGGAGCATAGTTGACCGCCTCATTGAAATTGAATCCGTGATTGAAGCCAGCATGATACGCATTGGGAAATGTTATGATAAACTGTCCCGCATGCTGGTCAGTAACATAACAAGGGATGCCGTTCTTTTGGAGGACTTCGGGTGAAATCATTGTTGCTCGTTGATAAAGAATATCTGGCTGTTTTTCAAATAGTTCAGGTAGAAGCGCTTTGCTGGTAGCTTCGAATCTACTGGCAAACGGGCCGGGAATACCGTACCAGGTTTTGGTCTCGCCGAAGTGCTGATAATTCACCGAGTAAGTATAGTGATCTTCGCTGTGCCAGCAGAATGCAGAAAACATCATTCCAACATAGGCCCAGGGAACAGTCACCCCCGAGATATCTGATTTCAGGTAGCGGAAAAGAGACATCCGATTATGCGGGAAATTATTCAGATTCCAGGGATCTTTGGCATATCTGTTGAACGGGTCTGTGCTGGTAGTGGGAAACCCAGATCCCTTCACGTCGCACTTGATATCAGCGCCATACTCGACAGCTATATCACAAGATATGTCGTCAATGTAAGACCAGAATCGGCTTTCGATGAGTGTTTCCACCAGCAACCTGTCTTCAGGATCGACTATGCTCAGTTCCGACTCCATATATTCTTGCTTGAACCTATCTGCCATTTCTTGAAAAGCTGCCAGGTCGTAAGTCTCTCCTTCATCAAAGAAAAAGTCTCCATTTCCAACTAGGCAGCTGGGACAATACCAGGGCTTTGCATCTGGGTTCATAACTAACTTGGGACTCAAACAATCAGTATGGAATGACACCCTGCATTCCTTACAATTCAGCTGAGTGTCTTCCTCAGTACAGATTTTGCATTTCCGCCTGCGGGACTGCTGCTGCCGAGAAGACAGCTTGTCGGGCAAAGAGCTCTCCGCACTCGGCTTTTCGTCCCGTTCGCTTTTGATTGAAGTGGTATGCATAGATAATCTGGACGACCGGCGTCTCTTGAATGGAGGCTCCTCCTTCTTTACCACTTCCTCCTGCTGCTTGTCTTCTGTGGCTGATTCGTACGACGATTCCGCTGAGGAGTCATAGTCATATTCTGTTTCAGCTTCGCTGTCACTCGAATCATTTTTCTGCTGGTTGTTCCTCAGTCGAGCTTTACGAATAGGCCGTTCAGGAGGTGGAGAAGGCAGCAACATCTGTTTCGAAGTTCTCCGGGTGCGCCTAGGTGACATGCCCCCAAACTGCTGCTTGTCTTCATTTTCAGCTCTGGGAGTTAGGAGTTGCTGGTTCCCATAGCTTTCGGGCTCGTTTTTGACCTTCTTTATAGTCTTCAGATCAAATGACTTCATGGCATAACACACAAAGTCTTCGTATGGAATCAGATATATCTGGTACAACATTTGCAGCTGCTGAGCGACTTGACGATCAGCGACCGTAGATAACTGGAGTTTGGCCGCCACTACGGGCCACTGGCCATCCACCGTCACCTTCCTGTAACCCCCCATTGCACGGACTGTCTCCTGGAGGCGGTAGAAGTCCAACAGCCCGGACCCGACCCGCGGGTACTTTTCAGTCAGGTCGGACCCCCGCATGGCATGGAAATTGGCCATACGGTTGACCCAGTCCATGGTGGTTCTGGTGAAGCCCCCCATAGTGTTGAGAGTCTGTTTCCTGCACTCAAAGCTGAATCTCCCTAGGTCTAGCGCAAAGCGGGGGTTCCATTTCGGCGGAGGCACAATCTTGACTATGCCGTACCGCAGACCAGCTTCGTACAGGGAATTTATATAGCCATAGGGATCCTTAAACTGGTCTGAAGTCGGATAAAATGTAGGTGCTTCTTGCAGCCCGAACGGCCGTCCATTTTTACGCTCTTCTCGATACTCTTTTCGAGGCTTGACATGGACTGGCTCAAGCCCGCCAATTGACATCATGTTGGCAGCTATAGACCTTTTGTCTGATGTTCCTCCTAAATGGGAACCATATATAGGCACACCGCAGGCGGGGATGTAAGGGAAACCGTTGCCTAAAATGGGGCATTGAGTCCGGCTTAAGAAAGTTGAAGAACTGGGATAAAACTGAATGAGAGAAACTCCAAGTCGCACAAATGGAGATAGAAATGGAAATGGAGAAGGAAATGGAAGTAGCTGGGCAAATAACCTGGAAACTGCTCTCAAGGATTGCTCTTTGTTCTGGTCGGTTAAGCTATTGCTGAACGAACCTAGATCTGCGGCTATGTGGGGATATATTAGCGCTGATCTGCTCCTCAACTTGACAGTAGGGCGAGAGCAGCATCTGCCGGATACTTAAGTAGAGAACACTCCCGCAGCTAATACGCTACCGTAGCAACGAGGTGACTAGGGATTGAAAATAATCGACAGCGTTCCTCACTGCTCCAGAAGTAAAGCTGGTTATTCAGATTGTTATACGGATTAATTGATAGATTGATATCCAGCAGACTGTTGCTGACAGCATTGAAAAGCGCGGCTAGAAGCAACTGACACAGAAGAACTGCTCTGCAATAGAATGTCTATCATATCTGCCAAGAACCTGGTTCTCCAGCATGTGTTCCTTCTTTGGACGCTCGTGTTCTTTCTGGTCAAAGACCCCAATTGGATTTTCGAGAGCACAATTGTGCTTGTGATGTCACAGTCCATGGGACTGCCGTTCGTGCAAGTCAGAACCGCGGACTACCCATATATTGGCATCATCGCTGTTTGCGCGACACTTCTAGGCGTGTCTGATCTCAGTGTCCTTGTCACGCAAGACTTTTTGGCAGTGCTATCAGTTCTGCTGCCCGTGCGATTAGCAGTGCTGTTTGCGGTTGCTGGCTACGGGTATTTTGTTTACGACGCGTATCTGTCGAACTCAGTGATATTTACGCTGTGCTTCTTTGAAGTTCTTGTCAACTTCCTGATATTCTTGCAGGTGCGCGAAGAACGCAACGAGAAGATAAAGGTCACCATCCGTGAGTCGAGGTAGCTACACCACGAAAGAATTATCTTGTCAGACTTGGAAGGCAGATTCCAATAGAGCTATGTTCAAGAGCCAACTATGACGCTGACAGCAATATCATTTGTATTTAAGTTGGTCTATTTTTCGCTTTTCACTGCCAGCCATACATATGTGACGCCGACATGCAAATTAACTGGATGTAAATACCGACAGCTATATCGCAGTTGATATGGTATAGTTATAACTTATACGCTATTATATATGGTTCTCTAACTTATATGCATATATAAGTTGTGAAAAACTGCCACAAATGGTGTAACCTCTGAAATACATGAGCAATAACATAGGAGATACACAGACATCATCCAGCTGCCATAGCATCGCGACTACTCTAAAAGATCCAAAACCTCCTCCGATGCAGCTTCTTGTTGAGCGCCTTATACCGCTCCATCTCCTCCCAGCAATCACGCCCCCATTCACAGCCAGCCATATTGACCACGAAATCACGTTCTCGCTCACTGTAGAACAGTCGCGAATCGCCTTCCATATCGCTGCATGCCCCTGGAGGAAACGAATTGATCTTTCTCAGCGGAATGAACCCGACGCGTCCTCTAATCCATGCCTGTTGTGTGTACAGCGTCTCGAGCGCATCCTGGTCCTTATGTTCCCAATCCATATGCTTTTGTTCGTAGAAAATGGGGTCCCACCAGATATCAAGTAGCTTTTCAGTCCACTCGGAGCGTCGAATAAAAAAACTGCCCAAGTTGAACCCACCACAGTCCTGCGTGAGTATCATGTCTATAGGCTGATTGTAGTCAATATAGGGAATCTCAGCTGGAATATTGAGAGGGTTGAAGTACGACACATCTCGGGTCGTTTCGTTGTATAAGTTGCGGAAAATATGCTGGTCAAGCGAGATTTGAGGCTCCATGATGTAGGTATGGAGATCCAGCCACCAAAACCATTCAGCATTAGGAAACTGGCGCATCGTCTGCTTTATGATGTCGACCTTTTCCCACGCCTCGCGCCATTCGTGGGCGTATCGCTTCTTCGCAGACACGTCCTTGATAGCAAGATGATACCCGTGTCGCTCCGCATACGCCTTCTTGTTGGCTATGCTAGAGCGCTCCACCGACCACTCTTTTGCTCCCTTCCACTGCATTACACCACCCCCCTCGTTGGCTGCCAATATGATGACATATTTGCCAGAACCCCACTTGACGTGAGGAAGAAACGGCACTGCTGTGAAGAGTGACAGCAGCGTCAGAACAATAACCACCACCACCAGAAGGATTTTGCGCTTCGCTAAAAAGTATTGTGCCTGCCTGATGCCCGTCCAGATGCCAGCACGGGCAGGCTTCCAGGCCGACCCGTTGGTCCATCCTGACATCTCGTCTTTCATGATGTGTCGAAAACGTCAGTAGGGTAGTTTGTACCTGCGTGACGTAAACGTCGATATTAGTGTATGTTATAGGGTTTTCAGGTTGTGTCGCTAATTAAACATGAGACAACATCTGGTTATAAAAACGTGCTAGTAAGTAACGAGTCGAATAGCCAATTAGCCAGTCGAATCTTCTCGATCCAATAAACAGTTCTTGATGTCTTGGCTTTGACTTACTACGATATAATACTCCGCAGATTACGCCTGTTTTTAGCTATGGGTGATTTCTTGTAAGCAGTTTTTCTGCTATAGCACGAGAAAAAATGATACTACGCATTGTATCATACGCTACTCACAGAATAACCAACTATCTACTTTAGTAGCAGTTTTGTTTGTCGCGGTTCAGTAGGTCTAGCCTGAGGTTTCTGCACTATTTGGGCTTGTCGAGCCTCGTGTGGCTCGTTGCTTCCTACATGTCATACCAAGGACGAAGTGAGTAGCACTGAAAAGTTGCAAAATCAGCGTTCTAACTCAGCGCTTCGGCAGTCGCCACGTGTGACGAGCCAAAACTCAGCACTGGCATCATTCCAGACTGCCTCTCCGGTAGCAAGTAGCCCTCTGGCGTATCCAGGGTTGTCTGCTGGCACTAGTAATGGTGTATCAGCAGCACCTTCAGCGGTGCCAGTGAATGGGTCTCCACAACCACAGATCAGGCCTCTGGCGATGCCTCCCATTGGCATTCCGATAATCACGCCAGCTAACGCGCCACATGAATTTCAAAGCCCGGTTTACCAGCGAAACCAACTGCGGGGACTACCCAATGGGTTTCCAGGCATGATGCGACCGTCTGGCTACATGAACACCGCTGCTGCTATGAATGGACTTGCTCCCATTGGCGCAGGCGTCTTGGGCGTGGAGTGGTTGCCGCGAATCTCGATGGCCCTAGAGTCAACCATCGAATCGGAGGTCAATTGGGCGACCACCGCGCTGTTGGAAGTGTCGCTTCGCAGTCCAGAGCTGTTACAATTCAAGCAAAACAGTTTTCTGGCGTTTACATTACTAGACACAATCTATCGCGAGTGGCCACGCTACGACAGTCTGCTGGACTGTTCTGACAAAGAATATTGGCAGCAGCAGAAGAACCTGGAGCGCATGCTTATAATCCGAAACGCGTCTCTGGATCCGGAAAACGCCCACTTCTTGGCAAATCTGCCGCTGTGTTTTGAGATTCTCCAGCGTGGACTGTCCTATAGTCTGAATGGCGACCTTGCAGAGCTGGTCACTTACTGCATTGATATTTGTGAATCAGTAAGTTTCCACATGACGCCGGAATCGATAGATCATCCACTGTTCTCGGCCGTCACGAGAATTTTGTCGCAGACCGTCGACAGAGCGTCTCTGATACCTTCTTTGCGGTGTATTGCACGTTTTGTTATTCGTGATGAAAAGAACATCATTGGCCAGCTGCCGCTCAGTTTGATAGAATCCGTCTTGCACTATCTGCTGGTCCTAGAAGATGAGGAGCTTGTGTCGGCTACGCTCGATTTCCTATATCAGTATACGGCCAGGTCGGATAATGTCGGGCCGCTGCTGGAAAAAAAGTCACTCAAAGAGCTACTGTCTTCACATTTGGTCCGGCTGCTCAAATACAAGATGGAGCTGCCAGATTTGGACTACATTCGACTGCCCAGACGAACCAAAAAACCTGCTCCTGCCGAGCCGCCTAAGCTGCCGCCAGCAATTATTGACGAGCTGCTCCAGTTTGACGAACCCCACCGAGCTACCCACTGGATTCGCACGTGTTACGAGGATGAAACAGATGGCGAAGTGACGCAAATCTCGCTGTGGAAGGCCTACGAAGCGCAGTTTGACGTGTATGCGCGACAAGGGCGGAAGCTGTTGCCAGCGGTAGACTTCATCAAGAATGTCACGTCAGCGTTTGGAACTTCGTGTCCTATGGTTATCGAGATGCCGGACGGCCAAAAGCGGTTCATTATCAAGGGAATCCGCCCTCGGGAGTTCCCGGTGGCTCCTTCGGTGCTGAATGGAGCGAAATCAAATGCAGCCACCAACGGTGGTTCCCAGAGTTCACAGCAAGCGTCGTTCACGCAGTCTGGTGTGGGTGTTGCTGCGTCGCTTGTGCTCCAGAACTTGGCTCGCACCGCGCCAGGAAAGGAGGCGATTCGGCCCTTCACTAATGATATTATAGAGCTGGCGACGCTCAATGCCAATCTGCGGCCTTATGCAGATGCCATTCTGGCAAGCATATCCAAGGACGCGGACCATGGTAACGATGAAGATAACACGAAATGAAAATATATGTACATTAGTAAAGTCTACAGAATCTAATTACAAGATTTACTCATCCTCGTCTGTGCTTGGTGGCGGTCCACTATCGCTCCGCAAGTAAAACTCCACTGATGTTAGAATTCGCAAGAAGTCAAAAACATCGCTATTAATCAAGCAGACCAACGCAAAGAATAAAGAAACTCACCTGCTGTAGAGAATGCTGCGAATGCACCACATCCGAACAAAGCTGCCTGGGGACCAGACTTTACTGCCAGTCCTCCGCCTGTCAGGCATCCGGCAGCCACGCCGTTCCAAATGTCATTTTTAGCACGCAGCTATGTTAGCCGTTCACTTCAACACATCCTGGTAACGGATCTAACTTACAGATTCAATAGAGCATTCTACACCCGTGAACACCAGCCCTATGAAACCAAAATTCTTGGCACTTCCCCACGCTCGTGATCCCATATCTTTAAACTGGATCTTCATCTGCTGTCGGAATGGCAGATCCGCGATCTTTGACACTGTGCCAGTACCAAGAGCGTCATAGCTCATCTTCAGTTAGACTTCACCCCAAGAGCTAGTTGCCACTGTTCCAACCCACAGATGCCATGAAAAGTCCAAAAAAACCACCTAAACCAAAACCAGTCACTCCTGCCATAACAGATTTGCCAGGACACGATTGCATGAAGTTCATCATGGCCTGTGCTCCTGCCTGAGCCTGCTGCTCAGGCGTCATGTCATAGTACGACGTCGACTGGCTCGAGCCTTGAAACGACATATTGAAGATGTCGGCCTGAAGGTAAAAGGGTTTTAGAAATCGGAGCCTAAATCGACACCAAACTTCTAGGCCTAACCGCCGTGCTGCGCTTGGGAGCACCTAACCGCAAGCCCCAGCACACTACTAGGATTATGGTGTGCGAGCCTTTCAGAGGCAGAGGGGCGTTTCAATGGTAACGCTTTGTACCAGTGATGCTCAGTTCGGACTGGATCAAGTCGAGGTTTTGCATCAGCTTTGCGAGACTGCAAGAACATGCCATGGGTAGACCCCACACCGACTTACTGCCCGACACGCCAGAGCAGCGATACCACACCTTTCTGCTCCAACAGCTGCAACAGGACCAGCTGGATCTCGAATTCAAGCAGATAAAGCGGGAAAAAATCCCTAAACTGGTGAGGTACCTCCAGCCTTCGTTTTTTATAACCATGGCGGCGCTGCGGGACTGCTCGGTTCGACCGCTGCGGGCCATCGCAAAGCATTAGGCGATGCGATGTGCTGCTTGTGCCCTGCATATGCAACTGAGCTTAATATATTCCGAGTTGGGCCCCCTAAGCATGCCACTATGATGTATATAGCAAGCTTGCTTTCGTCACCACGTGGAGGATCTGCAATGGGTTGGCAAGCAAACAAACCTTAAATAGAGCATATATAAAAGGGCCCTTGTCACCGCCACTTGAATTTAGTAGTTGCCTTTGCTGTTCGTTATGAGATTGACAGTGTTGGCTTTTGTAGTAGTGGGCCTTGTGCAGGCCAATGGATATGTTAGCGATTATGTGAACGATCTGTTGAACCGCGTGGATGTGGCAAAAGCGACGTCAGTGTTTGACTCTCATGGGTCCCTGCAGCCAGAGTTCCTCGACAACTGGTCTGATACGGATCTCCACGACTGGCTGAAGGCCCATTCTCTGACAACCGACAAGTCGTCCGGATGGTCGTCTGCAGCCCTCAAGGAAGCGGTGTGGGAGCACAAAGACAAGCTGTCGAGCGATGTGCACGGCTATCTGAAGGAGGCGCACAAGCAAGCAAACCCGATCCTGTCCAAGTCGCAGAAGGCGTACGAGCAAGCGAGCAATGCAGTGTTCGATCAGGCGATCAATACGTGGTCTGACATCAAGCTCCAGGCGTTCTTGGCGGCCCGTGGGGTGAGCAATGCTTATGGGCAATCGCGTGACAAGCTACTGGACCTCGTCAAGTCTAACAAGGATGCGGTTGCTAACAGCGAGCTTCTGGACTGGCAGTTTCATGTGTGGTCCACCGACGACCTGAAGTCCGCATTGACCAAGCTTGGTCGCAAGGCCGACGGCACTCGTGCAGAACTTATTCGACAGCTTTCGGATGCCTACACTTCGAGCAAGCAGACAACTGCAGACTCTTGGCAGTCGGTGCGCAACAATGTGCGGAATGTCCGGTTTGAGACGTGGTCGGTCGATGATCTCAAGCAGTATCTGTCTGAGTTTGGACAGCAGCCTGCACCCACCGCCGACAAGAGCCAGCTGGTGCAGTATGCTAAGCAGCAGTATTATTACTTTGTGCACGGAACCGTTCCAGTCGAGAACAAGTCTACGTTCGCCCGGCTGACTGACCAGGCCAACGCGCACATTGACTCGTGGAAGAGATGGCTGTTCAAGTCGTCCGACAAGCGCGACTTGTGAAGTACTGATTGAGATGGCTCTTGGCCGGATATGATATGTACACAGTTGGGAATCAGCGGTGCGCGCCATATAAATAAATTTGACTAAATAAAAAAACAAGTGTAGTATGATGCAAACCAATCCTAGTTCTAGATAGCTACAAGGCAGCGCTCCTCCAAGTACTTTGAGAGCTGCGCTTTAAGTGCTGTATAGTGCAGGCCGAGGATGTATTTTCCTCAACAGAGCTGTGGCATAGCCGATGAAGAATGCTCAAACGTGGTACAGATACGATGATGCCCAAATGTGATGCAGAGACAATGTTGTTCATGATGCAGCAGAAGCATTTGCTCGCGCAGCTGAGTTCAGATATTCGCCATTGTTGCGCTGCTACGTCATTCTGTCCTGTAGCATCGTGCTTTAGTTATGATCCAATAGCGACGACGCCCCATTGTGCTGGACCACCATGAAACGCTTTTGGGCCAACTTGCACCTAATCGCTGATATTTTGAGCGCCAGGTCTGCCGGGAGTTTGGTATCGTCAAAGACTTTTATAATACATTGGGCAGATGCCCGTGGAATGATTCGGCATTGCGACTTATTGCCAGTCGGCCCAGTACTTAACCATCCGATGCCCTGCTTGGAGCAGTCCCATGTGGTGTCCTCATTCGAGTACATCGACATGGTGTGCACTGCAAGCTGCCTGTAAGTCTCGTCCTTATCGTAGATCCAGGTGATGTCATCCTCCAGGATCATGCAAAGTATTCGGTCTCCCTGAGCACACGTCTCGATCACCTGCTTGTACTTTTGGGCGTAGGCTATTTCCTTGGACGTCACAACTCGCGTGCCAACTCGAACGGGAGCACCAGCTACTTCGGTCATTTTTTTGGTGACAGTCGAGTTATAATTGTCACACTCCACATCGGAGAATATATGTGTGTATGGAAGGTATTCCATTATGGGATCCGAGCTCCTGGTACAGTCCCTGGTGATTAAATAGCTGCCAATGCGGTCGTGGACTAGAACTTCGCCGTTAATAGTCCCATGGAACAGCGCGGATGCCAGGCTCACGATGACCATGGCACATATCACCAGCGCTCCGCTCAGTGCAAGTACCAGCTTTCGTGGCCGAGGCATCGTATCACTGCGCTGCCAGCACGCGTGGTTGGTGCTTATATACAAAATCTGTTTTGGATTTTGCAAATACCAACGCACAATGCCGGGTGCATAAATCGAAGCCACACGTACACCATGATAGTCCGATCTTCAGTGAATTGAGCGCTTAAGTGTGCCAAGCAGTAAGACTTGATATTTGCAAAATTCACCACCAACCAGTTCATCTCGCCGAGCTGCTCAAATAATATCGATGGCAAAACTCTATTTTTTTAACTGTTCCGATTTATGTCTTTTGCTGTCACCTCGTCGGGACCCTCGGTATTGTTTTCCCAGTGTATGCTAACTACGTGCCGATCAAGTGTTGCCTGCATACCGCTGACGGACAAGGCATTTGGCACGCCCAATACTCGAAATACCGCAGAAAGGCTGAGGAGCGTGACTTAATACGGCTGTGAACTGGTACGGTATCTATTGTGACTGTTGAACCGACTCTGAGAACTATCCAGCTCACTGAGGGTTTGGAGTTTAAAGTTTGAAGTCTTGTGGACGTTACCTCTAGCACGCTCTCTCCGGATTCTGCAGCCGAAGTCTATTTATGGCTTGCCTCTCCGCAGCAATACGTTTGCAATGTGGGCAAGCTTCATTAGCACACAATCTTCAGAACAGTTTGGGGCAGTGTCACATAAAAAAATAAACCAACGGCCAATACATTATACAAATGAAAAGGCTACTCTAACTACACACCGGTATACACAAATGACTTGATCTCAGCCATAAACAGTTAATCACATTTTTACCATATCGAAGTGCGAGCTTTTGCGAAGTAAGTAACAGCCGTGCAGTGCGACGAACCGCCAAACAACACACCACTAACTCCACGGCCCTAACATCAGTGTCCTTAACTTTTCGACATGTACGGAAGACCTTGGTACGTCCAGGCAGCGGATGCTGCTCATCGTCTCAGCGTACTGGCCATTATTGGCGGTTCTGGTATGTATATGGTGACAAACTTAAACTGACTCAAGCGTGGATGGCTGGTGGCCTCGGCATGACCATGTATGCCAACCGAAATCTTCATGCTGAGAAGGTTGCATCAACGATTTCTGAGGAAGACAAGCAGGAGCAGTCCAACTAATGTAAATATCATAATGAATAGAGATCATGCCAGTTACTTTGAAGCATTCTATTGAGTGTGCAAGCTTCCTGTATCCTGGGCTAGTAGGTATGGCAGAAGGTACACCGGTACACGTCGCCAAGAATATCAATGCCTTACGAAAATGAAAAGTCCTGAAGAACGAAAGCAATAATAAAATAGAGTCAGCAGAATACAAATAAATAACCCATACAATGAAGACGCCTCGAGAAGACTAGAATGTCATGTGCACGTTCAGGTTTGCAGCCTATCTATATATTCCCGGCGCTGTTTGGTAACCGTAATGCCGAAAATTTAGTTACCATTTTGCAGTGATCGAGCAAAAACTGCATCCGCAGTACATGTCTTGAGGTAGTCCTTCGTCATTTCAAATGAATCTTATTGATAGAGCGTGAAAACGTCTAATCTTGACTGCTGACAACGGGAGCTGTCTCCGTCCCCAAATGCGAACCGCATTATATTTCTAGCGCCAACCACTAGTTGAATGCCAAACTCTGTACTCTCAGGCAACAGCCATGTTTAAGCATACTCTGCTTCATGGTCCTCCTCATTACCACCCAACTTATTCAGCAGCAGGAGCGGCAAGTTTCTGACGCTTCGAAGTCTTCTCTCCCTTAATCTGTGATCGCTTTTGCTTCGTCAGCGAATGAAACTTTCCCTCTTTTCTCAGGTGACCCATTCGCACGTCCATCCTCTTGACGTCCTCACCTTCGGGATTAACTACTATGACGTTCGACACATCGTATTCGACGTCGCAAAGAGGGCATCGATAAACGTCGGAATCCTTGTGTTGAAGTTCCTTCAGCGCTGGCTCAGACATGAAATGACCACATTCAACAATATATACAAATTTTCTAGATGTGGATTCATTTATCACATCCTTGTCAGTCAAAGGACACACCCATCTACCACGTTTATCTCTCTTTATCTTGAGATCCACAAAATCTTTAATGGATGAAACATGCGACATGAGTTCCGTTTGTGACGGCCCAAAACCCTGCGGAGATAGAAGATATTCCAACACTGATTCTTTGGAGTATAGTCTTCCTTTGTAGTCACTGAGTATGAGATCTTGTAGCAGCTTGCCTGTCAGGGAACAAGACTTCCAAATGTCTTCGCTTGCCAGTTGCCTGGAATCAAATACCTTAGCCGTTGATGGACCCTTTTGAGATTCCCTGACAAGGTCGCGCCTCGTCGGGATCGACCCTCCGTCATTTCCCATTGAAAAACTCTACAGAAATAGCAAAATAAGCACTTTTCTTCCAGTTAAATTGTGTTGTTAAGTCCGACTGAGGAGGTCGTGAGATTTATAATGTCTAACCAACAGCGTTGTGCACGGCTGAAAATAAATGTACTATCTTAATTTCAGTCTGCATCCAATTTCTACTTTAACATAATGTCATCAAGGTCACTATACGGAACAGAACAGGACAAGGAGACTTGGTAGGTGATACTTGTGTTTTGTGGAGTCCTATTCTAACTCTAGCACCTTTTATTATAAGGTCGGAGCCTGTCTACACGGGGATAAATGTGCGCGAACTCATGTTAAGCCAAATCGATCACCAACTCTGCTGTGCCCGAACTTATATCTAGATAGTCCAAATAAGAGCACGCCGGATGATGAACGGGCATTTAACGAGTTCTATGAGGACTTTTATGCTGAGGCGGCAAAATTCGGTCCGCTAGATGGGGTTGTTGTGTGTGAAAACACTAATGCTCGTAAGTAACCAAGAGATGCTCGGTAGATTACTAACTCAGACCTTCGTGGCAACGTATACGCAAAATACCGTTATGAGGAAGATGCCCTGAAAGCGCAGAGTAATTTCAATCAGCGATGGTATGACGGACGGCCGGTCTACTGCGAGCTCAGCCCAGTCACCGACTTCAGAAAGTCATGTTGCCGCCAATATGATACGTCAGACTGTTCTCGAGGAGGTCTTTGTAATTATATGCATGCTAGGAAGCCATCTCAAAAGCTGCTGCGTGATTTAGAGCGCTCTCATCAAAAATATCTGATCCTAAATGGCCGTGGCTGATAATCTGCTCTCGATAGATTTATCTAGGAAGACCCAGCCATGGTGTCTATAAATGATATTAACAGCTGTCCCCATCAGACTTCAATCGGTCTGTTGGCTAACTCTGACTTACACGGTACAGGCTGTTAGTCACACGGTTCTCATAAGAATTGTTATCGCCATTGAAATTGGTGTCTTGTGCTGGTGCCACCAGTGGCGTTTTTTTGTATTGTTATTGATATCTACTAATCAGAGCCTTCGCATCCTGATGTATATATATGCTAGTTATATTTCCACGTAAGTGGTTTTTGATGTCCTTGTCTTGAATTTTAAGCCGTTGGAGAATAAGTTGATTGTTTTCGTAATAATGTGCACGACACCTGACATGCAGTCAAGTATCTTCACCAGTCGCCGCAGTTAACTACCTGACATATAATGGCCGACCGATACTCGTTTTCATTAACAACATTCTCGCCGAGGTAAGTAATAGATCGTAACATCAATTCAGCCATGAACTACTGCCCATCATCATATGCGATGGTCTGTGGTGGCGTTGTGGTGGCTGCGAATTCTCGAGGGCGACGATTTTCTAACTCAGTGGCAAGCTTGTACAGATCGAGTATGCTCTCCAGGCGGTGAATCAGGGCGTCACATCGCTGGGAATCAAAGCATCCAATGGCATTGTGTTGGCTACTGAGAAAAAGTCCTCGTCCCATCTCATCAACTCTGACTCGCTCTCGAAGATTTCTCTCATCACCCCGGATATTGGCATGGTATACTCTGGTATGGGTCCTGACTTTCGAGTTCTGGTCGACAAGGCTCGTAAAGTGTCTCATACTGAGTATAAGCGTATATATAACGAGTATCCGCCCACGCGAATCCTAGTGCAAGAGGTGGCCAAGGTAGTGCAGGAGGCCACCCAAAGTGGAGGTGTCCGACCGTACGGTGTCAGTTTACTTGTGGCAGGATGGGACGACAGTCACGGTTTTGGACTCTACCAAATTGATCCATCTGGATCATTCTTTCCATGGAAGGCGACTGCTATTGGAAAAGGTAGTACTTCCGCAAAGACATTCCTAGAGAAACGATGGAATGAGGAGCTCGAACTGGAAGATGCCATTCATATTGCTCTTCTGACCCTCAAGGAGTCCATTGAGGGAGAGATGAATGGTGAGACTGTCGAGATTGCTGTAGTAGGTGACCCCAGTGATGAGCTCCTTGGATTTGAAGGCGTTGAAGGTATTAGAGGTCCTCGGTTCCGAAAGCTTAGTGCTCAGGAAATTAACGATAGACTCGATACTTTGTAATGATACAGATTCTACTATTCTACTACCGTTGTATTCAGTAAACCTAGCTCGCGTGTTCACAAAGTCTGTTGTTCACTGTATGATTAGTGATATTTTAGGCCGCTACTACGGGCAATGCTTACTCATAATGGGTCTATTAGATAGTATAAATAATAACTTGCTGTTGTCTATACATCAGCTCTTGAAAGGAGCTTTAATGGGGTCAATAACTGTACCCTGTTTAACAATGATTTTTGGTTTCGTCAATCTTTGGAATGCCTCTCTAGATGCCCATTCTCGTCCTATCGGCATACGCAAAGACCTTTCATACTGCTCGCGATTTTCATAAGGAAACGGAACAGCGCTTGCATTATATTTCGAGTTCTTCTTGTTGACCTTCTCGTTAATAATAACATTTTCCAGTTTTGCATCTTTACGCTTCTCTGCCTTGACGCCCTCTAGTTTCTTGACAAACTTCTTCTTCTGCTTCTTGCCGCTGCCTCCCCAAGTACCCCAGCCTGGAAGCGTCACGTCGATCTCCTTATCTCCTTCGTCTTCAATTCGTTGTCGTTTTTCCTCCTGGAATTCACTCACGACATCGTCGCCAGCAAAAGCACGCTTAACAAGATCTTGCTGCTTGAACTTTATATCCTTGGACGACGCTCGTACCATGTCAGCGGTCTCAGCGGAATCTGGTTCACCATTTTGGTCGACATCATCATATGCATCAATTACAGAAAGTACTTGATTCATGTCAACCTGGGGCTCCCCGGTATCAGTCGCTGATTTAAGTCTCTGCTGTCGCACTTTGACCTGATTTTTCTCGTGAATTGAACTATTCTGGTTCAAAATTGAAGCTTTTCCGGTTTTAGGAGTTGTGGAGGATGCAGACAACCAAGGATTGCCGCTTTCAGAATCTGAATCATGCTCAGGCGAAGGCTGGTTCTTCTTTGCTTTACTGCTAGAGCGCTTCTCAAATGATTTTGTGATTGTAGACACGGCAGACTTTCCCTCATCTATTTCAACTTCTTCACGGACGTTCTCAAGCTCAACCCGTGCTATACTCTTTGCCTCGCTTGCTCCTGGAGCAAACTTTCGTCTACCTGCATTTAGCACTTCGTTGATAGCAGTGCTCTCAGCATCACCCAGGTCACCAAATTCGTCTTCGTCTTCAGCATTTCTAAGAGCCTCAGTTCTAGCTTTATTGACTATGCGTTCGCGCTCATCCGCATCTCGCATGAACTTCATATTCAGCAATCCCTTTCCAAGGGATTCTCTTGAGTCATCACCGCTTTCTCCCGCGTCATCACTGTTGAACAAAGCTTCCCTATCATCAGCGTCGACATCACTTTCGTCGCCTGCGCCCATGATCTTTTTACGTAGATCTTCACCTCTCTGAAGCATTTCCTCCATTTCAGAGCGTGTCTCCTTGTCTTTCGTAAAACCCTGCTCAACCATCCGTTTCGCCCATTTTCCAGTATTCTTATGACGTAGAGACATCCTCTCCCGGGCTCTTTCAATTTCTCTCTGATCTTCGTCGTCTTCTTCAAGTTCTTCGACCATCATTCGTTCTCTCTCCTTCTCTTTCTTGTGTACACGTCGGAAAGACTTGGATTTAATCTTCTTAATCCGCTTTGCCTTTTGCTCCTCTCTAAACATCAACTCGCGCATTTGCCGTAGTTCATTCCGCCTCCTCTTAACCTCTTCGAGTGATAGCTTACTTGGAGCCAGTTCTTCAAAAGTAGATATGGCTTTCTCTTCTGTAAGAGAAGATGCGGTGAGGATATCAGCTACCTTTTTTTCGAGCTCAGTTGATGGTTGTACAGGAGCAAAAGGAGCGACTTTAATGACAGGGTCAGCAGCGTTGATAGGAAACTGCAAATGCTCTGCCTCACGGTTGGCTTTCACAGTCGACTCCCATTTAGATACTTCATCCTTCGTAAGCTCATAAGCAGCTTTTCGGTCGTGTCTTTCCTGGAGTCTTCTTGGTAAAGGCACTGCTAGACTTGCCGAAGACTCAACCAGCTTGTTGCTAATCAACTTCAAGTTCGGGTCAGCTGCACCAGATGTCAAGTCTGCCAATGAAAGCTTTGCCCCTCCATTAGGTAGAGCGAATTCATTTTCAGCTACTGTCATCGTCTGAAGTTTTCGCTTTTTGGATTTCTTTTCCTGCTGTTCGGACTTTTTGGATAGTCCCGCCACGACGCTGTGCAGTTGAGACAGCTTGTCATTATCAATCTCATCCTCATCCGAGAAATCCTCGAATTCAAGTCCTTCTTCATCATCTTCTTCATCATCTGATAAATCTTCCGACTCACTGGATTCCACTTCCTCTGAACTTCCTTCATCGTTATCGTCGAGCTTTAAAGAAGTCGCAGCATCAGATTCAGAGTCGGCCAAGTCCCAAGCTTCTGAAAGTGGCACGAACTCACTCTCATCCACACTGTCATGTCCTTCTTCATCTTCGTCGTCATTTGGTTTCGACCCCTTTTTAAACTTTTTGGACAAAATATCGTCTTCATCATCACTACCCATGGCCTCGTCACTATCAATTTCTTCATCATCAGCAGGATCGACTTCACCGATTTTGTAATCCCGCTGCTCTTGATCACTGTCATCGGAAAGGGCTATATTGCCGCCCCTCATTTCTGTCACATCATCCTCAGCAATGCGAAAGGCATTTTGTGCCCTGTTAGACAGGTTGTGCCTGTTTGGCCTTCTTGGTTTTCCTCCTTTGCGGGCCATACTACAGCTGCTTGAAACTTTTTGCCGAAAGGATATTTTAAAAAATTCGGGGTTGGGAATTTCCCATTTAGGACACAGGACTCAGGGGGAAAGGAGACCATGACAGAAAATAATAATATATTCTAAAATCAACTCGATCGTATTAATATGAATCACTGGCCTTCCGGCGTTCAGAGCTCAGCAGTGTCATTAATTGAAACAACTTTATTTCCAAGCCGAGCCTGCTCTGCCAGAAATACTACCCGATGGCTGCCTAAAATATCTTCAGGGGTGCATTTGATATATGTATTCGTAGCATCTTCGAGCGAGCCTCCTTTGACTAGAATATGCTCGAGCGCCTTGGCAAAAGCACCAGCAAGTCCCTGATCACCGCCCCCATGACCAGACATCTCGTCAGTTGGAGGTGTGATAGTTTTTGTCTGCTTGGTTGCGAAATCAAAAATACGAATGGTCCTCGAATCAGTGGAAATCTCGCCATGGCTGCCGTATACACAGATCTTGCGGAAGCACACCTCTTCAGAAAACGCGATCATGGTCATAGTTGCAGTGGCATGGCCAAAGTCCAGATTGACCGTCTGGTTGTCACACACATCATTGTCGCTGTCGAAAACACACACCCCATATGGTCCTTCCTTCAAGGCGGTTATCAAATGAGGCGCGTCCTCGATGTCGGTCAAAGTCTGAGTTTTCCACGCTTGTTTTCCTGCCACGAGGTCATCCAAGTAGATTTTCTTTGATGAGAATCCGCAACTTTCTTCCATATCGCAGTCCAAACATCTGTGCGCAGCTCCGGCAGGCTTGTTTTCAGGGCGAAAGTAAGACAGAGATCCAAAAGACGACACCTGCCTAAGGTTGTCATAGCCAAGCAACCACATAAGGACATCAATATCATGGCAGCACTTCGCCATCAGAGAGAACGTAGTTGTCTCCTTCTTTCGCCAGTTGCCTCGCACAAACGAATGAGCAAAATGGTACCATCCAACAGGTTCGGTGTGATTGATGTTGATGATCTTGCCAATCACTCCGTCATCCAAAAGTTGCTTCAGAACGATATTATGCGGAGAATATCTCAGCACATGCCCAACTGCCAGTAATACCTTGTTGCGTTTGACAGCATCGTAAATTGTCTGGCAGTCCTCCCATGACGTTGCCAAGGGCTTTTCACAAAGAAGATGTTTCCCGGCGTCAGCAAATGCCACTGCAACCTCGCAATGCATGCCATCCAGTACACAAACGATTACCCCATCAAACTTGTCGGAATCTTGCAGCGCATCAGTCCAATCGTCATACTCATCGACTAGTTCGTGGCTCGCTCCATTCTCAGACAAGTACTTGACAAGCTTCTGTCGCCTGGAAATGTTTGGCTCGGCTATACCAGCGACTCGGATATAGTCCAGTTTGCAAAGGGCTCTGGAGTAGGCTTTCCCTCTACTGCCAGCTCCAACCACGAGGACCTTTAATGTGTCTTGTGTCATTGTTATCTTGACATACGTAGGTAGATAAAGCTGACAATAAATAGTTGTCGATTGGATGTGACGTTGCGGGGGCAATGCGGGGGGGAGTTCCCTTTGAGATAAGCGGAGATAAGCTCCTGCATACTCAGGGGTGATTCTGACACAGCAATTGAAGGCACATTTTCAACATTTCGTTTAAACTGTCAAAAAAACTCACTTAACAATTGAATTTTCATTTCAAAACTCATTACCTGATTGTTGAAAGAATCGTGAATTACGTTATATTTGGAACCGGCCCGTTTATCAATTCAATACAACTTCTACAAATGACCAAAGGACCAGTGATCACAATCTAAATCGAATGCCGAGCTGTACAAGCTTGACTGCCAACAGCGTCATCAGAAGATCAGACAGTCCTACTACTGCCAAATCAGCAGCGACGGCTCCGATGTATTTGCCCCATGTGGTCCTCAGCCACTGAGTGAAGCCAACTTTGCGACTGACAGTGTGTAGAACCGCCGACGCAAAGTATACTTCTATAGAGCGCTTACCCACGCATGACAGCGCGCACGTTAAAGCACGAGGAAGATATGGTACAGCCGCAGAAACGAGGCCATACTTGACAATGGAAAAGCCACCGGCAATCATAGTGAAGGTTGGCGACCAGTAAGGTTTGGAAATTGGCGCGTGCTTGGGAAACAGCCTCGAGATGGTATATCCCGTAGTACCAAGAGCAGCACCTGCTGCCACCGACTCAATTGGAGTCAGGTTGGAGCTGATATACCAGGATCCCAACCACAGCGACACAGAGGTCATCAAGCTCCCTAGCAACCCCTCTGGGTCGAAGTCAGCAGTGTACAACGAGCTTCGCGGCAGCACTTTGACGTCAATGGCCGTTTGTGCCGAGTCTCCCGGCGTTGCGAACGGATCAGCGCGGTTTTTGGCTAGAAGCACCGAAATTGCAGTCCATACTGCGGTGGTCACTGCGGGGTAGGCTGCGGGGCCCGTCAGGTCCACCAGACCGTTGAATATCAGAGAACTGAGTCCAGTCCGCTGCAAGACACCAACATAGCGTGGCTGGAACTGAGTGCCTTTTGTGATTACGCCAACCGAGTTATACGCTAGTCCAAGGCCCACCAATCCAACACTCCGCTGCCAGGGGGCTCGCGACATCCCTGCTAGGAACGCGAAAGTCGGGAACACCGTGTCTGCGTATGTGATGGTTTTGTCATCAATAGACGCGTGGTGAAGCACAGTCTCGGTCAAATTGACCGTCTCCATCTCTAGGACGGTGAGCCCTCTCACGATGTCGCGTGTCGGATCGCGTACCATGGTGTAGATGTCGTGGCAGACGAGCCAGACGGCTGAGGGTATTTATATGTTGAGGCGGGGGATTTGCGTGGGGTATGCAGCATACAGCACCTTAAGGTTTACAGAGCGAAATAGAGAAATATTATTGTATTTTCAAGTTTCTTCTCCTTGATTGAACTTCATCACATTATCAGATGATAGGTTTGGGACTTTTTGTTTGCATTTACAGTTGCAATGGATTTATGAAGCGAGCCTGTCAGTCAAAATGCCTACGAAATAGCCATGCCACAGATATAACCTATGTATTTCATTATTTACAGCTGCCAGACTGCTGTGGACACACGGCTGACCATCACCATCGCAGCCAAATGACAGTCAAACGACGGTCGAGTGCAGTCAACATCCCAGCTCATCACACAATATTACACTACAGAGTGGTTGGCTTGTCAGAGCTCGCCAACACTTCATTCACAACTTTACTCTGCCTGGCGCCCTTGCTGACTTTCTCGTATATTCCAAGACCACCAGCAATAAAGCCGCCAATGTCCCCCAATCCAGCAGGCACAACCACCGTGTTACTCTCCTTGGCCAGTTTTCCAAACGCATCTACGTACTTCTCAGCAACTTGCAGCGCTACAGCGTCAGTACCACCCGGAGTCTCCCTTATAGCCTTGGCTATCTGGCGGATCCCCTGCGCAGTGGCGCTGGCTTTGACCAGAATAGCCTCAGCTTCACCAGCCGCTTTATTGATGTTCTCAGCCTTGATGGCCTCGGACGCCAAGATCACCGACTCCTTGTTGCCCTCTGCCTTATTAATGGCTGCCTGTCGGTGACCCTCCGACTCCAGAATCTCCGCTCGCTTGGATCGCTCCGCAGAAACCTGGCGATGCATGGCCTCCAGCACATTGGCTGGCGGGTGGATGTCGCGAATTTCGTATCGCAGGCACTTGACACCCCACTCCTGGGCAGCCTCGTTGATAGCAGTGGTGATGTTTGAATTCAGCGACTGTCGCTCTTTCAGCACATGATCGAGCGTCAACTGGCCAATCTCAGACCGCATAGTGGTCTGGGCAAGCTGCGAAATTGCATACTCGGCGTCCTCCACGCCGTAGCTCGCCTTGTAGGCGTCAAATACCCTTATGTACAAGATTCCGTCCATCTCCAGCGTGACATTGTCGGCAGTGATTGCACTCTGGCTGGGAATCTCGACAGCCGACTCCTTGAGCGATTTGACATACCTTATTTTGTCGAGAAAGGGCATGAGGATCGCCAGACCTGGCTCGAGGATGCGGTGGAACCGCCCCATTCGCTCCACCACCCACGCCGTCTGCTGTGGCACAAACCGGACGATTGTGTTAGTAGGGAGCGTCTGGTGCTGGAAAAATGTCATGGAACTGCCACCGTTCATCACCGAGCGGGATGCCAGTACTCTTGCGCTGACTCGCATGCCGGTGCCCACCAGAGGACGGTGTCCTGCTCGGGCAACAAGACGTATCGGATGGATGTTCATTAGTGAAAAGCCCCATCGTCATGGATAGCTCATATACAGCTTCTATGAGGCTCTGACGTACAAGGTACCTCAGCCGTGCAGGCACCGTCAACATCAATCAGTGTGGGCTTCTCATTCTCTAACTCATTGCAACGACTTAAATAAATAAATATGCTTAGATTTAACTTACACGTTTCTATTATGCCATGCAGTATAACTATTCACAGGATGCTGAGTGGAATTTGCAATACTATTCTATGCGAATTGGCAGTGAAGCGACAATGTCGTCAAACGTAGCTTCAGATTCCTTCAGCTTGTCGATGAGCGCTCCGTCATCAAGCCTCCACTTCTCTTTCAGCCACCTCAATCTGTATCTGTTGCCCAATCTAAACAACTGCGCCATTTGCTGTGGCGGCATGGTGCTATCGAACACTTTATCGAAAATCAGGTTCATGATGCTCAAGACAGACTCGTCAGGAACAGTGCCAAACGTCCGGGGAATGCACAGAAAAAGTTGTTTGTATTGGTCGTCTGTCAGCGACTCCTCCGTCGAGTACTTGAGGCGCGATTGCCCAAACTCTATAGGCAGCATCGACGTCCAAACAAGCCTCGTGATCAGATTCGCTTCCGTGTAGGGCAAACCGTGATCTGTGCTATCCAACTCAGTGTTCACTATCGTCCCTACCACCCATGGATCTGATACGTACACTTCACAATCGCTGAGCAACAGCTCCTGTTCATCACTTGACTCTAAGACAAGCTCCAACAGCCGTGCGCGAAGCTTGACGGCTTCAACATTTGGCTGCACTCGAAGACTCAGCTCTATAATGTCATTTGACGGCGCTGCACCACCTCTACTGACATGAGGAAGCTGCTCATTTTCCTGTAGATATACAGGAAAGAATCTGGAAATGTTATCTGCTTTTATCGTAGCAAAAATTGCATCCAGCACGTACAACCGGTGAAGAGGAGACGCCCACAGCTTGATGAGTGGTACTGCAGTGCTGCTGCTATTCAGTTCGTTCTTCTGTAAACGGTCGGCGTTCTTCTTGATATAGGCGAAGTCAAACTCAAGCAAATCGACAATAAACATCAACAGCAATTGGTACTGTTCCCATCTTCTCGCGTATTCTGCATTTCCAATTGACGAACAGGTAAACGCCCAGCCAATGGTTTCCCATATACTCTCTGGACTACTGAAAATATCCGGCAGATTGCGAATATCTCTCTTGGCGTCTTCTGAAACGTTGTTGTGTAGGTTTTTCTTTGGACTATCAAAGAATGTAGAGTAGTTGACCCGTCGTTTACGCCGGGTCCTCTTACCTTCTCCCGTAATATCGCCATTGGCTCGGTCTCGGTCAGATCCAGGTGTCACGGAACCGTCAGCAGAAGCAGCCGTCTGACGTCCGTCGGGAGTAAATGCTGCCCTGTAGTGCATAAAGATGCTGTCAACAGGGTCTACACAATTCACAGACTCCACCCCACGATTCCACTGAGTCATGATTCGTAGCAGGCGCTCTGCCTGACGATTTATGGGTGACACAGTCAGAGCTTGTTCATAACTGTGCAACGGGTAGGCGCAAAGGCACGCTAATCTCTGTAGATGCTGAACAGCCGGTAGGCGCAGATGCCAGTGGTCAGCAAGCAGACTCCTCTCTATAACGGCTAAAAAGTCTTCTACAAATACTTCAGTGTCCGACAACTCATCAATTCCAAAGCCTGATCGTGTCTTGGAAGTCAGCCATACTCCAGGCATGTTGCCATGGCGTAATAAACATGTCAACCCAATTAGTCTATGAGAACAGGACCCGTGCGGCAAAGTGGCTGCCTACTCGCACTTCCCGAATTTGATTTTTTTTCTCTTGTATATTAGTAATGGCTGATATTACAACCATCCAGAGCACGCTTCGGGGAAAGCTGCGTCAGTTCCTCGATTATCCCGAGAAAGGGATTGTGTTTGAGGATGTGATGCCCATTTTTGCCGATCCTATTGCCTTCCAACTACTATTGGACGGCCTCAAGCTGCATCTTGCTGATAGAAAGATTGATGTTGTTGTGGGACTCGATGCGCGGGGATTTCTGTTTGGTCCGGCTCTGGCGCTCCAAATTGGATCTGCCTTTGTACCTGTGAGAAAGAAGGGCAAACTTCCTGGTGAGACTGTCAAAGCTACGTATCAGAAAGAGTACGGCACTGATACCTTGGAGATGCAAGTGGACTCCATCAAGCCTGGCCAGACTGTTGTTGTTGTTGATGACATTATTGCTACTGGAGGTAGTGCTGCTGCTGCTGGGGAGCTTATTGAAAAGCAGGGCGCCAAAGTGTCGGAATATCTGTTTTTGCTGGAGCTTTTGTTTCTTAAGGGACGAGACAAGCTCAATGCGCCAGTTTTCACTCTTCTTAGTGGTCAAGAGTAGCGTTTACAGCAGTGGATATCATCTGGATTACGAGAACTTGGTTAGTTGTGTAATATAGAATATTATATTGAATGATATAGAGAGTGCTTTTTTTTGGAGCGACCTGTCAAAGTTGCGGGTTAGGTCCTGTCTGAGTGACAGGCGGGGAACTTCAATAGTGAATTCATAGTTTGACGAAAGATCGGATCAGGATGTGTTAGTTACAGTACGACACAACGGGAGCTTCAGCAGGCGCGCCGATGTAAAGAAATGAGAATTCAAAAACCATTCAAAACAAACAGGCAGGCATTGATCTTATCCCAAGAACGTGCTTGCTTCAACGGACATTCAATTAAAACAAGAACAGTTAATGGCATTGCATCTGTATTGGATATGAGAGTCCTATGTATGTGGACTGCTTGTTTTTCTGCGACTCCGCGACTCCGTCGCACTGTGAGCAACTGCTGCGCAGTTGAAATTGAGATTCCGTCAATATACAATCAGACCGCTAAATACGTGGTCCATGAATGCCGGCATCCACGACCAACTGCTTAGCAGTCGCCACAGCGCGACGGAGTCGCGGAAGTCACCTTTGTAATGCGGTATCCAGACAAAATAGGTAGAACTGTTGTAAGTTCGCTACATTACTATGCGCTTTATTTTGATGTTCATCTTAGGCAATTTCTTTTACCAGCTGCTGAGCAACAGATGCCTGCCGAACAACGGCCTATCATTAGGCGACTGCTTAATTTCACCTTCCGAGTTTTTTTTGTTTCTTTTTTTGACTATCGTATATCATTTTCGTATTCACGTACTCTTAGTCACGTATTACTTGGGAAGCGCAGTGTCTGTTTGTCGATCCGATGGTTGACGGAGATGGCATGATTTCAGCCCACATATCACGTGCAGATTACCAACTAGGACTTGGAGTTGCTTAGGAAGGTTCGGAACTTAGCATCAAGTTTTATTCTTATTGAAGGACTTTTCACTATGTCAATTTCTCCAAGATATGCTAGCCATCGACTGGGCACAGGTGCTCACACAATTGAGCTGTATCTCGACTATGTTTGCCCTTTCTCCAAAAAGGCGTACGATGTGGTGTACACCGAGATAATTCCCAAAGTGGATCCTGCCAAGTTCCAATTCATCTTCAGACACCAGATCCAGCCATGGCATCCGTCGTCGACGCTTGTTCACGAGGCAGGACTGGCAGTGGCTCGGCTGGCACCATCCAAGTTCTGGGACTTCTCGTATGCTCTGTTCCAGGAGTCGTCGCAATATTACGATGAAGCTGTCTACAATGAGAGCCGGGCCCAGACATATGAGCGGCTTGCTGAGTTGGCTCACCGGTCGGTTGGTGTCGACAAGAAGGCATTCCTGGATGTGGTGACTGTGCCAGCAGCAGACCCTCCTCGCAATGGCGGCAACAAGCTCGACAAGGACATCAAGGCGTTTGTGCGCACGTCACGCCAGAATGGCATTCACGTATCACCCAGCCTCGTCGTCAATGGGATTTTTGATCCCAGCTACTCGTCAAGCTTTACTGTGGAGCAGTGGAATGACAAATTGCAGGAGATTGAGGCGGCTTCTAAGTTGTAAATACGCAATTGACCAGTTTAATTGTGGGTCATGCTAGCCATTGCAATTCGTCTACGGTGGCACTGTGAGTGGGGGATGCTGCAGTATTCTATAAACGGGTAAAGTTATTTCTAATTTGTCGTTCTTAACGCTTTTCTTTTTTTCTTATCTTCTCCTCTCTTTATTCTTTGTAATGTCTTGATGCGCTTTTTTATTTTTTTGTTTTGTTATAGTGAATTTCTTTATGGCGTCTTCTCTGGTTTTCTCGGTCTTTTTTTTTCAGGCTAATTTTTCGTCTTGCAGTTCAATGCAGTGAAGCAGACCAGCTGCGAATGCACATTGGAGCCACCTTGAAAATGCAAGCGCTGGTTCTGCAACTGTCATGCTGCAAAATTTTCGCCGCCTTGGACGCATTCTATGTCAGGATTTGGAATAAATCACAATACAGAACGGGAATCACGCACAGGACGACGCAACCGGACCGGAAACATATTAAGTGGCTCTGCCTAGCGTGCAATGACGACTCACTTGTTGATACAAGCTGTACAATGCTGTAGACACCCGTCGCAGAACCAGCCGCATATGGTCCTTAGCGCCAGTTGTGGGTGACAGGACTGACATTGACACTGAGTGACATTGAGTGACATTGACACTAGCGATCTGCGTACGTCAAGAGTATATTATGTACACAGCTGAAACGCTAGCGTTATAAAGTGTGCGATCTTTGATCGTTACAAGGACATCGTGGCGAGGATCACTGGCAGTCGCTGAAACGACTCGTGAGCGATGGCGCAGTCAGCGGGAAACTACTCCTGTCAGATTGGGTGGCCCCAGCAACGTCTCTTAGGAACTACGCTACCGATCCTGAAGAAAAAAAAAGTGGGTCCAGGAGTCAACCCCTAGAGGAGCTGCTAATGGCTGCGGAAAGCCGAAAAAAGGGGACTTGGTTCCAGACGCGCGTCTATGCACGCTGTAATTAACGACTGCCGGCGCCGTGCGGGTGGCATGCAGTAGCGCACTTCTAGTAAAGCGGTTGGCTGACTACCGCGCCTCTGGTAGAGCACTTAGTTGCTTTCCATGTCAAACTATTAACTCGAGATCTTGATGGGCTGAACACGGGCAGATGTTGCCGATTAGTGGCGGCAGTGGCGGCACCAAATCTTAGACTCGTGCCGGCCAGCATGGCTCTGCACCGCATCAGGCGTGTTGGAACGGCTGAACCAATTTAACTGTTTCGGGAAATCCAGGGGGTGGATTCGAATTGGTGGGCCTCGTTATTTTTTCGGTTGCTCTCAGACAGTGGTTTTTTTTTCGCTCGAAAAGAAATTAAAACTAGCTGCAGCTGTGCCGGAAAGGGGCGCCTCACTGTGGGTGCTAACTGCAAGTTTCAGTAACAGCTCGGCAAGGTCAAGGGGGCATTAGCATTGCTGATTCAGGGGTTAGCAACTGACGGACCACACCGAATAATGGCATTCGCAACAGCGACGACTATTGCTGGTAACACACATCGGCAGATTTTTGGCCTGTATTCAAGGGGTTCTTTTGTTCGTCTGTCTCGACAATATGGCGGCTTTACACCGCGATCATCAATCGCAGGGTCGTTCTTCGCGGTGACCAGCGATGACAGCGGATGATCTCAGAGTGATCGCTCAGCATGGTCAACCGATCGCCCTGCAGCTACCGCATACTAACAAATTGGAGGTGCTAGGCCGATTACGTTCGGCAGATAAAGCGCTCTGATAGTAGCTAACAGCAGCATTTGTGCAGCAATTGTGGACTGCTAGTCCTGCAATTCAGGTTGTTAATTCATGTGTCAATATTGATTAGGCTAGTCATTGCATCATTACATGTCGTTATACTCGTTAATTGCTTTTCGTGTAGTTGCTTCTGCAGTCAAGACGCCAGAGGAGTCAAAGGGCTGTACCGTCTCAGCATAGAAGGGGGTGTCTGAGGGCCGTCTCTTGCATAGAATGGTCCTGGAGAACCCCATCCGCCAGGCGTCGTCGCCCAGGTGTGGCTGCGACTGCGAAGATGCTTGCTGTGTGATGGCGTCACTGGCAGAGGTGGCAGCAGCGTCACTGGCGCTGGCATTGAGAGCAAGGGTGGTGACGCTGCCGATAGCGGTGGCAGAGTTGATGTTGACGAAGTTGCTGGTGCTGCTGCTGCTGGTAGCACTGGGACAGCTGCCAGAGCAGCGTACTTCTCAGGCGATACCGGCGACGGGTAGCTCACCGGCGACGCAGCAGGCGTAGGAGGCGCGCCGAACGAGCTAGGTCGCGAAGCAGGTCGTACCGTCGGTTTGCGGTAGACTGGAGTGCTGGGAGCCCTGCTGTCGATAGTCAGGCTACGGCACGTCAGCACTCGCGCTTGCAGATCCACTGCTGATATTCGCAGAGCCGGGTTGGGATGCAATGCTCTCAGGATCACCTCATTCAAGTGGTCGCTGATGGGAAGGATCTTTTGTAGAAAGTGGCTATCTCGAATAAACGCTGCGTAAGACCGATCGCTCAGAATGGCCCGGCGCCATGGGTTGCGCCCACAGGTGAGGTTGAGCAGAATGATTCCCAAGGCCCAGACGTCGCATGCCGCGGTCGAGAACCCGCATCTGTTGCTAGTGGTGGTGCTGGCCATGCGTTCAGGTGACATGTAGAACGGTGAACCGGATCCGTAGTCGTAGCAGTTGGCCTCGGTGGTTGCGAGCCCGAAATCCGCCAACCGTACGCTGGCTCCGTCGTTGGCCACGAGCACATTCTCCGGCTTGAGATCACAGTGATAGACACCACTGTGGTGGCAGTACGCCACGGCGTCGGTGATCTGGGAAAATATATGCTTTGCGTCCTGATCGTTGCCAACATACCACCGTAAGTCAGTGATTGCATGGAACAGGTCGCCCTGCTTGAACAACTCGAGCACCAAGAACAGGCAGTCGTCCGAATCCAGCATCTCCAGAATGGTCACCACGTTCGCGTGTCCATGCACTCGTAGATGCAGAGCTGCCTCCCGGAATGCTTTGTCGGTGGGATGCTGCTCGAACATGGCCTGAACCCAGTCGAAAGAGACGTAGCGAGCACCAATATCAGAGCTGCTGGTTCGCGTGGGTGAAGCGTCACCGGCACAATGTCTTTTGTTGGTATTCTGCTTCGACGACTGGGACTTGGGCAATGCCTTGATGGCGAGGTGCTCGTTGGTGTAGGAATCCACTGCCGAGTACACTACACCAGACGCACCGGTGCCTATAACGCCAGTAAGACGGATCCTGCCGTTGATGGCAGCGCCTATGTTGTGAGCAGGCGACTCGGGGCGTGAGGACGACAAGAAGTCGTCGCCATGCCGCTGATGGAAGACTCGCTTCATGGTCGGTGGAGGAGGAAAGCAATGATTGTTCGGTAGCCAGGGAGCAACTATTTATATGTGAGAGACATTTCCATAGTACATGAACGTCGTGCGTCAATCTGGGTCGCTGCGGGACGACGCATTGGGGCTAACGTGAGATCAGCCCAACCTTTTCCAGTCACAGCCGCGGCAGTTGCCCCTATTCCAAAGGATGTCGTGCATGAGAGCAGCGCACGCTAATGCACCCTTGATTATTTACCAGTCCTGAAACAGGCTGGGAACCCCTTTTCGCCGATCTCATGGTTGCTTTTTGCACAGTGGGCCTTTTTGTGCTGGCCGATCGGCGCCGTTTGGGCGCCTGGCCTATGCACGCTGCAATGCCATGCGCATGCATCTGAGTGTATTTGCGTGGCTGCTAGCTGGACGGGTCTGTGCGTTAAATCCACTCTGGTGGCTCTGGCATGTCCTTGACAAGACCATTATATCCTAAAACTGCCAGGCTGCTGTCATTGCACGCACCGTATTGCCGTTATTGGACAGCCTGAGTATTTTTTTCTTGCCTCCACCCACTCCCCCTGCTGTGTCATAGCACCTCCTCCCTTCCTTCCCCCCTATTTACGCATTGCATCCATTATATTTCCACTCTTTGACACAATTATTATCTGCACACTTCTGAGCGTTCCGTGCTCTACAGTGCAGCTCTCACGATCGAGTACGGGGATATTTTGAAACTGCGGATCCGCACATGAGCTGCACAACTTACAGTTCAACCTCCTCTGCTGACACAAAGTGGGTGCGCTGGCCATTCAATGCATGTACAAGCATAGTATCAGCACAGCATCAGCAGCATTTTCAATGCAGGCAGGATGCAGCCACCAGCGACGGTAGTTCCACCAACCTTAACTAGCTAATCATTATTACGTCTGTGTATTTTTTGAATGGAATTGACTCTAGTCTAACTGCTCTGATCATCCCTGGCTGCTGCTGATTTGCGCGTGTGCAGCGCCATAGATCTCCTGAATGCAGTGCGACCGTTAGATCGAACGCCTAGGGAGAAGCCAAAAAAAATGCATTGGGTTCAGGGGAAGGTCAAAAAAAAAAAAAAGTCAATTCACATATTATCACGATCTCACCAGCACAGTGACCCAATTGGAATGGGATGAGTGGGCCGTTGTACAGACAGATCCACATAGAGGGTCCTGCACACACCATCCTAGGCATGGCTGTCCGAAAACATCTGGCCGATCCATGAATGCTGGACGTCCAGATCCAGTCGGAACCCGCATCCCGCCCAGCCGCTGCACGCAGTATGTTTACATCCTTCCCAGAACGTTAAATTGGTCGGGTGGCATTGTCAATGGCACCTGCCAACGCAGTTGAACGGCGCAGTCATATTATTAGAGCTCGGCACAAACGAAAAAAATATCCCTAATAATATTCGCTGGTGCATCAATTGAACCAGCAGATCGTGCCTGCTGCATGCGTGGCTGCCATTAACGACGGCCTGTGGATCATGGTGCGCTCTCCATAGCTGGATGCCCTGATATTGTTAACTGCTGCTGTCCGTGGCATGAAGCTGGGTCCGTTCTCAAGGGTTGTGGTTATGCACCGGTGTCAGAACCGCTGCGCTGGAACCAGCCTGGCTAAGAATAGCTATAGCAATAATTAAAAGCATTCAAGAATAACAATAGAATTGAAACTACGAAACAAACATCCGAAAACAGACACCCACAACAAACAATAAACGCAATCCAGTCCATTGCACGCAGCAGGGCTTAGATGGAAGTCGCCGTAGAGGTGTTTGTTTTCCTGCATAGCGTATGCATTCCAAGTGGCAGAATCCAGTTGCCCCTGAAACAACGTCGCACCGAGCTTCCTCGCCTATAACAATGCCCCCACTCATACGTTGATCTGTTGTTTTGAGTCTGACCGTTGGATCGCCAGAGCGCCGATGTCCATCTCGCACATCCCTATCAATTGCCTTATTTGACTTTATCAAACAAACAGTGTCTCCACCATGGAACCCGTCGGGACTGAAACACAGCGTGCTACGGCGGCTGGCAGCATGTATGCGGCAGGTACTTGGCGCTGTAAAACTGCGCCAATGCACCCACCCTGGAAAGCACATTCTGATTATAAGTTGCTCGCATGCGCATGTACTCTGCCAGCCTGCAGCAGTTGTTAAGAATAGGACTGCCGCCAGGAGATATCGGACATGTCGGGTCGCATATGCTCGTAATCGGAGTTACTGGATCAGCCGAACGTCACTGTCGTCAATATGCAGTGATGATGCCACTGCTGCCAATCGTATCTCCAAACTGTTGATTGTGCGGAAATAATTCAGCTAACACCATTTTCTGCCACCAGCTGGATATTATCACCATGCAACATAGCGAAATTCACAGATGCAAAGAAACAAACTGCGCAGTAGTTGCCACAGCGCGAAATAGTCGCAAGATCTATTATATAGATGGTGTCGATATAACATACTCCAGCTTACAACACCAGAAGAACCGATCGCAGTCTCTGCTACAGTTCGATATTAGAATTCCAGTTGCACTCTGGAAACTCTTTCAGCTGCAGTCCATACTGCCGCGGTGTCACTCCCATTGTTTTCTTAAACACGCGATGGAAATGGCACGGTGTCACACCGGCCTCGAGGGCCAGATCACTGAGCCTGACAGGTCCACCTTGCTGCTGTAATGACAGACATGCCCGGAATATCATCGTCTGGTGCCCTGCGTAGTCGATCTCCTGGTTCAGGTCGTCCATCAGAACGGCTTCTGGCTTGCATCGCTTGCATGGCCTGTACCCAGATTGTGCAGCCTGGTTGCTGCTGTCGAAAAACTCCATGTTCGATCGTCGTGCCAGCCGGGATGGGCAGCTCGATCTGCAGTATATCCGCGTGGACTTCACGCCATATACAAAGGAATCATCTCTGAGTCGGCGTGATACTACTCTCCATCGATACTCGTCCATGACAAGATGGCAACACTGAGTTCTTCGCCAGCACGCTATACATACCCGCTATAAGGGAGCATTGGTCAGTTTGATATCAAGATTTTGAACCCTAACATTGCTGCGCGTCTGACTGCTGGAGGAGTCGAGGTATCGATGAGTGGAACTTCTCCTATCCCTTATCACGCACGATAAGGTCGTAATCTGAGAACTTGTGGTCTAGATGTACTTTCTGTGGTTTGATATAGACTCGTTAGATAGTGATGAGTGTCATTCTTGGAGCTGGATGTTCTGTGTGGTGCACTCGTTTAGATCAATATTCATGGATTACATTCCGTTCAAGGTTGAGATGCATGCTGTACGCTGATATGCAGCATAAGTAGGTGGTATAAGTGTCGAAGTGTACTCCTAACATATCCCGTCCAACCAAGCAATAACGTGCAGCCGCGCAGCTTCTATACGGGTATGACACCATACGATACGCAATGTACTCTACGAATTTCAGACACGCCCTTTTGTCTTTCCATTTCAGACACGAACTTGCAATACGTTACGAGCTCTAAGTTTTACATTTCGACAGACATCTTCATGCACCCCTACCACGAAATCTCCGCTCCCAAATTCACTCTACTTGCCACCATGGAGGCAGTTCCGTTACAAGAAGATGATTATAAGTGCTGGATATGTCTTGGGACAGCCGATGAGCAACCTCCGCATAAACAAAGACACCACAACTGGTGTCGGCCCTGTAAATGTAATCTGGTAGCCCACCAGTCATGCTTATTGGAGTGGGCCTCCGAAGTGGCTACGAGCAACTCTGGAACTCTACTCAGCCCAACACCCAAGGTGGCTCAGTGTCCACAGTGCAAATCCACAATCCACATAGTCAAATCATCTTCAGTGCTGCTGTACTTACGAGAACGAATCGAAGCAGCCAATGCAGCTGGTCAACAGCTAGTGCTGCTATCATTGATAGGCGGGTCCGTTGCCTCAGTCGTTTATACCACGCTGTATGCAGTGGGTGCTGCGAGCATCCGATGCGTATGTCCTCAGGATATGGCCATGAAATTGCTGGGTATAACTGTGAAGGAGGGAGGCATAGTGCAAATCAACAATATGACGCTGCAGCGCATGGTGCTGATCCCATCAATACCGCTGTATCTGATGCTATCATCAAGTCGGTCACGAGTGGCTGATATTATATTTGCACTGGTTCCATTTGCACTGTCTGATGGTACGCGCATGCCATGGGTATTCACAGGGCCTCAGAGAACTATGGCGCTGGTGTCGGCGTGGAGGCTTGTATACCACAGGCTGTACGACTCTCTCGTAGAGCCAGTTTTGCAGGTGTGCGCTGCTCGGATACGACCATCATACATGCAAGCGACAGAGAATGGAAATGTTGACCAGGAGGATTTGATGGTCAATATCGAGATTGCCGTCGACAGGCTTGAGTTGAACGGATTCGAGATGCGAGTCGAAGACGACGGCAATGCCAATAACGAGCAGCGAGACGTGGGTGGTGCTAATGATGTAGGCGGTGCCGGTGGCGCTCAAGGAGTTGTTGCGAACAACAGGCAGAGGCCTGGAATGCTTGACTTTTTACTAGTCCCATTCGGCAATTGGGTTGCCGCCACAGTAGACAGAGCTTTAGGGGGCCCTGATCTTTGGCTTGCACCGCCCGAAGATGATAATCCCCGAGACAACCAGGATGCTGAAAATCAGAATGGTATAGATCCTGTAGAAGCGGGCAACGCGCGTCCTCGTCGGGCAGACTGGGTTTTCACTAGCCATTCCAGAACATCCAACGCACTGCTGCTCCCTCTACTGAGTGGCCTCGCTGGCGCTGGTCTAAGCCGGATCCCGTTTGTCACTCGGATGTTGCCAGGGAGGTTCAACAGAAACATCCTTGGTGGCGTTCTGATCATACTTCTAAGGGACCTCGTCAACGTCACGACTGCATTTCTGCGAGTAAAGCAAGAGCAGACGCGACGTGTCCTCGACTACTCTGAGGTCCGTGTAAATAATTAGCTTATGTCATGGATGAGGTCGTCCAAGTTATGAATGCCATGGAATACGAATAAAGCTATGATTACAAGTAATTCTGACGTCTGCATCTGCACTGTAATAATTGGCACTATTTATCGCGACTTGAAGCGGGCTAAATAATAAGTGATCTGCAGTTTCCTTCCGTTTATTTACACACCACACAACCAGGAATCATCCCCAGACCGCGGAATGAAAACCAGGAACCTAACGAACCAGATTCCAAATAAATCAGACGCTAAATGAGTCGAAACGACTTGTTGACTGAAAATGAGTCGAATTTAGCGATTACCCCTGAGACGTCACGTGCAGCAGATGCCTCACAGTGAGTGAGCAAAGTGCGGCGTGAAAAATTTGGAAAAATTACAAAAAAGGGCCTTCATTACGGCCGTCTACTTAAGAACCTGCCTTTCACACTTTTTTCGCTACTATGTCTATCCGAACACAATTTGAAAACTCCAACGAGGTAGGAGTTTTCTCTAAGCTTACTAATGCTTACAGTCTCGTGACTGTGGGAGGATCGCAGAACTTTTACAGTGCTTTCGAGAGCAGAATAGGCGGCGTGATTCCCATGTGCCAGACAACTATTGCTGGTACACGTATAGTAGGTCGAATGACCGCTGGAAACCGACGAGGATTACTGGTCCCTATACAGACTACCGACCAGGAGCTTCAACACATTCGTAATACACTGCCAGATTCAGTTAAGATCCAACGAGTGGAGGAACGGTTGTCTGCGTTAGGCAATGTCATCTGCTGCAACGACTATGTCGCTTTGGTGCATCCAGATATCGAGCGAGAGACAGAGGAGCTGATTGCTGATGTACTTGGCGTCGAAGTGTTCCGCCAGACTGTTGCAGGAAACGTTCTAGTTGGCTCATACGCTACCATCACCAACCAGGGCGGCCTTGTACACCCAACTACTTCCATACAAGACCAGGAAGAGCTGTCGTCGCTATTACAGGTGCCTATTGTGGCAGGAACTGTCAACAGGGGCTCTTCAGTTATCGGAGGTGGAATGGTTGCCAATGACTGGCTTGCAGTTGTCGGACTGGACACTACTGCCCCTGAATTGCATGTTGTTGAGAGCATCTTCCAACTCAACAACGAAACTCCCGAGAAAGACATGCTTATCGAGCATTACTATTGATTATTTATTAGTATGTATAATAGCCTTGTCACAGGTCATTTGTTAGAGCGTACAGTCACATTTCAGCCTCCTAATCGCTGCCTATACAGCAAAACCTACACAGTAAAAGCCCGTTAAGCATTGCTATAGACATCAGAATCTTTAGGTATGCGTTTGGTTTGCAAAAACTGCCGTTGCGAGAGTATTAAACTCGTCTATATCTGTCTGCCTGCTTTTGCCGAGCGGACAGCAGCCACGCCTATATTACAGTATGCATGTTTTGATTTTTTCCACGCCTCATCATGCCAAAACCGAGAGATATTTCGGTGAATGAGCAGGAGTTCATATTACGACTTCTGGCCAAAGGTTCGCGATTAGATGGCCGACAGCTTGATGAGCTGCGCAAGGTAGACCTGCAGTTTGGTGACAGCCTGGGCCAAGCTGAAGTCCGTCTCGGCAATACCAGACTAATTGTCCAAGTATCGGCAGAGGTCAGCAAGCCATATGAAGACAGGCCATATGAAGGTACATTCTTGATCACTACAGGTGTGAGTTCCATGGCGTCACCATTGTTTGAAAACAACCGCCAGTCTGAAGATGAGATTCTTGTGACGAGACTGATCGAGAAGGCTATCCGAAGATCCAACGCTCTTGATCTGGAAAGTCTGTGTATTTCTGCAGGAAAGGCATGTTGGATGGTACGAGCTGATGTCCACTATCTGAGCTACGACGGAGGTTTGGTAGATGCTACTTGTATAGGTGTAGTTGCAGCTCTGTTACACTTCAGACGCCCGGATACCTCTATCGACGGCGACAGAACTATCATCCATGATATAGACGAGCATCCACCAGTGCCATTATCCATTCTGCACATACCAGTGTGTGTGACTTACTCATTTTTCAAGGAGCTAGGTGATGATAATAACAAGACTGAACGACTCATGATTGTCGATGCGACTGCCAAAGAAGAGGCTCTTCGTCACAGCGAAATGACCATAACGATCAACAAAAATAGAGATATCTGCCAGATATCCAAGCCAGGAGGAGTGTCCATTGACGGCATGACAATTGTAGATTGCGTAAACCAGGCGTACCGGATTGCCTGTGATATAACGGATCTGATATCCAATCGCCTTAAGGAGGATAATGTCAAACGCAATGCGGGAAATACTGTTAATCTCAGCGCGGAAAACGCTCGATGAAAATACCGATGCGTAATGGGTGAAACCGATAGGCATGCTGACTAAACGGAGAACATAGAGTCTCTTGCATTTAATGACTCAAGGATGCTCTAGAAAGGTCATTTGACTGCTACAGTGTACGGTCCTTTACTGTCTTCCGGGAGCTCATGCGACTGACTGAAGTAAGTTCACTTCCGAACCAAAATTTTGTGTTTGGAATGTGTTAATTGATGACAGTGTACGTAAAGAACTACAACGCAAGGAATGAGGAAATGTTGAACTGGCGAAATATTGACTTTCAGAATGTATAGTTGGACTTACGACGATAATAGCTTGGAGACTTGCTTATGAAACATTGGCACTTCAAATTCGACTAACATCAAAATATATACATGTCAGTTATTATCAGATATTCTTCAGTGTAATAATGAATCACCCGAAAACGTGAAATAGTCATATATTTGATTCTCAATTGTATCTGTATAAATATGGGGTATAATTATCCGGGCGTTTTCTTATCGCCATGATCTTACCCCCAAACAGGCAGACTATCGCCGGCATCGAACCCCCAAATAGGAAGTACATATGTGATCCCGCGGGGGTAACTTTGTTTTCACGTTTGCCATGATGTTCGTTCCAACTGAAAAATCACCATTAATAGTCATTATTGGAGGCCCAGCCGGTACTGGTAAAACGACAGTAGGCGAGCTGATCTCCCAGTGCCTGAATGCTCCGTTTATTGAGGGTGATTCTCTCCATCCCAAGGCCAACGTCGAGAAAATGGCCAGCGGGATTCCGTTGACCGACGACGACAGGTGGGATTGGCTCGTGGATATTTCTGTAAAGACATCTCAAGCAGCTATCAACTCGTCGCATCACGTTGCTGTGGTGTCGTGCTCTGCCTTGACCCCAGCTTACAGGAAGTTCCTGAAGGACCACTTGTTACCTTCTGTCAATATGCTCGTTGTGTTTCTATGGGCTCCGCAGGATGTCCTTCTCCAGAGGGTAGGCCAGAGAAAGGGTCATTACATGGGAAGCAATATGGTTGCCAGCCAGGTAGCGTTGATGCGCATTCCCGATGGTGACGAGCTCGTAGAAAATGGCGGCAACAGCATTTCATATAGCACGGTGGACGATGGCCCTGTGGAGATCGCTACCTCGATCCTTAAAAAGCATTTCAATCTTGCGCTATAAGCAAGTTTTGCTTGTATAATATTTTAATGCTGACTATGTACAAATAAATATGCATCATCAAGAATGGTCATTAGCAGAGCGACGCCGACGTGGACGGGCGGCCAAGAACCTCTTGGTCATCTTTTCCGAAGTGGCTGTAATTATGTCATTTATACGGTTCTCGCACAGCTCTTTTAAATCAATGGCACCTTTCCGATCCAAGAAATGGCATGGAAATCGATACGAAAGCCAAAGAAACAGTGTCAGAACCCGGTGTATAGATTCAAAAGTATCAGTTGGCTTGGGCCCAGTAATGACCGACGAAGCCAGTTGTTCCAAACCAAAGCCAGGGAAATCTGCAATAGTCTTCGATTGACCATTTGCAATCACTGCGCAAAACTTGTAGAATGCCTGCCGTGCCAGTGGATCAATAGCACTTACAGGTGCTTTGGATAGGATCATTTTTTCCTCTAGCATTAGTCCTCGGATGCTTGCGAAACAGGTCGAAGTCGATATCATACTTGACAGGTCAACGAACTTATATAGACCAGGAAGGGCCACCAAGTCGCGAATTCTTGCCAGCATCGAATGGAATGGTACATTGGGTCCCATCGAATGCGCGAATTCTTTGATGATGCTATCGGGAGGGAAGAATGCCACATTCACTATCGTAGGCGAAGGAGTCGCAAGTGCCTTCTGGACGAGGGATCGGTCTGATGCTCTTGCCGTTGCAACATAACCTGCATTCTCGGTTGTTGCGATATCAGAACTCGTGGCGTCACTGGGGGCCACCTTATACCGACCAGCCCTGCCAGCTATCTGCTTGATCTGAGCTATGGGAAGGTCCACTTCTTCACGACCATTGAATTTACGGCATCTCGAAAAGATGACCCGACGGATTGCCAAATTAAGACCCATTCCAATGGCATCACTGGCCACCAAAAGATTGACGTCACTAGATGGATCATTAAAGCTGATGGCCTGCTGAGCGCGCGTTTCGGCAGGCAGCTTACCATATATGACGGCACATTTTTGACCAGTTTTAGTTTCTATTGTATTTTTAGCAGCAAGAATCTGCTTTTTTGAAAAAAACACCATGCAGTCCCCTGGCTTGAGCTTGGAAAGATCATCTCCAAAAGGTTTCTCCTCAATTTCAAGTGGGCTAAGACGCTCATAGCGGATTATTTCTAGCTCATCCCCACATTGCTTGGCCAACTTGCGAACCACTGTTTCTGAATTGGGGTCTCCACAAAGATGGATCTCTGTTGCCTGAACAGCGAGAAAGGCTTGAGTCCACGCCCAGCCACGTTCTGGATCTTCCAACATTTGAATCTCATCTATGACAACAATGTCCAAGGGATTATTAATATCCACCATTTCTACCGTAGCGCTTGATAAAGCTGCCCTATCTCCATTTTCGTTTATCTCTTCAATGACTTCCTCTCCAGTTACGAGATTGCAAGGCTTCTGAGAAACCTTCATCCTATTATAAACTTCGCGAGCAAGCAGTCGGAGAGGCCCAGCATAATATCCTGACTTTGCATTCTGAAAAGCTTGCAGTGCCCTATAAGTCTTACCACTATTCGTGGGTCCTATATGCAAATAAACTCTCCGCTTCAGAGAACGCGCAGCAGGGAATAGCCAAGCTGGATTCTGAACATTAAGCTGACCTAATGCAGGTGATAAAGAGGAAGACGCTTCATCTGGAACTGTAAATATATGTTGCTCCTCATTTCGAAAATTAGCTTCCAAAAAGTACTTTATAAATGACCTTGTCAAGTACTCAAATGTTGTCCTCTCAAAAACTGGGTTCATTTGCGAAGGATTTTCTGCAGAAGACGAAAATTCAATAAAAGCCTTTCTCAGTGCGACGGTATCAGGCACTGCAGGTGGATTCATCGAACCAACGATATATGACTTTAAGGTGGGCCATTTTGTTGAGGTTTCATGGCCATTAGGGATATGTAATGTTTCAAAAGCAAATTTATCGAAAACTTCAGTTGGTGTCGCTTTCAGCTTGATTTTGAGTGCGTCCTCAGCAGAGTCCACAATCTTCGGTTCTAAACTGATCACAGATTCACGAAGAGCACTTAAGCAAGACTCCAAATGTATGCGGTACTTCTCAGTAGTTGCGATAGTTTTGTTCTGCAGAGGTTCACCAACGGTGTTGCTTTCCATACTATAGTTCAAATTTTGATTTGCACGCTCGGGAATTTCTTCGACATCGGTTGAATCAATGCCAAAAGTACTACTACGAGAGCCTTTGTTGGTATTCAAGAATGTCGTCTTAAGTCCATGCCATATGAGTCGTTTTATTATATTGTCCTTCGAAAGGCGATTCAATACCAGCTCGCTTTTTGTTAGTGGCACTTTGCTCTGTAGTAGTCCAGAACGGCGTTGATCCTTAACAGCACTCCTCTGAGGTGAACGGATGTTAGAGAACTTGCGGATACCTTCAGACGGTGGCCACACACTGAAAACATAGCGTTGGAACCGCCTGTTAGAGCGAAACATTCAGTGGAAGACTCTTGATCTGGCGGTAAGGAACATTTTCCTTAGTCGGACATGCATGTTAGCGATGAACTTAAGTGAGAACTATAAGTGATTTTCTACCAGCTACCGGTCGGCTCCAAACTGTGCTATTATCAAAATGCTAATGAGAGCTGATCTATGGGAATTGGAGGGACGTAAACGAGAAAAGCGATGTATTCCCAATGTAACAGACAGCGTGTTTACAGCTATAACTAGATCGTTGGATCGATTTCCATACTATATATCATCACAATATACGAAACGAAAAAGATATTCAACTGCTACTATGCTAGTATCTTGTGTATTCCATAATTGATACTTTTGTCGTGAAGTACGACTGTAGAGTCAGCACTCCGGTCGATTTTTCAGAGCTCCTTTTCTGACTTGGTTATCAGCATTAAAGCTGAGGCAACACAGACATGCCTGCATGTGAGTAAATCAGAAAAATTGAAACGAAAATGCTTTAATTGTTATCAGAAATTGTGAAAAACTCGCCAATACGTTGCATCTGTCAAGACTCAGCCCAGTTATCTCGAAAGCGGGGTGTTCATGTCTGTGTTGGACTTGCCGCATTAGGCTCGTTATATTTCCTATTCCAGGCTGTTGAAGATCAGCGTGGGGCGACGTGGACTCTTTCTCCTAAGAACATTCAACTGACGATGTCGCAAACATTCTTCGATACTCTCAAGACAAACTTTAAAGACGTCAAAGTCACAGATGGCCAGATCGACACGGCGCAATTTTTGGAGGCCGCGGAGTCGCTGGTGACTCTGTTTGGTAGGTGTTTCGATCTTTGTCCCCGGCTAACTGTTCAGACCTGTTTGGCAGCCAGGCATTTTCAGTTGTCCAGCAGGACATGCTTGGAAACGTTAAGGTGAGTGATAATATACGATCAAAAGAAGAATAAGGGGCACTAATTGTAGAAAATCAGAGCTGAGTACCTCAAGAATCCAGTCGTCGGTGAAACGCTTCAAGGCATTGTCAAGTCTGAAGTTGGCCAGAAGAAGCGAGACGCGACACAGGGCCTATTATGGCTCTCTAGGGGCCTGAGGTTCACCTCTGTGGCTATCAGGCGAAGCATCTCCCACCCATCAGAGGAGCTGTCGGTGTCATTTACTGAATCATACAACGTCACGCTCACTAAGTTCCACAATATGTTGATCCGACCAGTGTTCAAGCTAGCCATGAAGGCCTGTCCATACAGGAAGGACTTTTATGCCAAGCTAGGAGAGCCCAGCGACAAGGTGACAGCACAATTGGAAGAATGGCTCGCTGCATTAGAGAAGATCGTTGAAATCATCGAGAAATTCTTAGAGTCTGGCAACTATGGCAAGGGCCTCTAAGAGATATATAGGGCCTCGATGTCTCGATTGCCTGCATATACCACCGATATACTGCTGAAATGGCGATTTGTAGTCTGAAATATACTTTTTGTTTGCAAAAACTGGGAATGGACGTTCTGCTACGACAGTTCCGGTAGTCAGTCTCTACAGTTGTGGGCGCGTCCGAAATCACGATGCCGAACTGCCTGTCATTACATTAGAAACGACAATGGAAATATAAGGAGCAAAATGGTATGTGGACATCTCTGACATGTGACGTTTGACATTGGGCATTTTGATATCAATATTTCAATGTCAGCAAATCGGTGACTGGTCCTGAATGGGCCAGTCTCAATATCCTACTATGTTGACCTGAATCCTAAACGGGAATCCCCCTACCCTACTTGGTTACTCTGCATCTCATCAATATTGTGTCATTCGAGGAGGTCTGCCATCTTGACTATGTGTCGATTTTTGATCTTTAAAGGTAAGAGTTGGCTTTCGTATGCCTTACATTCAACTAATTCAGGGACTGATCCTATCCTTCTGTCGCATTTGCTTACCAGACCTGCCCATTCTATTATAAAGTGAGTGTTTGGTTGGATCCGTAACATGCAATTGTATTGCTAACTTGTAAGTCAGTCTTTCGATTCAAGACTCAGACTAGACACCCGGCGGCCTATCAACGGCGATGGTTTCGGAGTGGGGTATTACCCAGTAGAAGATAACGACCCAGATACTGAAAGGGGTCCCTGTGTATACTGTGCTACTACACCTGCTTGGAACAACCTCAATCTGGCTCGTCTGTCGGCAAAGACAAAAAGCCACTTGGTTTTCGCACATGTTCGAGCTTCGACAGCAGGTGTACTCTCTGAAACGAACTGCCACCCCTTTGTGTATCACACGCTTATGTTCATGCATAATGGCAGCATCGGTGGGTTCCCCAATATTAAAAGAACTCTGGCACAGCATCTCAAAGAAGAGTACTTCATATATGTGCAAGGTGGCACCGACTCTGAATGGGTGAGTATTCCAAACTTATAATAACGGTGCTAACTATTAAGGCATTTGCATTGTTTCTGGATTGCCTCGACAAGCTCGGACATGACCCTGCATCACCTACGGGAGCTTTCCCCGCCTCTGCAATACGGGAAGCGCTTCTACAGACCATTAATTACATAAAGAACTGGACAAAGGCGACTAATGGGCCTGGAAGTGAGCCTTCATTACTGAATTTTGCTGTCACAGACGGAAATACTGTTGTGGTTTCTCGCTACGTCACTTCCAAAACTGAAGAGGCTGCCTCGTTGCATTTTTCCAGTGGATCCCGTTTTTTTGAGTATGAACCAGGTCAGTACAGAATGGAACGACGTGACAGAGCACAGAATATTGTTATGATAGCCTCAGAGCCTCTGACTTTTGAGAGATCCGACTGGATCACCATACCAACAAACACGGTAATGACTATAAAGGAGGGGCAGACGGTCCTGATGCATCCGATTCTTGACGAAAATTACCAGGATGATCCAGCGATGCCACGCAGTAGCGGCCTTGTCGAAAGCAAGGGTCTAGTCAGTCCGGTTGTAGTCGATGCCATTACTATGGCTTCTCGAGGTGTTCCACCTTTGGAGCGAGAAGGTCGCCGACGCGACGTTATTGCTTAGTGCAGCTATCTCGCGATGTTTATTTTTATTTATATTCAAGTTAAAAATTGGATAGCTTTAGTGTTTAGTTGTTGTATTTTCCAATTGCTAAAGGAAATTCAAGACTGTTCAAGCACTGATGTTCACTCACTCCTACTAGAAGATGTATACGGCTGAAACTGTTAGCTGCAAAGTGTCCAGCATAGCTCACCATCTTATATGTAAGATGGATGCCCAGTCGAGAAATGAGTCCATATTGCAAAGATATACAAAAGGTACTATACATATTTTGAAGGATTTCACTAATAAAAGAGAGGAAAGTTGGTGAAGGTACATATGCGGTTGTCTCTGTGGGAAGGCAGAGGGATACAGGGAGAAAAATCGCAGTTAAAATGATCAAAGTTGGAGAATTTAAGGATGGTATTGATATGTCTGCCATTCGAGAAATCAAGTTTCTCCAGGAGCTTCGACACCCAAATGTGATTGAGCTTCTAGATATCTATTCTTCAGAGACAAACCTTAATATTGTTCTGGAATACCTTCCGGCTGACCTGGAGATGCTTATCAAGGAAAAGTCCATCATTTTCAGTCCTGGAGACATCAAGTCCTGGCTATTGATGACTCTGAGAGGTCTCCATCATTGTCATCGTAATTTCATATTGCATCGTGATCTGAAACCCAATAATTTATTGTTGTCTCCTGATGGTTATCTGAAATTAGCAGACTTTGGTTTGGCGAGAGCCCAACCTTCATCTCCGAGAATTGCTATGACTCCAACAGTAGTAACAAGATGGTACAGGGCACCAGAACTTCTGTTTGGGGCAAGGCATTATACATCCTCTATCGACATCTGGTCTGTAGGAGTCATCTTCGCCGAGCTAATGTTGAGGACACCCTATTTGCCAGGTGCATCAGACAGCGATCAAATAGAAATCACATTCCGAGCTCTCGGGACACCCACGGAAGATATATGGCCTTCTGTATCGAGTTTACCTGGGTATACGCCATGGAAGCATTATCCGATGCCGTCTCGACAAGAGCTGCAAAACAGATTCTTGGCAGCCAGCGATGCCGCCTTGGATCTTATGAATGATATGATACACCTAGACCCTGCAAAGCGGATTGACACCACTCAAGCTCTCCAATCAAAGTACTTCACAGAAAACCCACCTCCGACACGGCCAGAAAATCTTCCACGGCTCAAAGAAAAAGAAGATAAATGGTCTGAGAAAAAGCTACGGGAAGAGCAGAAACAGAAAATGATCCGTGCTACTCGGGAAAAGCAAAGTGGGTAAACTTAGTTAATGCTGAGCAAGTTCTTCTACATATTCAGCAATGGCCATACTGGAGGTTAATCCCGGGCTTTCTATATTGAGAAGATTGATGAATCCAGGGAAATCTTCTTCTTCCCTAATGACGAAATCCTGAAAGTCGGGCGTCCCAATAATTTTCGGTCTGATGCCTGCATAGTCCGGCACTAGTTCATTTGGATCAATCTTGATGTACTGCAGTATTTCAGTTTTCGCTCGTTCCATGTTTTTTGCATTCACTTCGAGGTCGTCAGGAGACTGCACCCATTCAAGGTCTGGACCAAACTTTAGTCTTCCGCCCAGATCGAGTGTCAGATGGGTCCCTAATGACCCAAAATCTGACGGGCATGGGTATATAAGTCGACTGACCTTCGGTTGTGACGCAGTATACGAAAAATAGTTGCCTTTTCCATAATACGCCTTGACATGCCTGGCTTTTGGCAAAAGTAGATTAGAAACGTTGGGAGCGTTCAGTCCTGCGGAGTTGATGACAAATTGAGCTTTGATGTCCATCTCTTCAGTATCAGACTTGCACGTAACTATATATCCGTCGCCGTCGTCGCACCGCCTAATAAACGTCACATTCGTACCTGTGACTATGTCGCCATTATTCTGTATCTCTGCATTGTAAAAGTTCATAAGTGAATGGGCAGATACTATGCCACTTGTGGGGGAATTGAGAATTGCAGCTCTTGCGATAATTGCGGGTTCCATGTCATGTGCTTTCGACAGAGGCACCCATTCCAGAGGAACACGCGTCTCCTTGGCCCGTTCGACCATTTTATACAAATATTCATGCTGCTTTTCATCCTGAGCGACAATCCATTTCCCGCAATTCCTCATTTCAATTCCATTTTTAGCCCCTGCTTCATATAGCATTTGCTTCCCACGGATACATAACTTAGTCCTCAACGACTGGGTCGCGTAGTAAAGTCCAGCATGAATAACTTCGGAATTACGAGAGCTTGTCTCTGTGCCCAATTGCAGATGTCTCTCCAGCAAAATGACGGAATTCGATGGCCGTTTGCTTAGTCTAGCTGCTATTGCCAGACCAACAGCTCCCCCACCAATAATCAGATGGGAAAAATCAAATTTCGTCATGAGCAATTCTCTTTTAGAGGTGCCTATCTATTGATAACATCCCAACATAGAGGGTTTCCATACGCTGGAACTATTTTGGGGTAGTAGCTAGTTATACTGAGCTGAATGTGGTCTTCGTGGGGCGATCGTGAGAGTTGACCCACAGATCCTGGGGGTTGTGGTCACGTCAAATGCAGACAAACCACACATAACTGACAGGCTAATTAATTAATTAATCTATTTACATTTATCTAGGCGAAGAAGTCCTTTGATGACGCAATCGAAAATTAGACATCTCGTAGAGTTCCTTCTTGATAATAGTCTGCTATCAAGAATGCTACATCAAGAGACTGGGATAAGCTCAGACGCGGGTCGCAAAAAGTGTCATATCTTATGACCAGATCCTCGTCCTCTAATGACTGAGATCCCCCGATGCATTCTGTAACAGCATCACCGGTCAATTCTAAGTGTAGTCCGTTAAGGCTGCTGTTGTTTTCTTTGTGGACCTCAAGAGCACCTCTGATCTCGGCTATAATATCGTCAAAGTATCTTGTCTTCAGTTTAGTGAGCGGAGAGGTTTTGGTATTTCCATGACACGGATCACAGATCCACACAACCTTATGGCCAGAATTCTGAACTGCTTGTATATGGTTTGGAAGTAATTCACGGATTCGGTCGGCGCCATAGCGGGTGATGAGTGTCACTCTGCCAGGCTCAAAGTCAGGATCCACAATGTCCAACAGTTCAATTAATTCATTCGTCTTCGTGGAAGGACCAACCTTAATTCCCAACGGATTAGCAATTCCTCGGAAAAACTCCACATGGGCACCATCAGGCTGTCTTGTCCGATCACCTATCCACACAAAATGTGCAGAGGTGTTGTACCACTTGTCTTCTCCAGATCCAACTTTTGATTTGCGGGTGAAGCTCTGCTCGAACTCTAACATCAGAGCCTCGTGTGACGTGAAAAAGTCAATTGACTGCCAGGCAGCATTGTCGCCTCCTACAGTAGACATAAATGACAGACCTTCAGAAATTCGATCTACAACCTGCTGGTATCTATCACGAATAGAGTCTTTGCGCACATGACTTAGGTCCCATTCAAACGGTTTGTGGAGATCAGCGAAACCGTTGCTGAGACTTGATCGGATGAAATTAAGAGTCGCAGCCGAATGGAAGTAAGAGCTGACAAGTCGCGAAGGGTCAGGAGTTCGATCTTTCGGGTGATATCCGTTGATATTGTCTCCGCGAAATGACGGAATCTCTCCGTATCCCTCTACGACCTCAGTCTGCTTTGACCTAGGCTTTGCATATTGACCAGCAATACGACCAATGCGAATAATCGGAAGCTTTGTGCCCCAAATAAGCACCAAAGACATTTGAAGCAGAACTTTCAGCTTAGCCTCGATCCTGTCCTGATTACAATAGTCAAATAACTCAGCACAGTCTCCGCCTTGAAGGATGAATGCCTTTCCCTCGGCAGCATCTCGCAGCTTCGTTTTCAAGCTCTCAATTTCACGAGGATGTACTAAAGGGGGTAAGCTTTCCAGTTTCTCCAGAGCGCGCTCCACTGCATTGTAGTCGTCATACACTACGTCCTGGGTAATGGGCTTTTCCTGCCACGAGGTTATCGACCATTCAGTGCTGTTGGTCATCGGAGGCCGAGTGGTAGGAAGGTCATTGGATTTGGTTCGCAGCTTTGCAGCAGACTTGGCACCCGCACTCGCGGTCAGCGGCTCCGGATCCACGACCCGGACTTTATGCTCTTTTCCCGACATGTGGTCTCCTGTTTTGTCAGAAAAGTTTCTGCTGGAGTTCATGCTCACTTGCCACGGTGCGGCTATCAACGGATCCCGGACATAGGAGATAACCCCAAACGAGTAATTACAATCTAGTAAGTAATGCCATATCCAAGGAAAAAAAAAGATACAGTTGGAGTAAGCTAATAAGCTATTATGCACCAATTCGCTGGCACCACTATCGTAGGTCATATTGGATGACGCCTCTGACGCCTCTATTAGTTTGTACTACTAGCATTTATACTCTATGTACATTGCAGTTTTAGAGTCTTTCAATGACAATGGCACTGGAACCGCCGCCGCCGTTGCAAATAGCAGCCACACCGACTTTGCCATTCTCTTGTTTGAGGACTGAAGTAAGGGTGACAAGGATTCGGGCACCGCTGGCACCTAGAGGGTGACCAATAGCCACAGCACCGCCGTAGACGTTGACCTTGGCAGGGTCCAAGTTCAAAATCTTTGTATTGGCAATACCGACAACAGAAAACGCCTCGTTAAACTCAAAAAAGTCCACGTTCTCAATAGCAACACCAGCATGCTTGAGCGCCTTTGGAACAGCCAGGGAAGGCGCCGTGGGGAACTTAATGGGTGCCTTGGCAGCGTCTCCCCATCCAAGGATCTTAGCAATAGGTTTGAGTCCGAGCTCAGTAACCTTCTTCGCAGATACGAGAATAACAGCAGCACCACCATCGTTAATAGGAGACGCGTTGGGCGCCGTCAAAGAACCGTCTGGCTTGAACGCTGGACGGGCAGACTTCAGCTTCTCAACATTAAGCCGGGAGACTTCCTCATCAACAGACACTGTGACGCCTGGCTTGCCTCGAGCACCAGGAAGCTCGATGGGTGCAATTTCATCCTTGAATTTTCCGTCAGCATGAGCCTTCTGGGCCTTCTGGTAAGAGCCAATAGCATATTCATCTTGTGCTTCTCGGCTGATACCATGTTCGGCAGCGGTATCCTCCCCAGCCATTCCCATGGACTGTCCATCATAAGCATCTTGCAGACCATCTCGCTGCAGACCATCCACAATGGAGGCTCCACCGAATTTCACACCAGTTCGACCAGTAGGCAGGTAGTGAGGTACATTAGACATCGATTCGGCACCACCAGCCACAACAATATCGGCACTACCAGTGAGAATAGCCTGAGCTCCGAAGATCACAGCTTTGAGACCGGACGCGCACACCTTATTCACAGTAGTGGCAACGGTGGCCTCAGAAAGACCAGCCTTTAAGGCGACCTGACGAGCTGGAGCCTGACCAACATTAGCCTGATAAACATTTCCAAAGATGATTTCGTCGACATCTTCAGGTTTTATTTCGGGCACTTTCGCCAGAGCAGCTGATGTTAGAAACATTTTTGTTCTGAAGTCACCACGAACAGTCAAATATACTCTAAACGCTTGCCTCAGCTGGTGCTCAAGATGTTGAAGGCATCCAGTAAAAGAAAGATCAAGAATATACGGTAGTTCAATGGATGGAAATTTATGAAAAGCATTCTGCCAATATGACTATCAATATGATTATCACACGGCAACAAAATTTCACCCTGAAAATACTCACCTTTCACAGCGTGAGCACCCAAGTCCACATAACTCTGGGATGAAAGAGATCCTAACAGACTGCCAACTGGAGTACGAGCTGAAGACACTATATATACACTGTTGTCACTAAACGCGGTCATTTTAACGCGAAATGTTGAGTGGTTGAGCTTTATATAGTGATGGAGGTAAAGGGTTGAAGAAGTCCGCGGACAGTTGCTCAGCCCTCCTGCTGCATAACCATCTATGTATAGATACTCGCGAATACGATAAGTTATAGCTTAAAATCCAATGTCAATCAGCCCCGTCAGAGTCAAATAAAAATGAATATGGTTATCTATACTTAGATGACTGCGCCTACCAAACATACCACTATCAGAGTCGTACTATCGTATCTCATAAAATATCTACAATATAGTCTCCTGCTCGGCAAATACCACAATAAATTTGGTCAATATTAAATATAATTTCATTAACTATGTACAAACGAAGGTCATAGGCTCCTCTACTCGAATGTGTCAGTCTCCGAGACATCATCATCAGAGTCGACGTCCATTTCTTCCTCAGCGCCTTCAACAGGCTCATGGTTCGGAATGACTTCCAGGCCTTTATCACTCAGCATCACCTTAGCAGTCTCATTATCCTGTATTTCACCACGGAGAATAAGAACGGCCAACTTGTTGAGTATTTCTGTCTGGATGAACCTATTCAATGGACGTGCTCCAAGGTCCTTCGAGTAACCGTGCTGAACCAAATAGTCATAACATTCTTCATCCAAATCCAGATGAATATTCTTGTTATTTGCTGCGAATCGCTGCTCGATTTCCTTGATTCTGAGCTCAACAATTTTCCGTATATTCTTCTTCGTGAGCCTGTTGAAAATCACTGTTGAGGAAATCCTATTGAGGAATTCGGGTCTGAAATGAGCTCTCAGGGCCTCCATGACATGTTCTCTGGTTATCTCATCAACATGAGCGGATGTTGTCCGAGAGATGAATTCGGCACCAAGATTGGATGTCATGATTATGATGCAGTTTGCAGCATTCACCACCTTTCCAGAACTGCTTCGAACTCGGCCATCATCCAATACTTGCAGAAGAACTGTGAGAACTTCGGGTGCAGCCTTCTCAACCTCATCAAAGAGAACAACTGAATATGGTCGTCGAGCCAGTGCCTCTGTCAGAATACCACCCTCTTCGTAACCAACATATCCAGGTGCTGCACCGAGAAGCTTGCTTGCAGACCATTTATCTCCAAGCTCTGAGCAATCTATGCGGATCATAGCCTTCTCGTCAGAAAAGAGAAACCCAGCTAGCTTCTTTGCCAACTCGGTCTTTCCTGAACCGCTGAGTCCCATGAACAGGAAGCTAGCTGGAGCATTAGGATTGCTGAGTCCAGATCGACTCAATCGAATAGCGTTTGAAACAGCCTTCACTGCGTCCCTTTGGCCAATAACCTCTTGAGAAAGAATCTTCTCCATATTTATAAGCTTGTTATTTTCTGCTTGGGTAAGCTTAGACACCGGAATTCCAGTCAACCTGGCAGCAGTCTCAGCGACTTTTTCGGAATCGACCAGGTCTTCCAGTAGAGTTCTCTCTCTATTTTCATTCTCGGATTGGAGCTCAGCAATTCTTCGCCGAACATCAGGAATAGCAAAGTATCGAAGGTCAGCAGAAGCTGCAGTATCGCGCCTTCTCTCGGCATCTTGTGCTTTGGTCTCCAACTCATCGAGTTTCTTCTTCAAGGTATTGAGCTCTTCATGGCCCTGGCGCTCCTCTTGGAACCGTTCACGCAGAGGAGCCAACTCCTCTTCAATAGAAGCCGCCTTCTGACGCGCCGCGGTCAGTCTCTCAGCAGTTGTGCTGTCCGTCTCGGAATCTCTCTCCAAAGCCTTGATTTCAACGTGCAACAACTGCAGTTGCCTCTCCAAAGTGTCGAGCTGCTCTGGTCTCGAGTCTCGAGATACGGCAACACTCGCAGCAGTCTCATCGATGAGATCAACTGCCGAGTCCGGGAGTTTTCGATAGGTGAGATAGCGAGAAGCCAGCTGAGCGGCACTCACTAATGCACTGTCGAGAATGCGCACTCCGTGGTGAAGTTCGTACTTGGACTGTAGCCCTCGCAGAATCGCAATGGTCTGTGGAATAGTTGGTTCTGGAACATCGATCTTCTGGAACCGTCGCTCAAATGCACCATCCTTTTCAACGTGCTTCCGATACTCCTCAACAGTTGTGGCACCAATGCAGTGGAGAGTGCCACGAGCAAGCATGGGCTTGAGCAGGTTGGCAGCGTCGCTCTTGCCATCACCCATCAACATGTGGATCTCGTCAATAAATAGTATGATCATGTCGGGGCTTTCCTCGATTTCTCGAAGAACTCCCTTGACACGCTCCTCAAAGTCGCCCTGATATTTGGCACCAGCCTTCAGGGCACCAAGATCCAAGGAAAAGAGTCGGCAGCCGGCCAGTACATTGGGAACGTCACCATCAATTATCCTCTGGGCAACTCCCTCCACAATACTCGTCTTACCGACACCGGGGTCACCGATCAGGCAGGGATTGGATTTGGTTCTTCTCGCAAGAACTCTTATGCATCTTCGGATTTCCTCCTCTCGACCAATGACTGGATCGATCTTGCCCTCTCGTGCCATCGTAGTAAGGTCGAGAGCATATTTGGATAAGAATTCAAACTGCTGGGACAAATCAGCCATGCGTGAATCGATGCGTCTATTGCCACGAATGGCTTGAACCTGTGTTTCAATGGCTTTCGGATCCATCGACAACCCTTTCAAAACAGAAGCAATAGAAGCATCTTTTATAAGCGCTAATAGCAAATGATCCTGCCCAATATAAGTATCCTTCTGAGTGTTTTTGATCTTGGATGCCTCTTGAATCACCTGTTGGGCAGGAGGTGATAGCTCTGGCTGTGGAGGGGCTGGGTTCTGGACAGGACTTCTCACCAGCTGTTTATTAACAGCTCTTTCGAAGGTCTGCCACTCATAGCGAGCCTTCTCCACAACTGTCTGTACGTAAGATGGAGACCCGTCTTCGTCAGGGCCTGTCATTGCTGCTAGTAAATGGATGGGTGTGACCATCGCATGGCTATGGTCAGCAGCAATCTTGACAGCGTCCTGTAGGATCCGGGTCGCTCTGTCGGTCAATTGTACTTCCATGATGTGTCAACAACGAAAATTGTAATTTAATCGCTTACCCTTCGGGGTGCTAAGGCCTTTATTTATAAGGGTTGAGTGCTCTGCACAGAACGTTCGAGATTATCGTGGAAAGATCTGCGCCGATCACAGCCGTATGCAGGAACGTTTAGAACGATAAAGAACATGGGCTGATGAAGGATCATCTGACCAAAAGAACAATGAAATAGTAACAAACTTGTGTGAAAAGTCGTACCATTGGAACACCACTGAATATGGCAAATGTTAGTTTCGTAACTTTATGCATAGCAGGTCGTCGGAGATGGTAGACAGCTGATGCCCTCCAAGAGTCGAACCATGTGCTTAAGCGAATTGCATAGTGAATCACTTAAACCTAGAAGTCTCAGTTTGGCTACGTTGATGCTAACTTTATTGTGTCTTAGTTAGATTTAGTTCTGTTTTTCGTATATCCTACTCTGACTAAACTGTCTTTGTGCGGGCGGGTTCCGGAGTCATCGGAGACGTATGAGCTTCAAAACGCAGCGACAAGTGGCATAGCATCTGCATACAAACTCTCTGAAATTATAACATTGACATTGTTATAACATCCGGTTCAGAAATGAACAGAACTGGTTAAGAGATTAGTAGATCATGCGAAACCAGATATACACCGAAGCAATTTATTGTATACTTGCTCAAACTTGTTTCCGCTAACTCGATTGGAAACCCTTGGGCTATGATTTTGCAGCAGGAGTCTGAGTTGAACCACTCGAAATCGATACCCCACGATCATTTCTGAAACCCCAATGAACAAAATTCAATGATTAACGATTATCGAGTATTGAAACATATCTACGCATTTCTATCGTTTCCTGAAATATCAAAACGAAGCAATTCCTGACCCGTCAAACTACACTCAAAACGGAACAGCATACAACAAGAACAAGGAAGTCAGCCGTCCAAAAAACAAAAAGGTCAATATAGTCATTCGGAAGATCAATGAATGAAACATAAACATGATATTTTACAGTCCGCTATGTGCAGGCTTATTTCCTAGCAGGCTTCTTCTTGGTCTTCTCCGAGGCCTTCTCCTTGTCAGCAGTCTCCTTGAGCACTCGCTTGACAATCTTCTGCTCCTCGATCAGGAACGCTCGCACCACACGGTCCTTGACACAGTTGGCGCACACAGCACCACCGTAGGCCCGCTGGACGGTCTTCTTGGGGCGCGACACAGTAGCATACTCTCGAGGTCGCAGAGCTGGGATGCCGGGAAGAGCAGTACCACACTCACCGCACTTAGGTCGAGTACCGAGCTTCTTAACGTGCAAGTATCGGAGGTTTCCACCCGGGGTCTTGATGACCTTGACCCTGTTGGATCGGGTGTTGTCTTTTGTTAGTATTCTGATGCAACAAAACTCTCAGTAAGAATGACCAGTCAGCATCGCAGTAGAATTCCACTGTACTGGCTGGATTTCAGGTGCTGTACATACATGGGTTTCTTCGTCGATAAGTCAGTCTCTGGGCCATTGTGTTGATGCGACGATAACTGAAAGTTGCAACGTGAAAAGTTATGAGCGGGAAGTGCGTAGGGGTGAGTCCGAGTGTTTCCTAATCTGGCAATGCGTGACTGCTAAATGCCCGACCTACTGCTGCTGCCCGTCACAGCCGTACCTTCAGCCGTATCTTCAGCCGTGCGCTAACATGCGCCTGTCGACTCTTCGTTGTCAGAAAAGGCAATTTGCTGAGCATCGCATCCTGTTAGAGCAGGATGCCTGCCAGGCGAGCGTTATTCGTGCTAGACGTTCAGACTCCCCCCGAGTTAGACTGATCTGTCGACCCGATAACTAACACTTTCTATACTGATTTTTAAGCTGTTTGACGTAACTGTTACTTTAATTGTTATATTTACTGATAGCTATGTTAAGTTAACTTAAGTTATTATTCTAATAACTTCATTATAATGCGATAGCCATCGTGGGTATGCTTATATTACGTTCAGTGGTGATGCTGATGTGGTCAATGACACATTGTCTGACCACACAATGCTATTCTGTGAGAGCACAAACTCCAAGGAATTCCCAGCCTCTACTCCAGAATATATTCGTAGAGTATGTACAATAATCTTGCCATCTTGTACCGGCACAGGACAATGCTAGGATGGAATACAATGATAGCTGCTAGTAGGCTCGAGATGAACATTAGTCTATGATGCGGTTGATGAGGACGACCCTGACGACACTGGCTGTACCTTTGCATATTCTTCACGCAATGACTTCTGCAATTCGTATTCGGCTGCCCGTGCCTGCTGGGCCTTTGTAAGTGCTATCTTGGCGCGTACTCGTTCTTGATCCCGGATGGGTCCCTGGTGAAGTGCCTGAGTTAGCATTTCTAGACTGAACGAAAGCACCTACCTCTCGCTCCGTTGCCTGCATGTTGTGGACAAATACTACCGTCGATACCGCCACAACCGTCGTCAATGCGAACGTCACTTTGGACGTGGTTGACATGCCTTTATAGATTGCAAACCAGCCGGGTACGAATCAAACAGACTCTAAAATAATCAGTTCATTTTGCATTGTGCGCGAGTCGATGCGGCTGCTAGCATGGGGGCGGATCATTGTAGGCGTAGGCCATCGATCGAGGCTGCGATATTTCGCGATCTCCATATCGCAGCATATTTTTTTTTTGGACCACCGATATTAGTGGTCGTTGTTGGTAGCTTGCTATAGTTAGCCCGCAATCCGAGTGTCTGTTCCGCCATTCTGGATTGTTGTGTAATTGTTCCTGTGCCTGTCTCTATCGGTGCGGTACGGCTGCTTACCCGGTACCGATATCAACGTGCTAGTGGTGGGTGCTTGTGGTGTTCCATCGCCTGCTAGCATTCGCAAACAGGTGTTCATTCAGCAGCTGAACAACTCTGGTGGCGTGCCGAGTGACAGATTTGCGTCAATTGGCGCTGTTCCTTTCCAATTACCCGCTGTGTTGCAAAAAGCTGGCAGTTTGCAGTTTGCGGAACCGCTAAAAGCCCCCTAACGTGCGCGTTTCGAGCCTAACATGGACAATAGCCACGAATCGCCCGATGTGACCGTCATAGAGGGCACTGCTCCTATGTCGCCCGGCGTCCATGCGCAGCCTGTAGGGATTCCAGGCCAGGAGTTTGGCGGAGAACCTCAAAATCGCCCTCCGCATCAGCCAGTTGCTGGGTCCAGTTCGCAATTGCAGGCCCGACACAGCCAGCCGTCAAGTAGAAACCCCAGCCAGACGCAGCTCCATCAATATTTCGGATCCTCTTTTGTGTCGTCCAACAACCAGCCTGTGCTGCCGCTTCCATATGCGAGTTCTGTGTCGCCAGGAACCGCTGCCACTTCGTCCTTCTTCTCTCCGTCGTCGGCGTCGCAGTTTGCTCCAAACACAAACATGCCGTCCTCAGTATCATCATCCTACAAATCCGCGTTTCCGCCTGGAAGTCTGGGCCACTATTCGTCTTACAACCACAACAACAACTACCCCTATAACAGCGTCGGGGGACCCACCGTGTATGCCAACAGCTCATATAACGACAGGTCTACCTTGTACACCCAGACTGTTGCTCGCGGATTTCCAGCCGAGACGTCTCCCATTAGCGGTGCCAGCCAGTCGCCTCGCAGCGATCCTCCTGTGGCTGTTGAAAGCATGTCGTCGTCGTTCCACGACAAGTCGTTTGGAGGTCCGGCGCCAAAAACGTCGCTGCTGACGTCCAAGCTTGCTGCTGCCGCAAACACAGGATCTTCGTCAGCGCCAGGTCAGCAGGCAAACAGACCCCTGTTTGGATACTCGTCGCGCAACAGCTCGCGCCATAATAGTCTAGTGGGTTCAGTGCTGCCTTACGGGATGCAGCATCCAATGCCCTACAGTTCGGACCCCCATAACTTCGCTTCATCTTCAACCAACTTTTCGACTGCTGGGTCGAGCCACACATCCGGTTCGGTTGGCGACTCCAATGGCAGCTTGTCGCGCCAAAGCTTTCTTCCGCATCCTTCTTCTACAACCACAAACATATCCATGGCGATGGCGTCAGCATCGTCCTCAGCATCTTCGACTGGCACCGTGGGAAGAGACTATTATTCGTTTCCGGGCTCGGAGCCGCCCTCGCGCAATGCGATTACACACCCCGTAGTCACAGAGACGGTTCTTTCAGGCGACTCTCCAATGGACACTACGGACAGCCCTGACAATCATCGTCCTGATGAGGTTGGCGGATTCCACGTCCACCAAGACCATCTGGATATTGCCAACTATCCCGTCCCGGACGTGCTGGTGATGCTGACAGCGCTATTGCAAAAGATAATTGATGCCAACGACGCGTTACATCCTCAGAACTACGAAGTGGCCGAGCCAGAAACTTCCGACAGGTTCACGGCCAACGTGTTGGCATTTCATGGTCGGAATATTCCCGCCATCAGCTTGCATGCATACTTGACTCGTATTCTCAAGTATTGTCCCACCACCAACGAGGTGTTTATATCGCTTCTGGTATATTTTGATAGGATTGCCCAGCGGGCCAATTCTGGCGAGTTGTCGCCATCCGACGTGATGGGGAACTTGCCAGATTCTGGGCATGAGATCCACGACCCTCCCCAGCCCCAGCTGTTTGTGATGGACAGTTATAACATCCATCGACTCATTATTGCCGGCGTTACAGTGGCCAGCAAATTTTTCTCAGATATATTTTACAAGAACTCCAGGTACGCAAAGGTAGGTGGACTACCTGTAGAAGAACTTAATCATTTGGAATTGCAGTTCCTTCTTTTGACCGATTTCAGGCTAATGATCACCCTGGAAGAGCTACAACGCTATGCCGACTTGCTGCTGCGGTTCTGGCAGAAGGAGGGACATTGAATGTAATATAGACTATATTTAATAATAATAATAATAAGTTAATTATAAGTTAACGATAAAAGTAATTTAATCAATTAGATGGGGGATCTTTTGCGCATTATCTACTACTGATTACACATCAAGCATTCTTAGACACATCTTCTTTGAGAGTGACAATCCGATTGAGCACAATCTTATCCTCGGTGGAATCTTTATCCATGCAAAAGTAGCCAACCCGCAATGCCTGGAACCGTACAGCTTCTGGTGCACCTGCCTTGTCATGCCCAGAAAGGATTGCATCATCTCCATCACTAGACTTGACGGTCCAAGGTGACCGTTTCACTACTTCTTTAAAACCTGTCTCGATAACGGCACTTGTCAAAGTCGTCAAGCTGTCAGCATTGATATCTGCCAGATAGCCATCAGGATGCGCTGAGGGATTATCTGAGTTGAACAGCCGGCCAAACAACCGAACCTCGCTTAATTTGATGGGCGAATTATGGTCAGAGCTATCTGCCACCCATTGAATAAACGTCTTGGGCTTTTTAAATTCAACATCGTTTTCATAATGCGCGTGAATCTCGACTAGTTTACCTTGCTCGTCCTTTTTATATGACGTGACCCGAATATTGTGGGGAACCTTCAACAAACCGACAGACTTTCCGGGAGCAAGACGGAAATAGTCAGCAGAAGCCTCCTCTCTAAAGTCACTGCGATCAATGTATATGCGCTTCGTGAAAGGAACCGTATGCTCTCCAAATTCGGGGTTGCCAGGCTTGAATGGCACGCTGATCATTTCCAGATGGTCCTCGGGTAAATTATCAAGGACAACCAGAACTGGGTCCGGAATCATCATCAATCTTGGCGTGGTATCTTCCAGATACTTGCGGATTGAGCTCTCGAATCGTACTACTTGGATGTTGCTGTTGTTGGTGGTCACTCCGAGCTCGGCGACGAAGTTCAAAATCGCACCCGGAGGAACACCACGGCGTCGGATTGCTACCAGAGTGAAAAGACGAGGGTCATCCCATCCTCTGACGATACCGTCATTGACGAGCTTAAGAATCTTTCGCTTGCTCATGATGGTACCAGTGATATTGAGTCGACCAGACTCACGCTGCTGAGGACGGTATACTTCCAAAGCATTACACAGCCAATCATACGAAGTTCGCGACAGGAAGAACTCAAGAGTACACAGAGAATGGCTGATGTTTTCAAACGAATCGACCAGACAGTGTGTAAAGTCATAAGTCGGATAGATCTTCCACTTGTCACCAGTTCTGTGGTGAGGCACATTAAGCACTCGGTAGGCAACAAGATCCCACATCTGCGGATTCGGATCATCAAGATCCTGCTTCATTCGCAGTGTGGCTTCACCCTTACCATATTTGCCGTCTCTCATATCTCTGAATTCGGCCAAGTTGACTTCTACAGAAGCCGATCGGTGAACACACGGAGTCCTCTGCCCTCCTTTCATGCCATCTTCAGAGATTCCCCTATGGGCCCTCATCTCTTCAGCAGTACAGAAGCAAACATATGCAAGGTTTCTTTTAATCAGCTCTTCTGCCAGCTCATAAAGCCTATCAAAGTAGTCGGATGAGTAGGTGATTTTCCAAGGCTTGAAACCGAGCCATTCGATAATCTCCTTGATGGACTCAAAATAGCGCTCCTCCTCTGCTTCAGGATTGGTGTCATCAAATCGCAGATAGCATTTCCCACCATGAAACTGGGCATATCCAAAGTTGATGGCGATGGCCTTACTGTGACCAATATGGAGGTATCCGTTGGGCTCGGGTGGGAACCGCGTGAATACCTTACCGCCTGTGAATGCCAAATGCTCCTTCATCCTCTCCGGATAAAGCTGCTCGTTCTCACCGGGCTTGTGAAGACTGCCCAGGAACCCTTCCGTAAACATGGATCGTGCAGAAACTGGAGCTGCTGCGCTTGTTTTGTCCGGGCTGTTACCAGCCGGTTTCGAAGTTACAGTGCCCTTTTTAGATGTCTCCTTCTTCTTTACGAGATCACGATCGTCTTTTGGACCAAGCAAAGCCAAGATCTGTTCGTCAATCATAGGCTTCAACAGGGCTGGATTCGCCCATTTAAGCTCTGGGAGACTTTTGACACCCACAATGACAGCAGGAATAGCCTTGTATCGCTTCTCCTCTATGTCGGCCCTATTATCTGCAATGTACTTGGCAACAGCTGCCTTGACCTGTTGGTCAGATATTTCAATACCAACTCCTGCCTCTCTCTTAAGCTCCTCGCTATCAATCGTTGGAGCAGACTTTGCAACGTAGTTCCAAGCAGATGTCACCTGCAGATTAGTCTTGATACTGCCATCCGCAATCAGCTTTGTAACAATAACACGGAACGATTTGGCAGGATCAACAGCATCCTTTGAAATTGATGCTAAGTGGTGTAAGGCATTGGCGACGTTCAAGGAAACAGGAATGCCGTCCAGACTAGCTTCATCGCAGATATCGCTCAGCGCTCCTGCGATCTTGCTGTTCTTGACAACCTCTTTAGCCTTGGGCTCTGCGAGCCCGAGAACTCGTTCAAATTTCTCTACCAACTCGTCAGACATGCCCGAGATGACTGGTGATGTGAAGACTGGAGAACTGGGTTGGTGCGGCAGATAGTAAAAAATCAGGTGGGTAAGGGGGAATCACAGTGGAGATGGCAAGATAAGGATGACTCAGAATGAATTGAAACAGTAATAGCCACACGTAGCCTTATCTTCGTATATGAAGCTTTGCTCTGACCTTTTATCGGATGGATGACTCTCGTTAATATGGTTGCTTTGGGGATTCAATGGTGGATAAGTAGGCAAGCAGTTTGTGACCCACGGGTATCAGGTTGCCAGTTTATAAAGTAAATCAGCATTACCGTAACAGCTTTGACAGAGAGCAGAGACATACCGATCGCGACTGTCTTACGGTACATAGAATTATATAAGTTCGTTGGCTTCGGTTTGGTGCCGACTCTATGATCTTGAAACTCACTGATTTACAGCAAGGTTATGAACCCTTCATGTATTCCAAGGACATGCCTTTTGAGTATCTGAAGATGCGAATATAAACCTGACACTGCTCGCCAACTCGAAGTCATATTATCTAAGACGTCTCGTTAATGATCGGATCCGAGTTCTGAAGGAGGCTATGAAGACGACAATGCATTTGTCTGGCGGATCGGTCGAAAACACCACAGAAAGATCTAAATATTTGACATACTAATTGGATCGAAATACGAATAGCCAATTTCACTATTGAGCTGTTGATGGCTTAAATAATACCTTCCACTTTTCAACGTTTCAAATCTTCTCTTCCTAGTTCTAATTCAATATAGACTACGCATCGCAGCTGTCAGAGCCGCATTCAGGGGTACACATCCCTTACTCTATTTGGGACATTGATTTGAGCTGAGATGAGCTGACGTCCTATTTGATCTAAGAAGAAAAGCCACAAAATTCAGGGAATCATAATAGTAATAGATCATTTGCGTATAATTGGAATAGCATAGTTGCTACAACAATGAGTGAAACTTCAGAGTGGGCTTGCTATTCGTCAAGAGCTCTGCAGCGAATATCACAGGAAACAAACATTAACAAACGAATTTACTGACGAATTATATCACTGAGGTGTGGTATTATTATTCAGCGCTCTGCTCTTGTAGTTGCAACATTTGCAACATTTATAACATCAGACAACATTTGACGCCAGCTGACTAGAGTGAGGGCCTGATTTATCCCTAACCTGCTCCACACAATGCGGGAGCGAAGTACATGTATATTACCGTCGGAGTATTATTATTCTCCCTTCCCCGTCCCCGTCCCGATGAGTGACCTCAAGATTGCCGGGTCGCGGTTTCTATATCGCCAGCTAAATCGGTCTTCTTTGTACTCTACGTTGGTGAATTCAGTGCAGGTTTGTATTTCAACTGACTGGAGCTGGAGCTAACAACAGAATGTGAAAATGGGCGAACCAGTTCTTCAATGTGAGTAGCCGGCTGACTAGCGGACTTCAAGCTCCTAACCAAGATCATGATGTCACAGTATACCGAGAAGACTTGGATAATCTTCGCGACAGAGAATGGCTGAATGATAATAACATATCGTTTTTCTATGAATACCTAGAATGCACAAGACTGCTCAAATTCGCCGATACTGGAACCATTGTCCTCCTAAAGCCTTCCATGGCATATTTATTATTGCACTTTGAAGGAGATGCTGCAAGCCTAGAAGGTTCTGCGCTGCCCAACTTGAAGCAAGCCCGGTTCATATTCCTTCCTATTAACGACAATCCCGATGTCGCGGCCATAGAGGGCGGGCTGCATTGGTCGCTGCTCGTTGTGAGCCGGCTAGACGGAAAATGCCTCTACTACGATACCATGAACTTGTCGAATTACGATGTATCTGTAAAGACCTGTGGGCGACTGTCTCAGCTGTTGGGCCACCAGCTCGAATTTGTACCAGTTTCCACACCGCAGCAGGTTAACAATTCGGATTGTGGGGTGTTTGTTTGTGAGATTACAGCGCTCTTTGTCGATAGATTGATAAATGCTCAGGAAGACAGCAGCATAAGCTTGGGTCTGCGAAGAGTGTCACTATCAGCTTCAAAGGGCCGCAAGCTTCAGCTGAGTATCATTCTTCAGCTGCTGGAAGAACGCAAGACGCCTGAATCGGAACGATCAGTCGGCAGCATCACTGAGGAAACGAACGGAACAGCCCATGAAGAACATAAAGAAGAAGAAGACTAAACATACCCGCTATCAGTCAAGATTATTCAAAAAAAAAGGTTCTTTTTTACAATGCATTATACACGACAGTTGGAAATCTGGAAAACCAAAATGTCTTCAGCTCCGCCAGCAGTCAATCTATCCATAACCTCAGCGATGCGTGATCGCTCCACCATACTGCTGACCGCGACCCATCCTTCAGATTCTAGTGGAGAAACAGTAGCAGCTCGTCGGCCGGGTGTGATGATAAGAAGCTCAGGCAGGGAGCTTCGCGGGGCGTTGTAGTTGCACAACACATACTTGTTGGCGGCAAGCACTCCACTGATTCGCGACACTATGATATCTGCGACATCAGGATGAGTCGGGTTCTGAGAGCCAATGAGATGAGCTGAGGTCGTGAGCACGGTATCGATGGGTTTCAGCCCAGCAGCTCGCATAGTCTCACCACTCTCGACAAGGTCTACAATTGCATCGGCTACTCCCAAGGCGACAGCAGCCTCGACACTTCCACCGACGTACTTGATGACTGTTTGTAGAGGTTGTCCCGAAGCTTTTCCTTCTAGCTTTTCGAAATACTGGGTGGCGAGGTTTGTAAACGAAGTGACAATCGTTTTTCCAATAAGCTGCTTCGGATCATTTATGGGACCGTTGGCAGGAACTTGGACCTGCAGCGAACATTTTCCAAAGCCAAGATCTAGCAGATTGGTGCAGCGGACTTTACTTTCTGCCACCTGATCAATACCAGTTATGCCAAGGGAGCATCGACCCTCGCCGACGAAGCGAGGAATATCAGCAGCAGGAAGAAATACTAGCGCCACTGGCAAGCTGGTGGAAATGGCGATGTCGAGCCTGTTGCTTCTATGGAATTGAATGTCGGCTCCGTTGAGCAGCTGGATGGCCTTTTCGTACAGTCGACCCTCTATTGTTAGGAGACGGATGAGCGAGAGGATTATGACTCACTTTTCGGAACTGCAAATAGCAGCTTGTCTGTAAGATGATTGACGAGATCCATAGTCGTCTAAAAGTTTATGGTGAGTCAATGGAAAATGTCAGTCAGTCATCACCAACGTGCGTATGGGTAAGGGCGGGCATCTAGGATTTCCTGCTAAGCTTATGATGACCCGGCATAAATTAGAAGTCAGATACGTCTTTGGAGTTTGATTTACTAGACGTTGGTCCGGTAGTAGCTGCGAATTGATGAGGTGGCGATTATTAGGGGGGTTTACTTAGAACCGATAGGAGAGGTTCTCGATGAAATGCGGTACTAGACGATGAAATGCAGAAGCAGCATAGCGTCGCGAAACATCATTTATAGAAAGCATTCATATATAACTTTAGACCATATAGTGTATACTTGTTTATCTGTACTTGTATTATTTTGTGAGAGTTGTATGAAATTGATGGAGAGCTCTGCAACAGTTGCTGAGCACACACATTACCCCTGAGACAGATGCAGTACGGCTGACACTTTCCTGAACAGGAAGCATGTGACTGTCAGCCATATTAGGTAGGCAGTTGCCTGTTTGGGAGAAAGATTTTGCGACTCTAGCTGGCACACTTTCAACATCTTCCTTCAGCGTTCTCACTGTAACTGACAGAATCAATCACAAAACAAAATGGTAAGTGACGGTACCAGACTGGTTGGAGAGGTCGCGGTGTAAAACTGTCCGCTGCTGCTGTTTCTGATGAAAATGAACCCAGTGTGCCGATATGGCAGTCGACTGGCGGACCGTTCAGTCAGTGGTTGGACGTGGAGACATAGCAGACCGTTCGACTAGCTAGAAGCCTACGTTCAAATCTAACTGTAGGATACTAAAACTCCTGTCAAGCTCGCCAAGGTTACTAAGGTTCTTGGCCGAACTGGATCTCGAGGTGGTGTGACCCAGGTCCGCGTCGAGTTCATCGACGATCAGAAGCGAAGCATTGTCCGAAACGTCAAGGGCCCCGTCCGAGTGGATGACATTCTGTGCCTCATGGAGTCCGAGCGTGAGGCCCGCCGACTCCGATAGATGGTGTCATGTATCAAAATATCTTCAGCGGTTGCTGAATCACGACTCATTTAGGATGTAATTACATGTCTGTCATGCTTCTGATGCGTAGAGCGGTGTAGGATGGTCAGGCCATACAATTGTAGTAGATTTCGAGCAGCCAGAGTACTGTGACCAGGTGGAGCGAGCTGTATTAGCAAATCAGTGAACATGATGTCAGAGTCTGTTCTGTAATATGAAATTTCGGGTGGTGTTGGATGAGATGAGCGACATCTGATGGTGCATTCGAATTATAAGTTGTTCCTGTATCAAAATGGTGCGCAATTGACATATGCTGGTGATGACTAGAGTAATTTTGAGGTTGACATATTGACATAGTTTTGACATAGTAAGGATGCTGGCATACTGTGACGGGCGTGTAGGCCGAGTGATGCTACCACCGATACCGATTTTAGGTGGGCAAAGGACTTAAACATTTTGCCGGCGCGGAATATAATTACTGAAACATATTGCTCAAATCTACCAGCTCAGATATCCTGAATATGTAGACTGATTGACACATAATAAATACACTCCTCTAAGGATAAAGATGTGCTAGTACTTCGCATCCAGACATCTATCTGCATTTTCCTATTTAGGGCATCCTAGTGAGAATTTAAAATTCTTCAGCTCTCATCCAACTGCGCAGCAGTTGCCACAGCGTGACGGAGTCGCAAGAAGTGTAACGGAGTTGAGAGCTTATTGTAGCAGCCATATCTTGCGACTCGTCGCCCTGTAGCAACTGCTGCGCAGTTGGCCCTATCGTAGCCACACCGCAGCCACCGTAACGGTCATGCAGTTTCATGCACGGAACAATAACCGCTATATCTGTCACCGTCTATCAAACGACAACCGCCACCACTACTCCGGTAGTCAGACCGGCATCACTGACAAGCGGCATGCCGATCTGGTCACTTGCCAGTGCCGTTTACACCCCCACTGGGCTGGCAGCTGGAAAAAAAAGTCTGTGCATGGATGACGCGAGCTGGGTTGGGCTGACGCCATGGCATCAACGATTTACAATCCACAAAGGTGCTCGAGGCCGCATTGCGCCGTGCCATCAGCGTCGAGGACAGACACGCCCCTGCATATTTGCCATCGCCATCGGCGAAAACAAACTGCGCTGTCGCTATCGTGGGCCCGAAGCACATCATAAAACCGGCTCGCTTAACGCTAAAAGTCCACTATTTAGGCAGGTCATCCTTCCTAATCGGGCACGCCTGCCGTTCCCATCGGACAACCCTATGGGTAAGGGCCCGCGTTGGGGGTCACCCGGCCACATCCCCAGCTTATATGTAGGTTAGCCAGCGCAGTAGATTCTGGTGACTTTTCTCCCTATTTATTGTTGTTGTAGACTAGTATTTATTGGCGGTTCGCCGTCTTTGGAGATAGTTGTTTTCATTCTACTGCTGCAGGTTTGCCATAGTACAATCAGAACAGCTAACTGACTGCTGTTTTTTTACGTGGTAACGGCGTTGGAGTAAACGCTGACAACGCATCAGCGTAAACTTTTCTGAGGATAGCAGCACTGTCCAAGGGACCTCGAGGTTGTTTTTTTTCACCCGGGAACGACACATAAAAATGTCGCGACCTCAGTCGCAGCCACAGTCGCGTGCACAGTCGCCTCGAACTGACGTGGTTGCGCCTTTTCTGTCACGACACAAATTTGCATCGCCTGGGTCGTCTAGAGACCAGTCGCCCAGCATCAGCCCCCGGCTGGGCCCAGTGGAGGCTCGCAAAGTGCTGGAAACTGCCGCGGATGCTGTCGTCAACGAGCCGTCGTCGAAAAACGACGACACGCTAATCACACCCACCACCTCGCCCAGAGACAATCCTGACTCGAGCAATGGTAATGGTGGGCTGGCGTTCGACCTGGTGAACCAGCGCCAGCACAAGAATTACTGCTACCGGCACCACCCTGACGTGACGTGTAATAGGCAGGCGGACGCCACCCAGATGAAGGAACTGCAGCACGAGATGGATACCGTCGACGTTCATGACAGGGAGGCCATCAACCATGTGTGGTCCATCTTCAGCGCAGCGCCCTCGCAGCAGCGCATGCTGATTCTCAAGGGGATCCTGGCCCAGTGCTGTTTCCCGCAGCTGTCGGTGGTGTCGTCGCTGGTCAATAATCTGATCCGCATCGACTTTTTGAGCGCGCTGCCGACCGAGCTGTCGTTCAAGATCCTGTCGTATCTAGACAGCGAGTCGCTGTGTCGGGCAGCTCAGGTGAGCCGGCATTGGCGGAGGCTGGCAGACGACGATGTGGTGTGGCACCGCATGTGTGAGCAGCATATCGATAAGAAGTGCACAAAGTGTGGCTGGGGCCTGCCGCTGCTGGAAAAGAAGCGACTGCGAGACTCGAAGCGGGCCATCGAGCTGAGAGCTACCGGGAAGCTGCTGCCTGACGACGACAATCACAGCGAAAGCCACGACCACAGCGAGAGCCAGACTGAAAGTCACAACGAGAGCCAGGGTGAAAGCCAAGACCACAACCACAGCGAAAGCCAACAGCATGACAACGAAAACGAGAAAAAGAGGCTGCTGGAGGATGAGGCTGGATCGGACGAGGGCGCCAAAAAGCGCAAGACACGGCCCTGGAAGGAGGTGTACTCGGAGCGATACAAGATCGAGCGCAACTGGCGCGACGGCAGGTACCAGTTGCGGGAGTTCCGCGACTCGACGGCAGTGCTGTGTCTGCAGTTCGACGACCAGTACCTCATCACCGGCAACTACGACGGAAAGATCAAGGTGTGGGACGTGGACTCGGGCCAGCTGGTGCGCACGCTGTCGGGCCATTTGCAGGCGGTCAGCGGGCTCAAGTTTGACCAGTCGAAGCTCATCAGCGGCAGCTGGGACCGTACAGTGCGAGTGTGGAACTACCGCAGCGGCGAGTGCGTGAGCACGTTCCGGGGCCACGAGGAGAAGGTGCTGTGTATCGACTTCCACGGCAAGACCATCGCGTCGGGCGCAGCAGACAACCACGTCAAGGTGTGGAACTTCGAGCAGAAGTCGTGCTTCACGCTGCGGGGCCACCGCGAGTGGGTGCACTGCGTGCGCATCCACCCGCAGTCCAACACGTTGTTCAGCGCGTCAGAGGACGTAACGGTACGGATGTGGGATCTCCACACCAAGCAGTGCGTGCGGGTGTTTGGCGCCGAAAGCGTACAGTTTGGCCACGTTGCCCAGATCCAGCAGGTGATTCCCCTCACACTGGACCACCTAGAACTCGACGACAGCGGCGACCAGGAGTGCATCAGGACGGACCAGGCTGACGACAGGGCGTACCGGCGAGCAGCCGACCGCAGAGCTGACGAAGCGTCGAGCACTCCCGAGCTGTCGTTGACGCCAGCCGTGGAGAATGGCTCAAACGGCGCCGAGGCCGCTTTGTCGCTGGTGTCGAAGCACTCGCGCAGCGGGCGCCAGCCCACTCATATCCTCACGTCGTCGCTCGACAATACCATCAAGCTGTGGGACATCAACACCGGCAGGTGCCTGCACACGTTCTTCGGACACGTGGAGGGCGTGTGGAGCATCGCAGCCGACACTTTCAGGATTGTGAGTGGAGCCCACGACAAGCTGGTCAAGATATGGGATGTGCAGAGCGGCAACTGCTGGCACACGTTTTCTGGTCATACGAGCCCTGTGTGCTGTGTGGGACTCAGCGACACGCGGTTCGCCAGCGGAGGCGATGACGGGGTTGTCAAGATATACTGTTTTGACGATTTCAATGTATAGGTATTTATTGTGATGAAGGCTATTCGGTGTTGCGCAGGTTACAACAGAGTAATAAAATGTGTCTGTAATGCATCAGGTTTTATTGTAGATATTTTATAGATTACTGCAGACTGGTTTTGCGACTCCGTGCGCTGTAGCAACTGCTGCGCAGTTGAAGCGAGGACACTGGCGTTGAACAGCCGGAAATGCTATATCCCTATGGTCTTGCGACTCCGTCGCGCTGTGACAACTACTGCGCAGTTGAATTTTGTTTTTTTGCATTGACTGCAGTTGAGTAGCGCATGTTCGTTGCAGCAGTTTGCCGTGACAGGATGTCGCTGATATACAGATATCTCGAAAATACTACAAAGAAGAATACGAAAACGAGAAACAAAATTAATCCCAAGGTAAGAGCTCATTTGCTAATATCCACGACTCAACTGCGTAGCAGTTTCTACAGCGCGACGGAGTCGCAAAATCTGTTGCCTACTGTTTAATATGTTCGAGTCTAGATATAGAATTGGTTGGGAAGCTATGTGTAAAATTATTATTAGTTCAGCCATAAGTTCTTTGGAGATGTGAATAAATCAAGAAATTCGCCTCGGTTATCAAACGTAATGCAGTTGCAGATGGCCACATGAAGTATGCGCTTGATATGCATGATCACAAACGCATGAATATCTGACGGAAAATATTACACAGATGTTCCGTCTTACACTGTGATGCCATCTATTTTGTAGCCATACACGGGGAACATCTATGTACCGCACTTTATTCTAGAGAGATATTCATCTCGTTCTCATGTGGATTTCACGCCATCGTCAGTGTCCTCGCATCAACTGCGCAGCAGTTGCTACAGCGCGACGGAGTCGCAAGAGCAAAATCAAGGATCCAACCGAGGTTGTCGTGACTCCGTCGCGCTGTGGCAACTGCTGCGCAGTTGATGCGAGGACTCTGGCGATGAGAGGTTGAAAAGTCGGAAATGCTATATCACTTCTGAAACGGCATGGGCATGTATGTATGAATATGCATATATTGTTTGCTATGGCGTTCACATACATATCACAACAAGCACTCTGAGCATGTAGGTGCGCATGTACTGTAAATGACGGCGAGTGACAATCAATATTGATAACATTGAACGGGGTGAAATAATTCAAGAGACTCTCAAATACAACTGCAATCTGGGCCGTGTTAAGGGCCATTTGAATTGCTGAATTAGTCGTACACCGCAATTGGAGCGAGCATCGTAGGATTCTCTTAACCATCACATGGATTCGTCTAGATACCGATAGCAGCGGAATAGCAGCCCGAAGCGGCATTTTTTTTGATTTTATCTAACCTGTGGGGTGGTCCGCTCCTAACTACATCCAGTCTAGCCGGCCGCTCCCCCCCAATATCGACGTACTAGCGTACAGCTGTAACGACAGCCGGTGGCAGATAGCTGTCTTAGTTGCTGTATTTGATTGCTGGTGCGGAATATTGCTGCTGATGATTTTAGGCAATTGGCGATCTGGCGCCGATTGTGGGCCGCTGGAATGCCCCGCACGCAGCCACAGCAGAGCTGCTCATTTTGCAAGCAGCCAGCCACAGCGGTTTCGCCCACCTGGAAAAAAAACGGCCAGGTTCGGAATATCTGCTATCAAACATAGGCATAGATCATCGACAGACTAACCGGAAAAACAGCTGCCAAAAAGTAACCATGCAGCAGTGAGGGGTAGTGCAGATCAGCACCGACGCTAATGCCGGACAGGTGCGATCGGCGCGATTGGCGTGATTTCTAGCATGCAGGTCAAGGGTGGTCCCTGGATTGGCGTCGGCCACCCGATAATAGGCGTGGGTAAGGCAGTGAGGTGGTCGCGCGCCGACTGACAATGATAATACGGTAGACGTCAGCAGAGGCAACAAATGGCGTCAAATGACAGCGATGGCAAAACACCCAAAAAAAAAGCAACAGCAGCGAGTGAATACGATAGAAAGGAAGGATATTAAAAAAAAATAGCCGAGAATGTGACAAGTGGCAGGTCGACAAGATCAGCGCCGGTCAGCGCCGGCGTTCTCGGCGCGCGAGGCACTTCACTGGCAGGCATAGTAGCAATAGTATAGTCTGTTGTGATGGTAGTATTGCCCCACCTTCCAGGATGGGCTTGTTGGGCAGGCGCCATGCACAAAACAGCCGTGCATGCATAACTATCGACCGTGCAGCAGTCCCTGCGCGGCTGGCATCCAAGATAGAGTTACGGGCAGCGACGATGTGATGATACAGCATCGCAGGCCCCGGCCGCAACGCGCAACAAAACAGACCGGGATACTCGGCTATAACATAGTGGTGCAGCGACCGCCAGCCATTTGAGCCACCAACCACGTCGCCAGCCAGATGCCACCCGCCACAGCGCCAGCCCATCGTCGGATAAAGTTGGAATGCACAGCACGGAAAAATGGCCCGACGGTTGCGGTAGGTACGTGCCGATCGCAAGCGCCTCCGTGAGGGTGCCGCAGGTGCCCCGCACCGCGCCTGGGCGATCGCCATGCAGCTGCGGGCGAACCCTAAATGACGGGTGCCAGGCTCATCAAGCGCACCTAAACGCACCACTACAGCAACCCGAGACATCCCAAAGCACCACCAAGACAGTACCAGCACGCAAACAGCATGCGTCGAAGCCATCACAAAGAGCCGCTGCGCTGGTATATGCAGCGCCATGACGGAAACCGTCTAAACAAGAGCGCTAGAGCCGCTACACTGGCGGTCTGCCATCTCCGCCCAACAACAGCCCACCCTCGCTGCTAGCAGCTGCTAACCAGTACCAGCAGTTCTACGCTTGTGTGGTGGTCATCCTTGTTCAGTGCTCAACGCCCCCAGCCACAGCCTCCAGCAGCGCGGCACCTGCCAGACGCCACACCGACGCCAGACAAACAGCAGTGCCGCAAAAAGGATCTAAGGTGGGGGTGGCGCCCAGGCATGTCATTTCAGGGCTGCTGGCTGGTGGTGCAGAGCCCGAGCCGGCGACCGATCAGCCCTGGCTACCAAATTGGCCAGCAATTTGTTGAGCGCCGTAGCGGTGGAGATGGGCCAATTTGGCAGCCCACTTTATCAAACTCTGTTTTAAGTGAGTGATCGCCAGCCATTGTTCCTGTTGCAGGGCCCGCGTGCAGCCACATTGCTTTTTAGTGGTCCGACTGCGCTTGCTTTTTGTCGGGTCGCTCCTGCTGCTTGGCCATCGCGCGTGCACTACAAATAGCGAACATTTCGCTCGCGCACTGGCACTTCTGACAGTTGCAAAAGGTGAGTACTGACAGTCAATTGGGGAACCGGTGGCCGCCCTGCGATCCCGTAGACGGCAGGCTGGAGCGATGGCCCCTGCGAGCGCTGGCGCTGCGATGAGCTGCACACACGGTGCAGTGGTGGACCTGTCGTGCGTCGGCGCTCAAGGGTCGAGGTGACGGTGAACCAGGAAGCACCGAGCCAACAGAGCAGTAGTTTCGTCTCAGCAAACAAGACTTGGTTTTCGCGACTCCGTCGCGCTGTGGCAACTGCTGCGCAGTTGGGCAAGGACACTAGAGGACTGGTGGAGGCAGTGGAGGCAGTGGTTTTTTCACTGCTTCTCACTGGTACTTGTCGTAAAGTGTCCTCGCCCCAACTGCGCAGCAGTTGCCACAGCGCGACGGAGTCGCAAATAATAATGGGCTATGCAAGCAGGAACAACAGCTGGTATGATAGCCTGATAAGCGGTGGAAAATACATGTCGCTGGTATCCAGCAGAGGCTGCGGCTGGATCAGCTCGTATGCTCAGCAGGGGTCGACTGATGTTGCGTGAATATCCGTGCTATCAGTGCTATCAGCAGCCCAATTCATATGGCGCTGTTTCAGGGCTCGCATGACATGATTGTGCCATCTGCCGTCGACAGCTGCAGCCACAGCACAGTGTTAGTTGCGCAGTCCTGTGTGGTGGTGTGTTTGTGCTTGTTTGTGCTTGCGGTTGTTTGCTTTGTTCTTGTTTGCTCGTGGCGTTCAGCACTGCTGGCCTTGGCTTGTAGAGTGCCATTGGTTGGCGGTGCTCTTGTTTCCTGGTGGCCTTGTCGCCGTCGCTTGTTCGCTATCTCTGGCGTGGCCTGGCGTGGTGCGATGTGCACTCGGCAGACCGCCCCTAACCACTGCTGCCTGAAGACGCGCTAACGCAGAAATTATTTTTTCTTGTCATTTTGCAGGCCCCGAAAAAGCAACTGCGCAACTGCCCTGCCCGCGTCGCCCACCCATCCGGCATCCCGCAGCAGGAAAAAACAACTTGTGCTGGGCAGCACTGCTCCGCGTGGCATTATTTGTTCGGTGCGTCGCCTATCACTATCTGCTTGCATCCGGGTTTTTTTTTCTCGTTCCTAACTTCGACTGCTCAGGTTGTCGGCCGGACGACCTTCTGTGTGCTGTCTCGTCTAGTTGACTAGCCACAGCCGTCTGTCATAATCTTTGCTGGCATCCATAACCGCCGGTACTGGACTGGCATTTGTTTTTGTTTGGCATATCGTCCGATTAGTTGCTGGCTATCTCGGCACCTCCATTTACGGCTATGATAATGCTGTCCCGAGTCCACCAGCAGCACAATCAGGAACCGCCCGGTTCCGCAGTGTCGTCGGTGTCGTCCGCGGGCTCGTCGCCGCTGCTGCGTCCCGAGAGTCCGCTCCACAAGTCTCAGAGTGGGCCCATTTTGGCGGGTCCGCTCGGGTCCATCCTGCATCACCACCACCATGGTCTAGATAAGGTATATATTCCCGGTCAGTATACTGAGAGGTCCACCGCATATCTCCACAAACACCGTCGAGGCGGCTTCATCAAGAGGGAGAGCGCTGGAACTGCTGGAGCTGCTGTGGCAGGAGCAGGAGTAGGAGCAGTTGAAGCTGCTCGGGTGGACGGAAAGGCTGTTGCTGCAGTTGGCGGTGCTGGTGCTGGCGCTGGTTCCCCAACTGGTGGCACCACCTCGACCTCGACCACCAGCAGCTCGACCAGCTCTGGCGCACTTCCATCTGTCTCAGCAGGCGCAGTCTCAGGCACAGTCTCATCAGGCGCAATGTCGTCAGGCACTCCTAACGGAGTTGCTCGTAGTGACTCTGCTGGCTCTGCTCCAATTGGCTCTGCTTGCTCTGCTGGCTCTGCTGCTCCAATTCGCACTCCTAGCACTCCGAGCACTCCTGCAATTGCAGGCACCGCTGGCATTGCGAGCATTGCCGACTGCACTGGCGCTGTCAATGCGCAGAGCATCAGTGCAGCGGCGGCAGCAGCAGCGCTCGTCGACACGGCGACCATTAAAGAGCCGTCGTCGCAGGAGTCGTCGGACGACAACCAGCAGGGGCACCCCAAGATGCTGCGCAAAAAGTCGGGCGAGCTCGTCAAGTCGTCGCTGCGCCTGCCGTCGCTGCTGCGCACCCACTCGATGCCCACCAAAATGGTGCATTTCGACACCAAGCTGGAGCACGTCCGCCGGTTCAGCCGCCGCGAGCGACCCACCGCCGTCAGCGTCGGGTCCACGCCCGTCAAAGAGAAGGTGTCGTTCCAGTGGGTGTCGTCGGACTCGAGCTGCAGCAGCGACTCGCGCGACGACGCCGGCTCGGGCTCGGACTCGGACTCGTCGTCCGACTCGGACGCAGACGACTACGCGGTGCCCCCAACCGCAGCTGCTACGCGCCATCGCTACGGTAGGCAGCGCCACCTCAAGTGGCAGATCGCGACGCCGAATATGTCGCACAGCCAGGGCGACTCGCCGTTTGGGACGCCCGACTGCATGGTGCACCTCGACAGCGTGTTTCTGTCGGCAGACAACGAGAGCTTGATTGGCCACGTCAACGTGCGCAACATCTCGTTCCAGAAGTCGGTGACGGTGCGCTACACGACGGATTTCTGGAAGACGGCGTCCGAGGTGGTGGCCGACTATAATGGCGACGTGCGCCGCCGGACCGTCAGGCAGGGCTTCGACCGGTTCACCTTCTCAATCCGCCTCGCCGACCTGCACCTGCCGCAGCTGCCCACCAAATCTCTGTACTTCTGCGTGCGCTACGAGTGCGGGGGCCGCCAGTTCTGGGACAACAACGGCGCCCTCAACTACGAGGTGCTGTTCACCCAGGTGCCCTCCGACGCCGGCAAGCCGTACCCCACTGGTTCTGGACTGGCGGATGCTCGCGACTCGTTCACGTTTGGCAGCGGCAGTATTGGTGCTGGTAATGGCAATGGCAATGGCTCTGCTAACGGTGGTGGGGGTGCGGGGCGACTGCAGCCACGCAACCTGTCGATGAGCGGGGCTGGCAGGACCCCGCTCAAGCACCACCGTCGGAATCGCACCGAGCCGTCCACAGACAGCCTGTACTACGACGATAGCACCGACTACGACAGCCACGACGGCTACGGGCCCGGAGTCGCGCACGACATCGCAGCCGACCTGTTCGATACGGTGCGCATCTCGGACGTGGACCGGCTGGCGTCGCCCACCAAGTCGGGCAACAGCAAGCTGACGTCGCGCTACGATTTTGGCGCCTCGCTGTACGCTGCACTGGCGCGAAAGCCCACCTACACCGACGGCGGCGACCCCGATGAGGGCGGCGACTCCGTGGATGCCAGCGCGGTCGCGGGGTCGCCTCAGTCGGACTCGGACTCGGACTCGGACTCGGACGAGCGACCCACTAGATCGTTCGTGTTCCCTGGACGCGCATCTCGCTCTGGGCAGCCCGACTCGGCGCGGCCTGCCTGGGACTCGGTGTCGTACAACGACATAATCAACAAGTACTGCTTTTTCCAGGATTCGCCGCCAAAAGCGACCGCCGACTCGCATCGGCCGCTCGCGAGGTCCCGACCCCCCATGCCGGTGTTCTCGCCCTCGGCCAGCTCGCCTGCATTGGTGCCCCAGTCCGCCATGGCTGCTGCCACCGCTGCACAACAATCCACCATCATATCCTCCGTCATAGTGGGCAGCCCCTCGCCGCCCCTCACCCCTGCATTTTCTCCCCCGCCTGCTCAGCCCGACCACGTCTCCTCGGAGCCTCGAATCGACGTTCCCAGGAAACCGGTCGAGGTCTAGCTCATTGGCCCTGCTGGCTCTCTTTTTTGTGTGTGTGTTGTGTTATTTATTGCTCGTCGCTCATAGTGGTCGCTCTTTGTACCGTATCTATTTATTTGTATATAGCGAATATGACTGTACAAAAAGTTCCAACCCTCCGAATCAGTTGATCTTCTACTGCCCTGCGACGGAGTCACAAGACCTGGATTGCAATTGATATAGTCGTATCTTGCGACTCCGTCGCGCTGTAGCAACTGCTGCACAGTTGGTTCCCCAGTACTTGTAATGTTACGTAGTGATATCACGTCACAAGACCTTCTGGAATGCAATTGATATTCTATTCTTATCTTGCGACTCCGTCGCGCTGTGGCAACTGCTGCGCAGTTGATTCTTCTGTGCTTGTAATGTTACGTAGCGATCGTATCCAACTGCGCAGCAGTTGCCACAGCGCGACGGAGTCGCAAGATGAAAAGTACAGTTGCATGGACGGCTACTATGCGGTTGAGACGGAGCTGAAATTAAATTAACTGTTTCCACTGAACACGGCTGGCTATTATTTATATGTATCATTGTGCACCTACTTTCGACGCTCTGCTCAGGGGAAATCGCGCTTTCCTGTTTGGGATACCCTAATATCGCATTTTTTGTTCAGCCTTCCGAAAAATATTCTGCGGGCTGCTTTGTCTACATCCACCAGCATCTTGGCCATGTCGTCGTTCAAGTCGTGGCACTTAGATTCGAGGATATCCCAGGCACTGGCCCAGCAGGGGTTCAGCGAGCCCACGCCTATTCAGGAGGCTGCCATCCCGCTGGCCCTGAATGAGAAGAAGGACATCGTGGCCCGTGCTCGCACTGGATCCGGCAAGACAGCTGCTTATTTGATCCCCATCGTCCAGTCCATTCTCGACCGCCACCAGCAAGACACTAATGTGACCAGCGCATTGATCCTGGTTCCGACCAAGGAGCTGTCAGACCAGGTGGTCAAGATGGCTGTGAAGCTGACGATGTACTGCTCCAAGGTAGTGCAGGTGGTGAGCATTGCGCAGCAGGCCAGCGAGCAGGTCCAGACCTCTCTGCTTGCTGAGGCCCCCGCCATAGTGGTTGCCACGCCTGCCCGAGCGCTTGTCCATATACAGAACGGCAACATAGACGCATCCAAACTGCAGTATTTTGTCATAGACGAAGCGGATCTGGTGCTGTCGTACGGGTATGAAGACGACTTGAGCCAGCTGGCTGACCTGCTCCCCAATACCATGCAGACGTGGCTGATGAGTGCCACCATGGGCGACGACACTGATACCATCAAAGCAAAGTTCTGCAGAAACGTGGCTGTGTTGAAGCTACAGGATACAGTATCATCAGACCAGCTGGTTCAGTACTTTGTCAAATGCAGCGAGTTTGACAAGTTCCTCCTCGCATACGTCATCTTCAAGTTGAACCTGGTCAAGGGAAAGACCATTCTGTTTGTCAACGACATTGACAGGTGCTACAGACTAAAGCTGTTTTTCGAGCAGTTTGGCATCAAGAGCTGTGTGCTGAATTCAGAGCTACCAGTAGCCTCGCGACTCCATATCGTGGAGGAGTTTAATCGAAATATCTACAATTTGCTGATTGCTACAGACGAAAGCACCGAGAGTGCTGAGGATGCTGAAGACGCTGACGACACTGAAGTCGCTGACGCCGCTGACGTCGCTACCACTGGCGAGGACGCTGCTACAGGAACTGGTCTTAAAGAGGACGCTGAAACCACCACTGACGACTCCCGTAAAGGCAAAAAAGCCACTAAAAAGTCCAAAGACTACGGTGTGAGTCGAGGTGTAGACTTCAATAAGGTTGCATGTGTGGTCAATTTCGATCTGCCCACTACCTCCAAAGCATATACACATAGAATAGGAAGAACCGCGAGGGCCGATAGCACTGGGATGGCACTTTCTTTCGTCGTTCCCAGAGAGGAGTGGGGAAAGCATCGCCCTTCAAGCCTGGCGTCAGCCAAACGGGATGAAAAAGTGCTTGCTCGGATTATCAAAGCGCAGTCTAAACTGGACAACGAGCTCAAGCCATACTCGTTCGATAAGGGCCAAGTGGAGTCTTTCAGATACAGAATGGAAGATGCGTTCCGAGCAGTTACTAAAGTGGCTATAAGAGAAGCTCGGGTCAAGGAGATCCGGCAAGAGCTGATGGCGAGCGATAAGCTGAAACGACATTTCGAAGAGAATCCCGAGGACCTCGCCAACTTACGTCATGATAAGGAACTCCATCCTGCTCGAGTGCAGCCCCATCTGAAAAGAGTGCCTGATTATTTATTGCCAGGAAGAAAGCCCGCTCCCATCTCCGGGCCCGTGCCATTTCGCAAAAACAAATATAGAGTGCACAAGAAGACAAAGCCCCAGGGAAAGAAGGATCCTCTGAAAAGCTTTAAGCGCAAGTAATTCAATACTCGGTTTCTTCCGTTGTATCTACTAATTTATTTTTTTTGCTTTTTTTCTTGTCCTGCATTTGCTACGGGTTTGTTTCTTTTTTCCCGACTTTGCTTTCGGGACCTTGTTTTGCTTTTTCTTGACATGCATATGCACTGTCAACCCCGCATTTTGGTGCGGTGCATAACTGCGTGCATCCCAGGAGTCACTAAAAGTAAGGCACAATCTGAAAGTTTTAACCCCCATCTTGTGACCTCCGCAAATGTTTTAGCGCACATCCAAAGTCCGATTCAAACGCCGACTGCCTTAGATGCGTCCTCTGCCCAAAAAAACATTCGAAACCGCTTGGAAATAGCCTGAGATTGCCAGGAAGTGGCTCTCCAGAGGGCGACTGAGGCATTTTTTAAAAATGATATACCTCGGGTACACCGCCGCCTTCATGTTGAATAAAATTTTGCTAAGGCGCGGTTAATCATCGAGAAGTAATTTAACTGAAAGCGGCTATCTAGGGGTGGTTTCACTTCCCAAAACGCGTTAATTAAAGATTGCATATGCATGCGGCTGGCAGCGGGTTTTACCCCGCGATCGCTAGCTTAATGCGAAATCTCAACTGTGCCGTTGCTGCCGCTGCAACTGCAAGCAATCAAAACGGCTCTCAATAGGGTTAGAATCTGTAGGTACCGAAACCGACTGGCATATGCAGCCTACTGCAGGCTGCCCAGCTCTTTTCGGCACTGCTGTCAACTGCTAATCTGATTCAGCCGTTCGATGCTAGCAGATTCTGTCCCGCTGGCTGGGGTCCGAAATATCTTACTTCTCACTGCTGTCATCGGTGAGTTCCTGTGAGCAAATGCGGGTTCCTGCCATCAGACGGTTATGTATATATAGATAACATATAGGTAACGATAGGGGGTAGATGAAATCAATGATTCCCGATATCTCAACCCCCAATAGACGGCAGCAACGGGCGAAATCTCGGAGCATCTGTGTTGCGTTCTAGCATCACTATTAAATGGCCGTGAAATCCACCCAAGGCCACGGAAAACGTAGTCTTTCAAAATGGTACGGATTACTGGCTATAAAGCGCTGGATTTGCGATTTCCGACGTCGCTAGACAATACTGGTTCGGACGCAATGAATGGAACTGCCGACCATTCAGCAGCCTACATTATAGTCTACACTGACAGGGCCGGATTTGAAGGGCACGGCATGACCTTCACAATTGGCAAAGGCACTGACATTGTTGTCCATGCTTTAAAATACTTTGGAGAACTGCTGATTGGAAAGACTGTGGAAGAACTGAACGAGAACATGGGGCGTACTTGGCGGATGTTCGCTGGTGATTCGGCGTTCAGATGGTTGGGGCCAGAAAAAGGCGTGATTCATCTGGCAACCGCAGCCGTCACTAATGCCATTTGGGACTTGTGGGCTAAGGATGAAAACAAGCCGGTGTGGAAGTTGGTGGCTGACTTGACCCCGCAACAATTCGTCAATTGCATTGATTTCAGGTACTTGACAGATGCCCTAACTGAAGAGGAAGCTATTAATATACTGAATTCAGCTCATAATGGAAAGCAGGAGAGGCTGCAAGACGTATTGCGAAACCAAGCAGTACCCGCCTACACTACTGGCGCTGGATGGATAGGTTACAGCGACGAGAAAATGACCAGACTGTTGCACGAAAATCTTGAAAAGGGTTATACTGTGTTCAAGTTGAAAGTGGGCAAAAATATAGACGATGACATGCGAAGGCTGAAGCTAGCTCGTAAAATCCTTGGTGATGACTATACCTTGATGATCGATGCAAACCAGGTGTGGTCAGTTCCCGACGCTATCGCAAATGTTCGCAAGATGTCTGTTTACAAACCTTACTTTATCGAGGAGCCTACGAATCCTGATGATGTGCTGGGCCATCTTGCAATTCGCAACGGTCTTAAGGAATACGGTGTCAAGGTAGCTACTGGTGAGATGTGCCAGAACCGCATTACTTTCAAGCAGTTCATAACGTCTGGCGCTATCGACTTTTGCCAAATCGATGCCTGCAGGCTCGGTGGGGTCAATGAGGTCTTGGCAGTGCTTCTGCTCGCCGCCAAGTATAATGTTCCGGTAGTACCGCACTCAGGGGGGGTTGGGTTGCCTGAATATACTCAGCATTTGTCGATAATCGACTATCTATGCGTTTCGGGCAAGAAATCCATGCTGGAGTTTGGCGATGCGAATGGCCACTTTGAATATCCATCAACAATTCAAGGAGGTTATCTAGTGACTCCATTGGAGGCAGGATATTCTGTTTTGGTCAAGCAGTCTGCAATTGATCAATACGAGTTCCCTAATGGCCATTTTTGGCAGTCTCCAGAGGCTAAGCTGACTTCCAGCAATGTCTATATTCACTAGTCAAAATAATCCCAATATATATTTGTATGTTAAAAAAAACCTTGAATATCATTAAACCAATAATCCTGTTATGACATTTTCATCTCTGACTTCCGCATCAGTTGTAGACTAGCTTAATCACCGAAACAATGGGATCTGGAATATCGCCTACAGAAATTTCGACTTGTCCTGCGCCGATTGACAAAGGTAATTCGGCTCCGCCTTCCAACCAATTAGCGCTTACAGATTGTGCTTTCAACGGCAAGGTGATTTTTGACGGTTTTTCGAAGATGTGGAGATACAGCGAATTGGCCTTTGCCGTGATGCGGCCCCATTCAAAATCGTTATCATACGGCGTCTTCTCCACATCGTGGATTGCTTCCCCATTGATATCCATCCATCTTGCAATAGATGACATCAGCGTTGCAGAATCGGGGTCAATTGATCCATCTCCCATTGGTCCCACGTTCAGCAGCAGGTTTCCACCATGAGAAACAACGTCACACAGCATACGCACTAACTCTTTCGGAGCCAAAAAATCCTTGTCGAACTTGGAGTAGCCCCAAGTCTTATTCAAGCACATACAGGACTCCCAGGCAGTATTTCCGAGTCCGCTGGGCGGTACAAACATTTCAGGAGTAATGAAATCGCCATACCTGGGGTCGATGTGAGGCACCACGTCCTCAATTCCGTCGCCAGAATGGCCTGCCTCCTCCCGTCTCCACAGCCGGTTGTTAACAATAATATGAGGCTGTTTCTCTCGTATTTTGCGCAGCAGCTCGGTGGCATTCCACGCCCGATCTCCCTGGAAATCCTCCTGTGAAAAATCAAACCACAAAATATCAATGTGGCCGTAATTCGTCAACAGCTCATCGACTTGGCTATGCAGGTACTCGATATACTTTTGATGGTCTCTGGGAGTCTTTTCTGTGCGAGCCCGCTCGTCAGCAGGGAATGGCATGGTCTTGCTCAGCGTGTAATCATACTGCGGATGGTGCCAGTCAACCAACGAGTGGTAAAATCCCACCTTGAGACCCCTTTTCCTGCAGCTGCTGACATATTCTCGTACAAGGTCCCTGTTCAGTAACGTCTTTGTGTTGTGCTGCCCTACTGCCGACTCAAACATACCAAATCCTTCATGATGTTTTGTAGTGAAGACCACGTACTTGCAGCCAGCATTCTTAGCCGTCTCGGCCCATATCTCAGTGGCCCCTTTAACTGGCCTGAATAGAGGGGTTGCCATCTGCTCGTACTTGACTGAATCCACGCCAGTCCCGTGTTGGAACCATTCTGCAGTTCCTGATACCCGCTGGCCCTCGTACTCGCCAGCGAGACCCGAATAAAGACCCCAATGGACAAACATACCGAAATTGGCATGAGTGAACCAGTGCATGCGCTCAGCGCGATGCTCGGGAGTCTCGGTAGATGGAGGAGGGTCTGTTGGAGAAGTCATTTCAGCTGATAACTCTCTGGCTGGTCAAAAAATCTAATGGGCTTATGATGGGTCCAATACTCCTGTGGTTGGCAAGTTATCACTTATCTCACTACGTGATCAAATATAAGCTCTTGCACTTCAATTGCCTGGTCTCTCGAATTCTTTCGCCTCTTAGTGATATTAGATGATTATCGAAAGACATATCTGACAGGAAAACGGCAATATATATAAGTTCTGTCTAGTGTAGCTGCGAGATTGTGGGGAATACATGCACTAATGCAGCCCTGCGGGGGAGGCTATTAGTATACTTCAACGCAAAAACGTATAGTTTGGGATATAATTTCCGGTGACACATTTAGCATTACAGATTGGATTCGAATAATACCATTTTTATCGTCTACTTTATGGCTGAGAATCTGCTAATACCTTGTTGCTGATAGTAGCTCGATTGGCTAGATACTGTGCCGTTGCATTCCAAAATCTACTACACGCCGGTCACGGCGTGATGTTACACTCGGGTTATCAAGAGCTCAGCCATCCGTCTACCACTATCAGTGCACGGCTGCCTGATAATAGATAGCCGTGACTTGCCAGGCGTTTCCGTCATATGAGTCCAAATAGTAAGATAACCAACCATCCACGCTTCTCTGTTGGTGAATTCAATTGATCAATAGAAAACCTATATAAGATTCCAATTCTTTATCAGATTGATGTGACAGTGGCTGGCTGCAGTTTGTCTCAAAAATATATCGACATCCAGCGTAAAAATAAAATGTGGCTGGCTCTGACGCCGCTGGTTTGGTATCGGACTACTGATTACGCCGGTTGGAATCTCTTTCTGGCAGCGGACTTAAGCACAACGCGTGCAGCAGCATAGTTTTTTTCTAACTCAGGCCCAAAATATGCCAAGCTATAATTTGAAAAGGTCGATTCAGACGCCAAAAAAAGCCCAGAATGATTGGGGTTCATTCTCTTTCTTGCCCGATTGATCTTTGAGACATACTGGTAACATATTGAAAAGACTAATGCATTTGAAAAAAGCGAATTGAATGCGAGGTGAACCTTGATTTCGATGTTCAAGCCCATGACGGAATTTCTGTCGGCGAAGTTACGGCACTGAAAAATGCATGTGCAAAACTACTTGCGTGGTGGTTGACGGCTAGCTCGCCACTGACAATCTTGAGATCAATTGAATATTATAATAACTACAAAGTTGAAGATTCTGGTACATAGCTTCACATATATGCCCTCCATCGGTCACCAAATATTGTCACTTACTACTGCTCCGAAGGCGCTGACGGTGACACCGTGAATGCCGCGTCTCGTGGCGTTGCATTGAGATAAGGGTCTGACGATCATTAGATGTATTAGTTATGCAACGGCTGGATACGACTGACCGGGATTTGATCCGTATTTTTTGATAGATCCTTTAGATTAATCAGAACTTTCAAATTGAAAAATGACAGGCTGGATATATGCTTCATCGTGGCATGTGCCCCATTGAACAAAAAGTTGTTGATTATTACAGCTTTGGTCGCCAACAGTCCTGCCGAGCTGCTGTCGGAGATATTGCGATGTCCGCCAGAAAGGGGTCCCTAGCCCTTGATAGATGCTGACAATAAAATCAACGTGTGGCCCACGTTTCCCAGTATCACCGGTGTTGTACACTCGCGAAGGGGATCTTGTATATCTTTCTTTGTTTTTGGTCCTAGTGTTCACGTAGATACTGTGGGCGTACTGGACTTGTGTGTATTCCGCTGAACGGGGCTGGCGTCGCTTCTTTTGATACTAAATTGCGCCGCCGATCAAGCCTATACATAACCTTTAGACTGAACTAGAGGATTTTTTTTTTTTTTGCTGTTGTCACTGGTATTTTGTGAGGAATTATTTCCCTCCTTTAAGTATGGACGGTCATTTGGCGGAGATGGATTTGTTCCATCTGTCAAGATCTCAAATTGTACTTAACCAGGCCCTTAAGGAGTCTCCTTCTCACGCGTTTGGAAGCTCGACTCTGTCTAACGGAACACAAGAGTGCCTTATGTGCAATGATAGCCAAGGTTGGGGCCCATTCATTAGTGGTGGCACCTTTGGGTTCACTCCGTGCTTCGTTGAAGGTGTAGTGCTCAACTTGCCTAACCTGTTGCTTCTGACTTTGGGAGTTTATCAGATCAGTGCGCTGCTACGAGTCAAACCCCTCCCAGTGACTAATGACTGGAAGTTCATGGCCAAGCTATTGCTGGTCGGTGTCCAAATTGCATTCTACCTTTTTGCCGCGGCGGCGGCGTTTGCAGAATCGTCAAGTTTGCTGAATATCTTTGTATTGTCGCCATTAATCAGCATTGGTTCACTGGCGGTGGCATTTGGTTTGCATTTTATTGAGTACTCGCGGTCAGATATTCCAAATGGAGTGCTGCTGTTTTACTGGCTGCTTTCCCCTATTACTTTGATATTCAAGATCTACACTTTATATGTTGAAAAGACCTTTTCATCGCAGCGGCTATATAGCATTGTGTTTGTTCTAGCTGCTGTCAATGGATTGTTCGTCCTGCTTGTGGAGCGATACACCACTCGACGCAAGACAACCTATGATGCGCTCCTGGATGAGGTTGATAAGGCTCCAGAAGAAAAGGCTGATATTTTTTCACGCTTGTCTTTCAGCTGGATGACCCCTCTCATGAAGCAAGGATACGTTGCTTTCCTGACGGAGGCAGACTTGCCAGCTCTACCAGCTTCGGCTAATACAACCAAGACTGCGTTTGACTTTGAAACTCACTGGGAATATGAAGTTGCCAACAAAAAGAGTCCATCTTTGTTGTGGGCTCTCGGAAAGTCGTTTGGTGGAACTTTTTTCATCGGCGGTGTTTTCAAGGCAGTTCAGGATATTTTGTCATTCACGCAGCCTCAGCTTTTGCGTCTGCTTATCCAGTTTGTGAAGGAGTATAATGATGCTCCTAGAGGCGAGGTTCCGCTGAGCAAAGGATTTGCAATTGCGTTTGGCATGTTCTTTGTATCTATTCTGCAGACTGTAGCACTCCACCAGTACTTTCAGCGCGCGTTTGGTACTGGTATGCGAATTAAGTCGAGTTTGACATCGGCCATTTACCGAAAGTCCCTTGTCTTGTCAAACGAGGATCGTGCCCAAAAATCCACTGGAGACATTGTCAACCTCATGTCTGTTGACACCCAGCGTCTCCAGGATCTTTGCCAGTATGGTCAGACTATCTGGTCTGGTCCCTTCCAGTTGATTCTTTGTCTGGTCAGCCTTTACAATGTTCTGGGTAACAGCATGTGGGCTGGTGTCGTCGTTATGGTCGTCATGATTCCAATCAACTCGTACTTAGCTACCATTCAGAAGAAGTTGCAGAAGACCCAGATGAAGAACAAGGACCAGCGGACCCGTCTGACGTCTGAGATTCTGACCAATGTGAAGAGTCTCAAGCTCTATGGATGGGAACAGCCCTTCATGGCTAAGCTGCTCCATGTTCGTAACGACCTCGAGTTAAAGACGCTGAAAGACATAGGGATGTTTTCTGCTGCAACAAACTTTCTGTGGAATTGTGCTCCATTCTTCGTTTCATGCTCGACATTTGCTCTGTTTGTGTTGACGCAGGATATTCCCCTGTCTACTGACATTGTTTTCCCAGCTCTTACGTTGTTTAACCTACTGGGTTTCCCTCTCACGGTCATTCCGATGGTTGTCACTGCCATGATTGAGGCGTCTGTGGCTATTGGACGTCTATCGAGTTTTTTGGTCAGTGAGGAACTACAGCCTGATGCAGTGGACCGATTGCCTAGAGCGGAAGCTAGCGGTGAAGTGGCTGTCGCCATAAAAGATGGTACTTTCTTGTGGGAAAGACACCCAGAGCCCAAGATTGCACTTGCTAGCATCAATTTCTCTGCTAAGAAGGGTGAACTTGCATGCATTGTGGGCCGAGTGGGTACTGGAAAGTCGTCATTGCTTCAATCGATATTGGGGGATCTTTACAAGTTGGAAGGAACCGTCACTGTAAAAGGTAAGGTTGCTTATGTTGCTCAGGTGCCATGGATCATGAATGCGACTGTAAAAGAGAATATCATTTTCGGGTGCAAGTATGATGCTGAGTTTTATCAGAAGACTATTTCTGCCTGTGCTCTCGTTGATGATTTCGCGATATTACCAAAGGGTGACGAAACTCAGGTTGGAGAAAAGGGAATTTCTCTTTCTGGTGGTCAGAAAGCTCGATTGTCTCTTGCGCGTGCTGTTTATGCTCGTGCTGATGTGTACGTTCTGGATGACCCTCTATCTGCAGTTGATGAACACGTGGGCCGTCATATTATTGACAATGTGCTGGGCGAAGAAGGATTATTGTCCAGCAAAGCCATCATTCTTGCTACTAATTCTATTCCTGTTCTGTCACATGCAAGCACCATTACAATGGTATCAGGTGGTCGCGTTGTCGAGCATGGTGAATTGGCTGATGTCATGGAATCGAAATCTGCAATCTATCAGCTTATTACAGACTTTGGCAAGAAACCAAGGACTGCTACTGTCAGTGATGCAAACACACTCAATGCTGAAGAGTCCGATTTGGAAAGTGCTGTTCCCACTCCTATTCCATCCCAATTGAATATTGAAGGGTTGGTTCAGACGCGAAAGCGACGAGAAAGCTCTAGCAACACGCTGCGACGTGCCAGTGTTGCTAGTTACACCAAACCCACTGTCGACGATGGTGAGGGAGCTGATGAGACCAAAGAGCACTCAGAACAGGGCAAAGTCAAGTGGTCTGTTTATATTGAATATGCCAAGGCAGCTGGTGCTTTCGGAGTGATTTTGTATCTTGCTATGCTGCTTCTGTCTGGCGCTCTGTCTGTTGGTGGTAATTTCTGGCTCAAGTATTGGTCTGAAGTCAACTCTCGGACTGGTAATAACGATCATGTTGGAATGTATCTGGGCGTTTATGCGTTTTTTGGAATTGGTTCCGCTGTGCTGATTGTTGTTCAGGCTGTGACGTTGATGGTATACTGTACCATTCGTAGTGCTCGAATTCTTCACGACAAGATGTTGGTTGCAGTGCTGCGAGCTCCTATGTCGTTCTTCGAGACCACTCCTCTTGGTCGCATAATCAACAGGTTTTCAAACGATGTTTATCGAGTGGATCAGGTGCTGGCGCGTACTTTTGGAGGCTTCTTTAATAACCTTGTCAAAGTACTCAACACTTTCATTGTTATTTCTTTCTCGACTCCGCAGTTCCTGTTACTTGTTGCTCCATTGAGTTTGATTTACTGGTCGTTTCAAAAGTACTACTTGAGAACGTCGCGAGAATTGAAGCGTTTGGACAGTGTAACCAAGAGCCCGGTTTATGCACATTTCCAAGAGACTCTTGGTGGTATCAGCACTGTCAGAGCTTATGACCAACAGGACAGGTTTAGCTTTATTAATGAGAGTCGGATTGATCTCAATCTGAAGGCTTTCTATCCAAACATCAGCGCTAACCGATGGCTTGCAGTCCGACTTGAGTTTATCGGTTCAGTTATTATCCTTGCTGCGGCAGGCCTGGCGATTGCAACTCTTCCTAGTGGAACTCTGACAGCTGGTGTCATTGGTCTGGCTATGTCGTATGCACTTCAGATTACTTCGTCGCTTAACTGGATTGTCAGACAGACAGTCGAAGTGGAGACCAATATTGTATCGGTGGAGCGAATGATGGAGTACTCCAAGCTTGAACCAGAGGCTCCGGAAATTATCGAGAACAACCGACCGTCTGCAGTTTGGCCGACGGATGGTGCTGTCAAGTTTGATCAATATTCGACTCGGTATCGTGCAGGACTGCCATTGGTACTGAAGGGTATCGATCTGGATATCAAGCCGCGAGAGAAGATCGGTATCGTGGGTCGCACCGGAGCAGGAAAGTCTTCGCTGACGTTGGCTTTGTTCCGAATAATTGAGGGTACTGGAGGACAAATCGTCATTGACAGTGTTAACACTGGTGAGATTGGTCTTCGAGACTTACGACAGCGTCTGTCGATCATTCCTCAAGACTCACAGGCATTTGAAGGTACTATTCGTGATAACATTGACCCCGAGAACAAGTATGATGACACAGAGTTGTGGCGGGTATTAGAGCTCTCTCACTTGAAGTCGCACATTGAATCTATGACAGGTGGTCTCGATGCCAAGGTCAACGAAGGAGGCTCGAATTTATCGGTCGGGCAGCGACAGCTGATGTGTCTTGCCAGAGCATTGTTAACGCCATCAAAGGTTCTGGTTCTTGACGAGGCGACAGCTGCGGTTGATGTGGAAACAGACCAGGTTCTCCAGGAGACAATCAGGACTGAGTTTGCTGATCGAACCATTCTGACCATTGCTCATCGACTCAACACTATCATGGACAGTGATAGAATAGTGGTTTTGAGTGCTGGAGAAGTGGCAGAGTTTGACACTCCTGATAACCTGCTGCAAAAGAAGGATTCTATGTTCTATTCATTGTGTAAGCAGGGAGGCTTTGTCGAGGAGTAAAAAACACCAAACAAAAAGCTAGAAAAAGAAAAATAAAAAAATGTAAACTATCTAGCATCAAGAATTGATTTGCAATTAATACACAATAGAATGTACTGCTACATGGATTATGAATATTCTAGACTTCAAGTCCATTAAATAAGTGCACTCTATCTAGTAGAATACAGGGGGATGTGGGGTGCCGAGAATGACTCCCCTAAATATCCATCACCATTATTGAGCCTCTGCAGTAGCTGCCATGATCGGGAGTTCTCGCCCTCCCGGCTGGTTGGACACGTCTGAGCTGTCAACATTGTGGAAATCCAAAATTTCAGAGTACATCATTACCTTCCAGGTATCGACGGGCAGGTCCGCATCGTTGAACGACCAGTCAAATTTCTCATCGGCAACTGGCTCATCACTGGGATCGTGGTACGGAGACAGGTACGGATGCGCCAACGCATCAGCTGCCGTGATGCGCTTTCTGGGATCGAACACCAGCATCTTCTCCATAAGATCGATGGCCTCGGCATCGCAGTTGTGGAACTTTTGCGACAGCGGAATGCGCTCACGCTTTGGCAACGACCGCACGAACCGCAGAGTGTTCTCGCTGGCAATAGTGTCTATGACATCGTCAGGAGGACTTCCCAAGAGCTCTGTGATGATTGAAAATTGATGGACATGGTCCTGCCCTGGGAACAGCGGCTTTCCCTCGAGCATCTCAGCAAAAATACAACCAGCGCTCCAGATGTCGACCTCGACATCGTATTTCTGCCATGTAAGCATGATCTCAGGCGCTCGATAGTATCGAGTTGATACGTAGCCCGTCATTTGGGGGTCCTGGATTCGCGCCAGCCCGAAATCGCAGATTTTGAGATCGCAGTTCTCGTTGATCAGGATGTTGCTCGGTTTGAGGTCGCGATGCACCACTCCAGCCGAATGAACGTACTTCAAACCCCGCTTATGTTAACTCTATTCCAAATTTTTGGATAATTTCCCGTCACTACTCACCATGATCTGGTATAAGAAATACTGGATAAACTGCTTTTCAAGAGGACGAGACGTCAGTAGTCTGTGAAGATCGGTGCCCAGCAGCTCGGTAACAAAATAACTGGACGTTAGTAACAGAGCGGGCCACCGACGGCGCGTCACTTACATGTCTTCGAGAGGCGAGATGAAGATGTCACTCAGACTGATGAGATTCTCGTGGCGAAGATGCTTGAGCAGCTTGAGCTCTCGGTAAGTGCGCTTGGCGAGGACTGGAGTGCTAAACGGTTTCACGATCTTTTTGACCGCCACGTTCTGGTCAGTCAGCTGGTCCTTCGCAGAGCACACCAGCCCAAACGCGCCCATACCGACCGGATTCAGGTCCGCGTATCTGCTGGTGATCTCGAAACATGTTCCGAATATCTGAGTTCTTGCTGTTAGAGAGACTCGCGTAGGCAATCAGTACTGCTCAGTGCCAACAGCGGCACCAGCAATAGCAGCAGCGTTCTGCAACATACCGTATGAAATCAGCCATAATGCAGTTGTCTTTGGCCCAGCAGGTACGAGCTCAAAGGTCTACGAGATGACAGCAAATCCAGACTGGCGGGTGGTTGGCAGGCTTACAGAAGGGTGCAAACAGCAGCAGAACACAGACCCTCTCTGAAGCTGGGGCCTCCGGGTAAATCAATTGTGGGGCTTTAGGACCGAACGGCGCGATGGACGATGCTGATTTCTGGTGCGCGGCCGGTTCCACGACAGCACAAAAGTTCGGGCGGGCTGTGTAACGAGTAGTCAAGAATCCAACTTTCAAATCGCTTTGTCAGGTACACAAGTTCGTGGGCGCGGGTGTCGGCTTGCGGGCTCGTTGATCGAGCGCTTTCATCGACGCTCTATGCACCGATCTTCGTGGGTCAGGGCACGGCTGCTGCATATGGCAATTAATACCAGAAAGCGAGTGCCGCGGTTACCAGCAGCGACTCCAAGGACTACGACCGGTGAGTCGCGACGATTGAGAGTTTGAGGACCGCCTACGCGACTGAGCTCGTGAAGCTATTCCGCGAATTGAGCACGGGCGACTCACAGTTAGTTGCTGGTGATGATGTCATGCTGCATGGTGGGTACGCATGTACTCGACAGTAGAGGCCTCTCCACAGTCGATAAGCAACGTCAAATAAAAGAAACGATGAGCTAAAGACGATTACTAAACGGTAGAAGCGGAAGAGTGGATCGAGAAGTAAAAATAAAAAGGAAAATGCCAGGAAATATCATAGTAAGGCGTCGGGTCGGTGAAAAAGAAACCACAGCAATGCAACGAAAAGCCGTCTAGACTAGCGTTGGTGCTGCAGTAGCGGGTGATACTGGAAAATATTACGCTACAGCCAGCAGGTCAACGCCAAAGCTTGTTACGCCGCTTATTTAGGCGGCATGCGAGTGTCTTGAACTGGTTGAAAAACTGATAACCACCCCTTGCTTATACACCCGTAGAGATAGTGAGACGCGCAAAGTCTGAGACATACTAAATTAGATTGGTTCCCGCACGACCACGCATGGATGAATTTAAGGAAGAAAACACGATGGAACTAACCACAAATATCCTTGTCGGGAAAGACGGCATTCCAATTAGGGCTTGAACAAGGATTGCACTTCTATACCGAACCTGGAGAGGTAAAATCAACACATTGGATCGGACACTACATAGTTCGAGTATTGCGTCTCAACTGAGCAGCAGTTGCCACAGTGCGACGGAGTAGCGAAGCTGCAATTGAGTTGAGAGCCAATCGTAGGCAGATCCTTCTGGCGACTCTGCCGTTTGGCAGCTGCCGCGCAGTTGAAACGCCGTTGTTTCAGTAGCAGTTGGAGTATCATACACACTACAATGTATAGATATGTATCGAATACAACGGAAAAGTATATAAAGTCCCATAAATAATTAGAATACACATTTGGCTTTTGCTGGACCAATTTTCGGAATGTCTTCCACTGGGCACGGTTTGAGAACAGATTTTATATATTTTGTAGTGGACTTCCTCGGTGAGCCGTCTGCTCGCTAACGCAGGGCTGTCAGATCTCTCCAACTTCACACGGCTCTCGTCTATTGAGTTTTCACTATGCTGAAGTATCTCCTACCATTGATGGTATTCCTGCCGGGATTGCTCTGGAACATGCTCACTAATGCTATTCCTTATAATGCTCCCCGAGGATTCACCAACAAGAACGTCACTTTGGTTATTGCTCATCCTGACGACGAGGTGATGTTTTTTGGCCCTACCTTGGGACTGCTCACCATACCTGAGCTCAATAACTCGGTGTCGATAGTATGCCTGTCATCTGGAAATGCCGAAGGACTCGGCCAGACCCGCAAGATCGAGCTGTATAAAAGTGCGTGGATGTTCAAGATCCATCCTGACCGTGTTACTGTGATCGATGACGAGTCCAAGTTCCCAGACACAATGACCACACAGTGGCCCACAGCTGAGATTGCCAGCTCACTGTCTGGTGTGCAATCAGTCCAAAATGCCGATATTTTGATTACCTTTGACAAAGATGGTATTTCGGGCCATGCCAACCACAGAGCCGTACACGACGGAGTGCTGGAATACGCTCATCAAGAGCTAGACCAGGGAAGGGACATCCAATTGTGGAACCTGAAAACAGTGCCTATCGTCCGCAAGTATCTCATGTACTTTGACGTACTTATTTCGTACTTTGTCGAGCCCTGGTTGCATACCAGACGCACGGAACTTCATGAGCTGGTGGCTTCTGATCCCAGACTGCACTTCGTTCTGCCGTATACTCCACTCCCGGCCGCTTCGAACAGGACAGAAGTGATATTCTCTCGCCAGCACCAGTTCTTGCAGGCAAAGACCGCCATGGTGAAAAGCCACCAGTCTCAAATGAGGTGGTACAGACATTTATGGGTTGTTTTTTCGCGGTACATGCTGTGCAACGATATCGTGCAGGTGTACTGATGTGTATATAGACGTTCGGCAGTTGCATTGTGCAATTTGCAACCTACAACAATATCTACGGTAAATGCTTATGCTGCACTTCGTAACTTCGTAATTATACACTGGCCACCGCTTCTATCTCGTCCAATGCCTCATCCTCCTGCTCCAGCCATTTCTGCATCGCCTGAGATGTGCTCAGATATTCAAGTACATCTTGCTCTATGGCAGCAAATTCTGGCAAAACTGAAGCCCACAGGCGGATTGTCGACTTGCACTGATCTATCTTTCCAAACCTCGCGTAGCCCTTGGCGGCACGTTTCAATGCTACACCAGCAACTTCCACGGCGTGGGCGTTTCCAGACTGAAGAATGTCTGAGATGCCACGAATCATTGCGTCATAGTCTCTTATTGAACTCAGATACCGGATGCGAAGACGGTACATAGCGTCAGTCGGTTTGATGCCATGCTGCTGTGTGACGACATTCCAAAGTTCAGCAAATGTGCCCGCTGGAGTAGCACCTACCGGATCTTGGGTGAAATACACCCACCGTAATGCATTATACCACATGTCGGCAGCAACTTTGTTGTTCACCGATAGACCGTATTTCTGGCGCATTTTCTCCATAGCAAGAAGCCCTTCGAGACATCTGTTGTTGTAGCCGAATCCCGTGATGATGGCTGATAGCGTGCTGATTTTGGGGTAAAGTGTCGAGCCTTTGGTTATTGGCAACTCCAGGCTTTCGGATGGCACCACAGAAGAAGAGGACGAAGAAGACGAAATAGTGATGTTCCACACCGATTTCAGAATGGTCAGTGCTCCGGCAAGGTCTCGCTGTTGGCACAAATACAGCAGCACCAACTCATATGTTCGAAAATTGGGCTTTACATTTAGTTGGATCATTCGTTCCAGCAGCTCGATGGCATCATTGGCAGCTACCGGCACTTCTTCGGGTTTCAGCAGACCCAAATACTTGTCACGAACAGATTTTCCAACCCATCCTTTCCAGAATTTGGGATACCCATTGCAAGTAGCCATTATATACTTGTTCCAAAGATCAGTATCCCACATAAATGTGACATCTTCACCTGATCGAGTCTCGACTTCTCGCCAAATTGATTCCACGCTCTCGTAATCGTTCGCCTTGAAAGCTAACTCAATCATATATGCATAGTGCCGGGAATTCAGTTTGTAGCCACAGCGGTCCATGGCTAATGCAATCTGCTTTGCGCGGGGCCAATATCGACGGGCTTTTACCTGTCCGGTAGGCAGCAGAGCCAGCAGTCTGCTGCACTGCTCTTCAGTGATATAACCCAGAAGCTGCAGATCATCTGCTAGAATCTGGTCAAATTTTTCTAATGACCTATCCATGTCTCCTTCGTCTATAGCCTGTATAAGACTAGTGACCAGCGGTGGTGCCATGACTCCTGGAGCACTACCTATCAGTTGGTTGCCCTTTGAACTACTTCCATCTATATACAATGCATCGGATTTAGGGAGAAGTCGGTCAACACTAGGAAGTGAAGATACGTCTAGCAAATGTGACTTCAATGACTGCTCATCGATTGGCTCCATGTAGCGCTGTCGCTTCACATAGCCACTCTTCGGTCGTTGAAGAGTTGTGGAAACCATGCGTTTTGGCGCGAAAAATCTCCATGATCTGATTCCAAGGGGGCGTCGACAACATGCACTCATCTCAACAGCCGCCCGGCTAATCTCGGGCCCTGACTTCTTTCAAAGGCTCTAAAGATTTGCAATGAGACTTCGGTCAATATGATTTTTCAGGTACATCTTCAGAAAACACCCCAACCCTGAGATACTCTTGCAGACCCGATCTCTTCGTGACCTCACAACAACGCGACTGAAGTGCATACGGAAATATGCCTGGGGGAGATGTGCTGCTCGCACCTCTCCAAGGTCTTGTATTCTGCTGTACCTCTGTAGAAGTTGATCTTCGTGTAAGTTTCATTTACGGTTAATCATTGTTATTGTTGTTGGACTGTGCTAATAGTGAGGCAAAGATTGCTCAGCATATCATTGATATGGGAGGCATCCACAAAACTGATCTAATGAGTGATGTCACATTCCTAATTGTGGGAGACAGACACACGCCAAAGTATGAGTACGCTGTCCAAAAGCGTGGTGATATGGTATTTTTGCGTCCATCTTGCATTCCAGAGCTGTTTACCAAATGGCAGCAAGGGCTAGAACTTGATGTGGAGAAAGAGTTGGAGGCCGGTAAACTGGGCGTTTTCGAAGGACTGCATCTGTGCTGTACAAACATCAAAATTGATCCCGATAGGAAGTTGCTCATCGATATCATGCAAGGCCATGGGGGAACGTATGCCCCTGATCTCACGAGGTCTGTAACTCATGTCATATGTCCAGTAGCCTCTGGCAGAAAGTATGAGTTTGCACTCAAGTGGGGCATATCCATTGTCACTCCAGAATGGATTACCATGAGTATAGAGCGAGGAGCCGCGCTACAAGAGTCATTTTTCAGTGTGGCGCTACCGCGAGACCAGCTCGGCAGAGATTCTTTCCTTGATGCTGCAAACTTACAACGACATGTGCATTTGAAGCCAGTTAGGCCCATCGGCCGCCCAGACCCGTTATCTATTAGGAGGAGATCGAAAGTGCTTGGTAGCGGTAGCGACCTGTGGTCTTCAGTTTTGGGGCATATTCAGCCACAGCCTGTGGCAGACCAACTCGGCCGACAGATGGACCAGGCCTGGAAAGCAAAACTTCAGGATTTCGGAGATAGTAGGATTGATAATCAGAACCAGAATAAAGGCAACTACGGTGATAATGACAACGATGACGACGCCGACGATGTGCGTATCATGAAACCGGTTCGTCCCACAGCTCACAGGGTCTTGCGGTCTTCAGACTCATCGATTAAGGAAGGCATGTTCAGCAATCAAATTTTCCGCTTAATTGGTTTTCAAGACGCTAAATATGATAAGCTTAGTGACGTAATCACGTCCCATGATGGTTTTGTCGGCACTCTCCCAACAATTGTGGTTGCCAACTCTGAAATGCCCTGGGAGCAAGTTCAAATAGAGCAAGTGGAATCTGAGGTTCCTGTTGTAACTGAGTGGTGCATTGAAAGATCATTATTCAAAGGTGAACTGATAATTGACGAATGGGGATCTGTCGTCAAGCATCGAAATCTGGCAGATTTCGGAAAATTGCATATTAGCCTCTCAGGATTTACTGGCGTTGAGTTGCTTCATTTAGAGAGGTTGATTAAAATCTTGGGCGCAACCTTTGAGGAAACATTTGACTCTAAAGTCCATATTTTGATTTCGACTCCTAAATCTAAAAAGTTCAATCATGCCATATCATGGGGGATACCGGTTGTTAATGAAAAATGGATTTGGAAATGTTCAGAAGAGGGACGAATCATTGCGCTGGACTCTGCAGAATACGTGATAGATGGAAAACATTCGTCTGGAAGGACTATTGAAATTGTAAATAAGAAGCGTTTAGAAGCGGCCGATGATTCTGCATCGTTGACTGACGAGAGTGAAACAGCCAACAATAGTCATGCAGAGAGCCAAGTTGTGCGAGCGATTCCACACTTGGAAAGGCATTCGAAGTCGGAAGATAGCAATGATCATTCGGATCGTCGCCTAGTAGGGCGTGCAGTTGTGTCGGCTATTGATATTGCAAAAGAGAAGGAGCAGCTTACTACAACTGTAACCGATTCTGGCAGTATGCCAAAGCCAGTTGCTAGTCAAGTGAGCTATATTGATGTCGAGACACATGACGAAAGGATAAAGCTGTTGCGCGCCTTAGGTGAGACCGATGGCACTAGACTAGAGTCTCCGGCGAGTGAGGAAACTATGACTCCCGCGGTGGATATTGTTAGGAAGCGCAAGATGTACGCAGAAGAAGTCCGGTCTGGTAGACAGCTCAGGGCAAGAACCTAGCGTTCATTTATTTATTGAAATGTATTCAGCTCATCAAAAAGCTATTTATCGAATTGAGAGTAGCGCGACTTGGATTGACTTTCCTTTGCGTAATTATTTGTACTAATCTTTGCCGAATCTCCGGCTTTCCGACGAAAGACTGTGTCCTGTTTGCGAGACGTTTCCAGTCAGAGGCGAAAAATATGCAGCTCAATGCTAGCGCAATTCCAACGCAAAAGTCAGAACCTGTATCACACAAAATTAAAACCTTTCGATCTAAAACCTGCAAATTCGCAGCTATCCTATCCATCACAATAGGGAGGAACGTCCGTAGAGCCTTGGATCCCTTTTTCCCAGGGGAAAGTTTCTCATTTATTACAATGCACCCTTCAGGGCCGTCCAAACCAACGGTCTCTGAAACATTTATAATCAAACTGCAATTATCTGTATTAGCCCTTGCGCTAGCACAACCAATCCATATACAACTAGGAACTAACTGAGTCAAACCTGCCTCAATCTGCGTCCTTGAGCTGCTAGCGAGATTGGCAATTGTTTCGTGCAGTTCTTCATCGGTATTCTCTAATTTGCATAACAGGTCCCTGTTGTTCCAAAGAATACCAGGACTGAGTAATTCTGCCCATTCTTCATGATCGTCTGCAGCACCTTGTACGTATGTGTATCCTTCACGACGTTCAGTACCATCCTGCACCATTCTCGATGCCGTGCACAGTACAACTGGATAAAACTCGTCAAATTGTGGAGGCTCCTCTGGAAGATACGAATCAGGTGTTATCCAGATAGGACGTAAAGGCTTCTCAATTTTCTGTTTCAGTGAATTAATATCTATACCAGCATCTTTTGCTGATTGGCACCAGAATTCCACTCGCGACTTCATCTGATCATGCTCGCTAGCTGACACCGCATTTGGTGGTGAGAATAGCTGGCTGTCTGAATACTCGAAAACAAGCCGATTTATTACTGAACACCATATTGGAACTGTTTTAGAAAATGCATCAGGCATTCTTTTGCCTCGTCGCGTTGAATCGACAATGACCACCCCTCCCTTCGAGATGATGAGATCCAAAATGTGAAAATTGAGTCTTCGGGTACTAAAGTTCCACTGTCCAAAGTGACCATCTGTGCTTTTGAAATACACCGTCTCAGCCATGAATTCCGGGGGGATATACCATCGTCCACATCTCTCATTAGCTGAGTTAGAGACAAACAAGTCATTTTTCGTCTCGACTTACCCACTAACGGCAGATTGTATGACTCCGAGACCTGGTGTACATATAGCGAATCTTGAAATATGGACTGTATCCGATTACGGACACTGCGACTATCTTTACGAATTGATTTGGAAATATCAGAAAATGTGGCCTTTACATATTCTTCGTATGACTCTAGTTCCATTCCTGATCGCTCCAAAGCTTCATGAGGATGCTGTAACCAGCAAACCCTAATTTACCTTGTAGACAAGCCGTTTGCACAGCTTAGCGTCTTCACTATGTCTCGAAGACAGGACTATATCGCACGAATCCGCTACCAAAATGAGTTGCTTCCGCCACCATGTCCTCCCAAGATGCTCAATATTCCTATTGACACTCAGAAACTGACGTCTTCTTCGTTCTTGTCTGGCCTGGTCGCCAAGCAGCCTGTGAATGTAGATGTCGATATCGATCTGGGAATGCCACTGGATATGACTGAAGTACAGGGAATATTCGATAGGGGTGATGAATCAGGAGTCTATCCATTTGGAGGTGCATTAGAACTGAATCCCAAAGATCGGGCTTTGCTTCGACCACCTGTGGGATCTACAGGTGGCACGAAGTCTATGCCGGGGGTTTCATTTTTACGACGAACGGAGTATGTTTCGGATATAGTGCGACAAAAGGCGGCAGAGAGCAAACTGGCATATCTGAGAGAAAAGGTTAAGGATTCCAACCTTGGGCCTGAGGACCAACTGAGAGTTGTTGAGGCTACTTTTGATGCAACTGCGGAGGACCTCTCGGAATTGCGACATCCGAAGAAACGACATTTACGCGCCGTGGAAGCATGGACGTTACTACCAGACTCCAATATCTTTGATCTACAGTATCTTGCCTTGAAACTTGTTGGGTCTGCGTCCTTGACGGCATCTAAACGCAAGTTCAGTGACGAATCGCTCAGTACGGCTATATTTTCCCACAAGTCCGTAGGAGATGAGAACTGGATGTCATTATACGTTGCTGATGAAGAAGACTCAATACGGCTCAAGAAAAAATTGGATTCGACGGATGCAACGGTTGTAGATGGACTTGACGAAGAAGAAATTTACCGTTTCAACAGAATTCAGGACAACGACGTTGACCTGCAGCTTCATGCCAACAAGTTTGATGAGCTTCGAATTGTCATGAACGAAGATGGCACTAGCTCTTACGTACCTCTTATTGGAAGAACGCTTTTGAAACGTCGCCGAGTCGTGAAGCAGAGGCGGGACCTTGTGAACAACCATACCATTGCTGCCATTGACTTGTCACTTAGAGAAGTCACTCCTCATGAGTCGATTGCGCGGGACAACGCACGGTCCGAATACGATCCTGTCACGTACAAGTTCACTGAGCTGGAAGAAAGTGAACAGAACCAAGATGACGAAAATCAAGATGAAGAGAACCAAGATGAAGAGGAACACGCTTTAGATGAAGACGCGGATCAAATTCAGAGTCATGACGAATCTGAAGTTCCAGATGAAAATGACGAATGATCGGTGCTGTTGCATGCCTCGAGCCGCCTGAACTGAGACGATATGTGTATGTCTACATGTTCTGTGTACATTATATATATATTTCTATTATCTTTAGAAACGTTTGATATGGAACGTTTGTTAGTGCTTGTACTGTTATGTTTACGCATTGACTAAGCAGTTTGTAATATGCGACGATCGAAGGGCTAGGAGTCTACGTTAAAAGGGGGAGTCTTCATTTTAGGATTGTATCTTGAATCTGTACGAGCCCAAGAATGTCCACGGACCTGATTGGAGAATTTAAGAAGCGTATGACGATTGAACTTTATTATGAAATGTACCTAACATAGAAATATTTAGTTTGGTAGACTCAGTTCAACCAGCAAGTCGGGTATGTATAGTTAACAGCTCAGGTGTCGGGTTCTGCATCACGGACCTCAAGCAAGCAACTCTAACTTTAGTACAAAGCCGTCATTATAGATTCGGAGATATCAAAGCTATTCAGCAGAGTGCTCGAGAATCACGAACTTTTAGACAGGAATGTGTCGAGTGTCCAGGTCCTGGATCATAGGCGTCAGTCCGAGCCGTATCTCGAAGCTATTTATATTGTCAGCCCGTCGTTATACAATTTCGAGTGTATAGCGGCTGATTACACAAGGGGTACACCTCGATATGCTGGAGCACATATATTTGTGACTCCGGGCATCACTGATGAACAGGTTGTCAAAATCAAATCGTCTCAAACCGGCCGTTACCTAAGGCAACTACAAATTGTCTATATTGACTTTTGGCCCATTGAGAGCCAGGTCTTCAGTTTGGATGACCCTTTCGCATATGAGAAGTTCTACAACTCGCAATGCCTTGACTTGGTACATAAACAAGTCCGCAAGACGGCTGCTCAGCTCGTCGGAGTATGTGCAATGTTAGGAGAGTATCCAATTATCCGTTTCTACAAGCCCAAAAATCCCACTCATGAGGCACACACTCTACCTTTCATGATTGCCCATGAGTTCCAGGAGCAGATGGATAAATATGCCCGTGATCACAATGACTTCATAGGAGTTTCAGAAGCTCGGGGCAGATCAGTGTTCTTAATCGTGGATAGGTCGATTGATCCTTATGCACCCGTTCTTCATGAATTCACCTTCCAAGCAATGGCATTTGACTTATTACCAATAAAAGAAGGGAGAAAATATGCATACCACGTCGAAAGTTCAAAGGGCAGGGAGTTGGTAGAAGGAACTATTTCGGAAAAGGATCCCGACTGGGTGGGTCTCCGCCATCTTCACATGCAAGAGGTCATTGAGCAATTGACAGCTAAGCTGGACCGGCTGAAAAGGGAAAATCCCCATTTCGCAAATACAGAGACATCGACTACGGTATCAGACCTGCAAGATATGGTTGCAGCTCTGCCCTCGTTTCTCGAGACCAAAGATAGATTTGCTCTCAATCTACACATGGCGACTGAATGCATGAACATTTTACAAAGGAAAGGCTTGTCTGAGATAGCCGACATAGAACAAACTGCGGCCCTCGGAGTTGGAGCAGATGGTCGAAAGCCGAAGACCCTAGGAGATGATTTCGTTACGTTGCTAGCAGATGAACGGCTCGCAAAGGTAGAAAAGGTTCGGCTGATCATTATATATGCGTTGCATAGAGGAGGACTGGTTGAATCAGACTATATGAGATTATCACAACATGCGGATTTGAATGAAGAAGATTTACGGGTGATAAGAAACATGATTGTCTTTGGACACGAAACTGTTAAGAATTCACTAGGGCAAAAGCCACCAAAGAAGCTCTTGAACGGCGTTTATTATGGTCATTCTACTGAAGATGTATATTCAGTTTCGAGATATGTCCCAGCCATCAAAAATATCCTAAGTGAACTCATCAAAGGTTCTCTTGATGTTGAGGAATTTCCATTCACCCGTCATGAGCCAACTGCAGATGAGATTGATATCGATACCCATAGTTCTCTGAGAAACCCACGGCAGCGAGCAGTTTGGGCCAAAGCAACTGGATTCCAAGGAAATAAACAGCGGATTTTCGCATTCCTGGCTGGAGGATTTACTCAATCAGAAGCCAGAGCCGTCTATGAGCTCAACAAGTTATATCCCAAGGAAGTCATAATCGGAGGCGACAACGTAGTTGTGCCTAACGGATTTTTACGTTCGCTTTCACGTATATCCGTTCCGCGACCCCAACTTGGATTACCTATCGACCAGCCCCGCAAAAAGATACCTGAGCATTTATTTGAATCAGATAGGCAAAACAAGCCAGCAACCTTACCGTCAGCGACCGGGCCTCCGACAGCGACGGCAACGCCCGGCACAGTACCCATGAGGGCACCACCTCCTTCGGCGGCGAAGGAAGATAAAAAAACCAAGGAAACTAAGCGGAGTAAATTTGGGAAATTATTCAAATAAACAAGATTTCCCTATCGTTTTATGTGGTCGTATGCAACACTGCTGGAGACATAAGTTGTTTTTTGAAAAGTAATTTTGTTGAATACATGCAAATTAATAATAATCGCCGAATGAGGGCTCACCATATGGCTTGGGCGGAGGTGGTGGTGGCCGTACACGACCTCTAGGTATATGGGTCTCTGCAGGATACGTTGGTGCCATGTAATGTCCACTGTAATAGACTGACCCACCATGAGGGTGAGTATCTGAATACGACGGCTCTGGAAACCTAGCGTTTGTGACTGGATTTGGAACTGCGCTATATTCCGTGAGAGTCCTGAAAGGTCTTTCATAAAAGGCATTCGTCGCACTGTTAGCTTCATCTAGTGAATATCGCGTTGGGTATTCCGAGTGAAAGCTCGTTGTGGTCGGAAGCTGAATCGTCTGTCCGCGTCCATTACCCACCTGAAAGTTGCTGGTTGCAGTATCATTGGACGCTTCGGCGGAAATGCTTTCAATTGCGCTCGAAATTTTATTTTCGTAACTGTTATCTTTGTCCTTGTTGAGCAGAAGAACAATAGAATGTGGGATGATCCTTCCACTAGCTGTCGTTATCGGTTTCTCTTTGTGCGGTTGGGACGCTAGCTTCTTTTTGTTTATCTTAAAACGGCGATAACGACGTCTAAATTCTACGAGTTCAGGGGAAAGGCTTGCCGGATCACTGTTGAATAGGTTCGTGGCTTCAGCTGATTCTATGAGCTTATCGCGCAATGAAACTATTCTTGCACCCTCAGACAGTCCATCCATATGGTGAGAGGTTAGAATTGAATTTCCGAATTGGGTAATGTATATCGATTTCCGTTGCTCGCAGAGCTGATGACCTAACGCAGAAAATGTAAGTTTAGCGAGTGTGAATTCTGTTTGAAAATAATGTGAAAGAAGAGCTTTGCGAAGATGTATCTTTCCTGCCATCATGGTGCTTTTAAGAAAAACTACGAGATCATTTCGAATAACATATAACGAATATCTATTAATTAACACCTGGATACAACAATTTGGTGAATAGAATTGATATAACTGTTAACGGTTGCCCTATATTCATAGACCAAACACTAGTTGAGCTTGACAAGTTTGATGTCAAAGGTCAGCTCGCTGTTAGCAGGAATTCCGGGGATGTTCTTTTTTCCGTATGCCATAGGAGCAGGGATGATAACCCGGCGCTCGCCCTTGACAGACATACCAGCAACGCCAACATCCATTCCCTTTATAACGTCACCAGCACCAAGCTTGAATGTGAAAGGCTTTCCTTTGGTGTTTGAGTCGAAAACTTTACCATCAGCCAGCTTTCCAATGTATCGAATACCAACAGTCTGACCCTTCTTGGCAACGGGACCTTCACCAACAGTTCGGTCTTCGACAACCACACCACCCTCGAGCTTCTTAGTGGCAGGTTTCTTGGATCCAGAGCCTGTAGGGCCCTGCTCAAGGTCTTTGGAAAAGGCAACTTTCTTGTCCTCAGACTTTTTTTGTTTTTTGGAAACTTCTGTCTTCTTTTCTTCCTCAGCAGGGCGTTTCTTGTTGTCCTTCTTCGAGGACTTTTTGGTTTGCTCCTCTTCCTCTTCTTCTTCTTCCTCCTCAGAATCATCATCCGAAGCTGGAGCAATTTCTCGGATTCGAGATGTCTCATCGAGCTCATCCTCATCGGGAGAGAGGTCGTACTCGTCGCTGTCAAACTCATCTTCATCGCTGTCAACGTCATCATAGTCATCAGAGTCCTCATCGTATGGGTGTTCGATGTAGTTACCGGTCAAATGAATGGGATATGAACCTTCCACAATAAAGACAACATCTTCACCTGCGGTGATAACAATGTCGAGAGGCTGCTGATATTGGATAGAAGGAGACAAAGTGCAGAGGACGATCTCCTCAAGCTCTTCACCATCAAAGTCGTCTTCATCATCTTCGTCTTCATCATCTTCGTCTTCATCATCTTCGTCTTCATCTTCGTCTTCATCTTCGTCTTCGTCTTCATCCTCATCCTCCTTCACCTCGGCCATTTCTTCATCTTCATCTTTGGACTTTTTAGCCTTTACTGCTTTTTTGGACGCTTCCTCATCATCACTGTCTTCCTCATCATCTTCTTCTTCATCATCCTCATCGGATTCATCATCAACAAGACTGTCATAATCGAAGTCGAGGGGTCGCTTGATAATTTTGAGAGTGCTTGGGGTGTTCTCATCGTCCAACGGGCTGGTCAGATCGATGGCAGCCATAGTGATTCGAATGGAAACATTCAGATCATCACCATCTGGGGGAGAGACCAGACCCGGGATGAGCACCCGAGAGTAGGATGCCAGTGGCAACAGGTTGTAAGACATAATAATAAATAAACTGGGTGGATAAGAAGAAAAACCTCTTCAAGGGAAGTTGGCTAATATTTATATGTTGCCTTGACAAAAAAAAATTACAGACATATGCATGTATTAGGTAAGGGTTATGGAAGGTTCTTCGACGAGCATAACTTTAGCCGAAACCTATTAGAACCATAGATTATATACCGATCGCCTCAGAAACATACATAAAATACGTTGAAAGTGTCAAAATAAGACACCGTGTATTTTGAACGAAGCAGCATCAAAGTCAATGGTGGCAAATACTGCAAATACTACAATTTCAGACTCGTTTAGAGCAATTGACGGAGCATTTCGATTACAGCATCCAATTACAAATGCTAACAAATACACACAAGATGAGTTCATAAGACAACCGGAGAGCTGTCATTTTCGGGAGGTCGTCGTTCATTTAGAACTTAAGCAGATGAGGTCGGTCACCCTTCTTTAAGCTGAAGCTGGCGGCAAGGTATTGCTTGAGCAGGGGAGTCTTCTTGATCTCAGCAAGCAATGCCTTGTCAACGATCTTCTGGTCCTCGACTCGCTCAGCCTTGATCTCCTTCTTAGCTCCAGCCTCGCCGAAGAACTCCTCCTCAGAAGCCTTGGAACCAGCCTTCTTCTCTCGGGCAAAGTAGGCAACGTTGAACTTGGAAACATCAACGCTGTCGACAGAAACTCTGGTAGAGGTGGCAATGACGTAAGAGGCGTTGACTCGTCGCAGAGGAACACCGTTGACCTTGAAAGGTCCAGTCACCAGCAAAGTGTTGTCGTCAAGAGACTTGAGCAGAACAACTCGCTTTCCTCGGAATCGGCCAGCTAGGATGATCAGAACAGCACCCGGCACAAGCGAAGCACGCAGCTTCTGTGGTCGAACAGACTTTCTAGCAGCTCGGGGAGTAGGAGCAGGCTCAGCAGGGTACCATTTCTGGGCCTTGGTCTGAGGGATAGCTCGGCTCTGACCGTTCTTGGCCTGAAGTTAGCATTAGTTCAACATGGATAGAGAGCCAGCAACAAATCAACTAGTGACACTGAGCCAGTCGAGGACAGTAAAGTCGAGGTTTCTTGTAGTTACTTACGCCTCCAATCTGCTTAGTCTTGGTGCTCATTCTCGTTGTCGATATCTCTCGGGTGAGTTGATAGTGAGAGTCGATTTTTCAAGTCAGTATGGTGTCCCAATAGGGCATGAGAGATGAGTCTGGATGTGTGTAAACGACTGTACGCGTGACTGTTAGGGTTAAGCCCTTGAAGACAAACAAACCCCTGCCCACAATATAAGCCAGATAGTCTCATGCAACTTAGTTACTGGAATGATTTGATCCGTAGAGAACGAGAGAGAGAGAGATAGAGAATGAAATATATGTGATAGATAAATTGGCTCCTGGCATTACGACTAAATATAATGGATAAATATTTTAAGCTTGGCATCTCGAGGAAGTAAAGCGTATTTCTGGACAAAGTGCTCACTCTTCATATAGAATGATTTCCGAGTCTAACATTGATCGTAACTCTAATAATGCATTTTTTCAATCAATCTTCTATTTACAACGAGGCAAACTTCTGCAGTGCTTCTAGACTAACTTCTCCGTGTATAGAGGTGTCACTGATTGACTCGACAATAGCCTTTGCAATAACTTGCGCTGAAATAGATGGACTCTGCAATTGGCGAATTCCAGTAATTCCAGCTACCTTGTTTGCAGCCTGAAAAATCTGTGTTATTCCGTCCCTAGCAGTGTTCAATCCGGAAGCATCAGCGTCGTATACAAATCCTGGACGAATAAATATACTGCGTAATTCAGGTATTGCAGCTAATTCTTTTTCTGCCTGCCGCTTCGTGCTTATGTATTCGCGAGGTACCAACGGATTCCAGTCTTCAGCAGATACATACACAAATGGACTTTGGCTATCATTTTCTCTATGAGGCTTCGCAGAAACAAATGCTTTGGCCAATGTTATCGCGCTGTCCTTATTAATTCTTGTATATCCTGATCCAGTTTGACTAAAGCTCGCCATCGGATTAGGACCTCTGAGCTTGGACAGCCCAAAGTCAGCAAGCTTACATAGAGAAGGAGAGCCATTCAAGAGCTGCTTGTATTCGGGAGAATCAAATATAGTTCCCATAGAATGAACTACTGCATCAGCCTCTTTCAACAGATTTTGGTATGAATTGGAATCGAAAACATCCGCCTTCACCCAACTGATCTGTGATATGGCCGACAGGGACAACCCGAGCACGTTGGATAAACCATTTCGGCTAATGTCAGAGAAGAAACAAAAACGAGCACTCACGATATGGATGTAACTTTCCAGCCGGAGAAGAGTGCTGATTGGCAGATATGCTTTCCCAAAAAGCCGGTTCCACCGACAACAACGAGGTTCATACTGCTCAGAGCGGTGGTGTGCAGTTGACATATGCTAGCAGCCGTACAGCCATATGTGACTCGACTGCCTGACTACCATAGTTAAAGCATGATAGATATTAGGATTCTTGTTCATATTCCTGTAGCTAGATTACTCACTGACCAGCTTGGAAAAAATCGGAAAGAAATTAATCATTGTTAACTCCAGTGTTGTATCTACTTCGAACAGACAGCTACTTACAACTGACTGGACGCGGCATATCATCCGTAACTGGCTGCTTTTCACTTTAGCCTACTTACCGATGATGTAAGGAATTGTTCTAGAAAACAATACTAGATACAGTCGTTCTGGAATACTACAGTAATAACGGCAAGATGTCATGATGTTGGTCGCAAGTCAACTGACGTGAGAAAAAAAACCATATATCTTTTCTAACAGCACTACAGTTTCTGAACTATTCAGTGCCAGTCAGGGAACTGAAGGTCAACACCCCAGTTTGGTTTGGCAAATCGGGTAGTTCCTTCAGTCTTATGAACGGCGTCGAGCTCGCTGATCTCACTCTCGGACAGATCAACCACTTTTGTGTTTGCAACAATTCGAGAAGGAGTCACCGACTTGGGGAGAACGACCCGGCCACTTGACAGGTGGTAGCTGACCAGAATGTTGGCGGGCTGGACGCCATGCTTCTCAGCAAGCGAAATCACAGTCTTGTTAGAGAAAAGAGGGCCTCCAGTCGATCCAAATGGAGAGTATGCCTCGACAAGAATGCCTCGCTCCTTGCAGAAGTCGGCAATGTCCTTTTGAGGGAGAAGAGGATGGCTCTCGATTTGGTTGACAGCAGGGATGACCTTGGCGGTCTTGAGCAGCTCGGTCAGCACAGGGACAGAGTAGTTGGACACACCAACAGCCTTGGCCTTACCGGTCGCATAAACCTTCTCAAACTGGACCCACTCCTCAGCAACGCTGTATGATGGGTCAATGTCTCGGCTGCCATCAGGGCGAGTTGGAATCAGAGGGTGGTTACCCTTGGGGTTGAGTCCAACAGGCCAGTGGACCAGCAGCAAGTCGACGTAGTCGAGCTTGAGGTTCTTAAGCGAGATATCGAGACTCTCTTCAACTCGGTTGTGGTAGGTGGGAAACACCTTGGTGGTGACAAAAATGTCCTTTCGAGCCACCTTGCCAGTGGCAATGGCTCGAGCAATGCCTTCTCCGACCTCCTCTTCGTTGAGGTAAGCGAAAGCACCGTCGATGTGTCTGATGCCCGCCTCAGTGAGAGCGTGGAAAACAGCCTCCTCGACAGCTCCCTTGGGCGACTGCCATGTACCGAGTCCGAGACCAGGGATGGTAGCGCCAGTGTTCAGTTTGAAGTCAATTGAAGTCATATTCTATATGTTTGCAAGTGTATAGCACACAGCATGCTGTCAGCGGGGTCTTATAGTTCGCTCGTGCGTGTGGGGGTGCACGGGTGGGGGTGGTGGGGTAGGGTGTTGCAGAGGCTATTGCCAATCACCTATCGGAGCTTCGCGCCGGCTATATGATGAGCCCGAAATTTCAGAGCGAAACTGAAGGTGAAAAAATTGTGCTTTAAGACTGTTGGTGCTGGTATAATGTAACCAGTGTATTGACATTACTTTTTTTACAAGATTTAGTTGCTATCGTTAAGTTTCTTAGTAATATTTGTTGACGTTGTTGTATTATTATCACTACTTCAGTGCATCCAACCGCTTCTGTCCTAGTACTTCGACTGTCATATACACAGTAGTAATTAATCTCTTTCTATGGCATATTACCTGTCTAAGCTGAATAAATATCTGGGCCACTCCCTGTAGCGCTTTTGGACTCTTCGTCGTCGTGCTTTGCGCTCTTATGCAATCCTTTGACGGGAATCGGGTCACGTCCCAGAACAAACCCAGGATGCACTATAGATAGACCTAATACTCCCAGGAAGATCATTAGACCGTCAAGCACCAAAAAGAACCGTTCATGGACAATAAGGTATCCGGACCACCCCTCAGACAATTCCGCCACTCGGTACACGCATCGAATGAACACGCACACCACGCACCACGAAATGGCAAACGGGAATAGCCTGAACAACCTGGTAGCCCGTAGGTCGTCGTACTTGCGGTTGAATGGCAGACGCTTTGGATTGGCGTAGATGGAGTACAGGAAATGGGAAAACAGCGCAATGAACAGCACCATGCTGACGATCTGAATGGCCATTCCGGCCACCATGATATCGGTTCCAGGCTTAGTGTTCTTCTGGGTGTTGACGGCCACTGCAGCCATTCCACCGCCGATTGCCTGCACCACAATGGACAGCAGGTCGCACAGCACAAACATCAGCGAGTAGTGCATGGGTTTGAGCAGTGAGAACTGCTCTCCATACACGGTGACCAGCTTGGCCAGCATGTAGTACACGCCGCCCATGAAGAAAGCCGGGGCCAAAGTCAGGCAGATGATCTGCACCATAAAATCATTCTCGTTCAGGAGGTCAGTGCTCGACGCGTGGCGCCCAATATAGCCAGCCGTCTCAAGACCACAGCCAATAAACCACGCTGTAACGAACCACCACTGCTTGTAGTAGACGCCCAGTCCCGTGTGGTAAACCCAGGCAATACCAAACAGAATAACACCCGCCAAGTTAGCAGGTGCCGACGGCACCAGACCCCCACCGTATAAAGTGTGTGAAACCGGCATTCCCCGCCAAAAAAGTATTTGAAGAAAAAAACTGTATGTCACTCGGCGCCCACGACGAGTATTTATCTTCGGTGGCACGGCATAAAGTGGGTTTTATCAGGGGCGGAGTTAATGTGCGCCGGAATATTGGCACACCGGTATTAACTCTAACGGTCTGAAATCGCGGACAACACATGCCGTCCTTTGCCCTTTTGGGAACGCGTCTAACAACATCCGGAAAAACTGATGCGGTCGGGCAGATATGACTCCGCGTGGCAACGATGACTCCGTGTGGCAACGCCTACGCCCACTAGCGTTATTATTGTGTCGTATTTAGTCTAGAAGATATATTTATAGCTTGTTTTAGTAGCTGCATTGTTTGTATTGGGAAAGCGAGCTGGTGGCGGTGCTGAACTTGACTTGGTTTGGGAACACCGCTGGTCTGCTCACGCGGGGGTCATAATTGACCCTTGTCAAAGGTGCATAAGTAGGTAATGACAATGGCTCTCTCTCGTAAAAGGCTCCTTATCATAAAGAAATATTTCTTCTAAAGTACTTCATCGTGCCTTTATGTCGTCGAGTGAGACAGTTCTTCTATGTGAATAGGTTTTCTTTATAGTCGGAGAGTACCAGTATGATGCGTGGACGGCGTGGGGGAATAAGACGTCAGAGTACCGAAGATGAAGCACTTTAATGAAGAAGAAACTTTAAAGTGACATTTTGACGGCTTTTCCAAGCGTGGCGGTGTGAAATACTGGAAGTCATACATTCACAGTATTTACGTGATTGACGGACAATGCAGATGGAAGAATTACATGATACATGACCATATTGTTCAACAGAAACCCCGCGTCAACAGCAATACCATGTATTCGATATCTTAGATATTGCCCTCAAAGCAAAACGCTTTGGTAGGGTTTTATGGAGACACTTTTGAATAATATAAAGTTCCACCATGTGATACAATTGATTCTTGCCCGAAACCGGAGTGACTATGATTCGAGTTGGTACCATTTCGGCAACAGTCGAGTATTGAATGTACAAGATCTGGAATAAGCCAGTCAGAACTTGATCCCACAACTTTTTCTGGAAATCATAGCTAATAATCGCATACTACAATTTCGGTATCGTTTATCTGCTGCCGAAAATCCGGGCAAGGGCAAAATGGTGATCAGCGGGCATCTGCCATTTATGCATAAACTGCATAACCGTTGGAATCAAGCATTGATAAGAGCTGAGGTGTGTTGTTTTACATATATATTTGTTTATGAAATCCAACAACCCGCTTATACTGATTTTCGAAAAGTCACTACAAGTTTGGGGTCTTTTGGTTTTTTTGCGGAACAATCACAGCCGGTAGGCCAGACTCACTAAGCAAAACTGTGATTCTTGGTAAATGATGAAGTCACGAAACAGAGAAGCTTTTGGCGGATGGAAAACAATTATGACGGTAGGGTGGCTGTATTCCGTTGATAAATAGGGTCTATATTGGCTGACGCGATCTAGACCGTCTATAACAGCCTCGTCGATGAATTCAGTGATGTCACCGTTACAAGATCTCAACACTTGAAGTCATCTAAGTCAAAACTTCATCAGTGGATTGTGGATAAATACTGTCTACTAGGTTATTCTTGCAATAGTCGTTGTCAATTGGCATATCTATATTCATGCATAGGGTGCCATGCATTCTCTACCATGCGTCACCAATTTATAGAGAACAAGACGGACGATGCACGCAACATCACGCTACATCATAATATAATATCACAGGAATCATAAAGTAAAATCTGGCTTAAGTTCATGGATATATTATTTCAACAGATGGACCTTTCTGACTGCGGTTATCTACGTCGTAACTGGTGCTTTCTCAGCAATCGACACGGACTGAAAGGCGACTGACTACCTTTCCATTTCTAAGTGCTTAACTTCGCAGTTTCTCACCAATACGTATTCTAGATGTATATAGCACAAGCTGCCATCAACACAATTTCTAACATCTGTTACTGTCGGCTCGCTGAGTCCCACTATGGCGTCGATCTGGTCATATTGCAGATCTCGATCTTCACAGATGCTACTGAACTCGGCCCGTAGGACGGACGTCAACTCGACGCCACTCATCACTGACATGCAGCCGAGCAGTCAAAGCCAGCAATCGCAGCATACAACAGCAGACATAGGTCAATGAAAAAAAATTGATACTTCAACACGTTGTATCTCATACTGATACAATGCCGTGCCAAGAGTCAGATTCAGATCCAGATTCAGATCAGATCAAGAGTAAGATGCAGCTTTACAAAGCCAATTTATCCTATCATCAGCCAACGTTCATTCATTCACTGAAACAAAAAAAAAAGAAAACCATCAACGTCTCTACGAAACCATACAACTTATGCAAAGCGTGCTATGGGACAATTACGGCCATATTGGGACCCGTGGTGCTGTACCGTCGTCTCAGCATGTCGGTCGTCTTTGTTGCGCCATTCGGCAGCAAGAACGTCGAAGGTCAATTGAAAAGTTCATTTTTCATGTCAGATCGTCTGTGACTATTTTAATCCATTCAATTGAGCTCAATTCAGTTTGCTGCAGTGTGCAGTGCCATGACATAGCCAGTGGCTCACTGAAACAAGTAGCGGCGGTGGTCGTTTGCACTTCAGCCCCTCGACCCCTTAACGCCTGGAGATCGTCAGGTCTGCGTCAAAAAGCAGGATTTGACTTGTCCTCTACTAGTGTGTTGCACCCTCTAGCGTACCCGACAAAAACCGCTTGCGTAGGATTTGTTGGCAATCTACCGTTCGTTATCACGCCGTCAGCAGGGCTCCCTGTTTGAACACCCCACCATCGTTCTTTGTTAAAATAGCTGCCATCGTCCGTTTGACAAGGCACTAAAGATTGTGGCTCGTTTTTTTTTCTTTTCTAGTGGCAGCCGGAACAACTGTCAGAATAGGGTCCGACGGTACCGAAACAGGTTTCGCCAGACTCTATATCTGGCCAACGCCAGCAGTGTTGTGTGTGAATTAACTACTTGATTCCGGTGCTGAACCTTATTGCAGAGATTGCCAATTGGGTTGCTGTCAAGGCTTGGTTAGATGCACCTGAAAGCGGTCCACACCAGCAGGTCCATTCCAATCAAACCTTGACTTGACTAAATCCGACCCGGTTTTTCGGGTCCATAACTGGCTGTCTACTTCCTTATGAGTCGACTGCGAGTGCTGTCTGGTGAGTTTTGGGTGGTTCCAAATAAAAAAAGTGGTTGGTTGCTAACTATAGTGGGGTCGAGCCCGTCAGCGCTGTTCTTGGCCTGGAGGCTCAGTGCGTCCAGATCGTGCACCGTATCAGTGGCATGGCCAGACTTAGTAGCTGCCAACAGCGTGGTGGCCATCTCGTCGGAGCAGTTTGGTCGGACCTGCTCGTTTAGTCCTGATGCAGTGTTTGACTACTCGGATTTGGCGTCCATCCAATCGCAAACGCCTCCATCTGGAAGCGACGACGACGTTGCGTCTGCTGTCAGTCGCGGCTACGATGTGGTGCTGCTGGCGGTCCAGTCGCTACGCCAGGTATCACGACTTCAGAAGTATCTGTCGGCAGTAATCGTGCCCGACCATACGGTGGTGCTCGTCGATACTTCGCGGTGTCCGCCATTACAGGACTTTGTGCGACACAAGTTTCCAAACACCCAGGTGTGTGGAGTATTTTGCAGCGATGCCATTTGTCAGCATCCGGACGGTCCTCTGGCGTATTTGCATGCTGCTCCATCTACCATCAACCCAGGCAAGACCATTCTTGAACCGCTGCACGATAAGGGTCGTCCAGCGGCTGCTCCAAAACTTGGTGCTGGTGCTGGTGAAGGCCAAACAAAATGGGCCAGTGCTGAATCTACGTTGAGGGATGTGGTTCTGTATCTACAGACGTCTGGGGTGGATGCATCTATGGCTCAATCAAAGCACGAGTTCTTGAAACAGCAGTGGTTGAACGCCATCCCCACCATTGCATTCGAGCCGTTGTCTATTCTTCTAGAAACCGCCAACGTGGACCATCTGCGAAACAGCGTGGTAGCCAAACCGATCTACGAGGGCATCATCTCTGAGCTCGCATCCATAGCAGCTAAGCAGGGGTGCACATTGCCTCCGGTGGAGCAGCTGTATGATCTGCCTATTTCCACGGTACCGTCTGCTGCCAACTTCCCCATCGAAAATGCATCCATGTTATACTACCAATACTACCATCGTCATATGATGGCAGTGGATGTGCTGCTGCTGCATCCTATCCTCATGTCGGACGAGCTGGCGTCGGACGAGCAGGGGCTGTCGTCGGCGGCGACGCCATATCTGGAGTGTGTTTTTGCGTTCATGACCCAGATGGTCGGTCTCAACGACCCATCCATGTCGTCACGACATGTGCTGTTTTCAAGAAAGCAGTCCCACAGTGCCGTTTCGCCGCCATTACCCCCGCTGAATCTGCGAGCGCGCGAGGAGGCTCTGTACAGGCGCGAGCAGGCCATAATGGGGCGCGAACAGGCGGTTATGGCCCGCGAGCACGATGTTGCACGAGCACAGGCTTCTTCTCGTGCTTACGGAGCCCCTGCTGGAAATCCTGCTGGGAACGGACCGCATCCTCCCTGGCATCCGCAACCACACCAGTCAGGTGGCTCAGGGTCGTCAGGATCGTCAGGTCCTGGAGGAAGTCCCAAATTCCAGTCGCCCAAGCGTGATGGTGGTCCTCTGCCTGCTAATGGAGTCAATGGAGTGAATGGCGTCAATGGAATGAATGGGGTTAACGGAGTCAATGGGATGAACGGAGTCAATGGGATGAACGGAGTCAATGGGATGAATGGGGTTAATGGGATGCACAATGGCAACGGAATGAATGGATACGCGCAACAACCAGGCCAGCAGACGCCGAATGGCGGTCGAACCGATATAGATATGATGAATATGACAGCACGGCGACGGTCGAGAAAGTCCATGACACAGCTTGCAGACGGGTCGGTATTTGTGCCTCGCAACTACCAACCTCCAGGGATGCCTGGTTACCACAGAATGTCGTCACCAGCGCTTACCACGATGAGCGAGATGCACCACACGAACCACAACCAAGTCAACCATAACCGGCCGTTCTCGCAGCGGATGGAGCTCAGCGACGTCATGGACGGCAGTTCAGACAGATATGGAGGATACACCAACAAGTCGAGCATTCGGCGGCTGTCGTCGACTGCGGGCAACTATCGGTCGCTGTCGAGGTCCAATTCGATTTCGTCGCCAGCGTATTTTGGTTCGCTTGCACCAGGACAAGGACCGTACAACAAGCAGCCGTCGCCTAATGACTCGCAGGTTCCAAGCCCGCGTGCATCGCAGTTGAATCTGTCGAACCGCAAGAGCCAGACCAACGGGTATCTGAATCTGAATTTCGATGGCGAGGGCCGGCTCGGCGGGTTTGGCTCAAGCAGCGGCAGCGGCAGCCACAGTCCGGAAATCCCCTCTCAAAAGGCTAATGTATAATGCACTGAGCGTGCTGTAAGTCAGACGTTATCGACAAATTCCTTGTTATTTTATTGTTGACAGGCCGTGTTTAGTGGAGTATTTGGCTGTTGACTGTTGTTGACTGCTGTTGACTATTTTTGTTTACTATTATTATCGTCCTGTTGTTGACTGCTGTTGGCTACTACTATTATCGTCAACTGTTGTTGTACTGTTGGCTACTGTTGGCTACTGCTAACCGTTATTGTTATTATTATTATTATCTAAACCGTTTCGTAACTACCCATGCAACCATTCAACTCGTAATAAAACATAAACACGTAAAATTCGACGATCGAGTCGTCGTCACCTCATGACAAGTTACAGCACTGCGTTGTGTCCGGTCACAGCGTCATCGTCAGCCAATCCCATTGGCCTACTTTTTTGTCTTCCGCCTTGATGTCTGCAGGAGCCGTCCTCTCTAACGGTGGAGTGACTTGGCTTGCTGTTGGCTGCTGCTGCTGCTGCTGCTGCTGCTGTTGCTGTTGTTGCTGTTCAAGATGAGCCATCGACGGAGCAGCAGCAGGCGTAGGCGGAGCGGTCGACTTGGACCGGGATTTGGATACTGACTGGGTTCTGGAGGGCCGCTCAGACGACGCAGTAGAGCCTCGGCGCGAGCTGGGCTTTCTAGAGGGCTTTGGCGTCGGCTCTTCAGAGCCAATGCCGCCTCTGTTTCGCTTCTTGATCACGTCAGTTTTCAGCGAAAGAGGCCGCACCACGCCGTGCAGCTTCAGAAACAGTCCGCACGCATTGCACAGCGGGTTGCCTTCCGGATTTCGTCGCCACAACGGCGTCGTCTGAGTGTGGCAGTTGGTGCACGACATTGGCCCTGAAGGCTGCCCAGGCAGTCCAGAGCCGCTGCTGTTGGCACCTCCCCCACTTGCATTCCCACCTGGCGTGCCTATGCCATTGCTGCCATCAAGGCCGTCGATAGCCATCATGTCCGACATGGCAGTCGGCGTGCCAGTTCCTGACGGTGTCGACACCACCGACGGGACAGATCCCGGGTCGCTTTCAGGGGTCGACATGTTGGCGACGGAGCGGCGGGTGTTGGCGATGCGCTGCGTCAAACTCGATGCATTGGAAGTGGAGTTTGTGCGCGCAATCTTGCCGCCTCCCCCACTACCAGTGCCCGTAGCAGCCATGGCAGTCCACACCGACTCGGAGGTCGGCATTGACATGGACAGGCCGTGCATGCTGTTGGGGTCTGTACCTTCGTCGGCCTCGTCAGGCACGTCCAGCGAGAACAGCGCCGACTTGGCTGCCATGGACCCGATGCTGAACAGCTCGGAAGGAGCTGGTGGTGGGGCCATTGGCGGGGTGCCGTTGTGGAGCTGCGACGGGTGGACGTGCTGGAAAACGCCGCTGGACGACGCCGAGATGGAGTGGGCCTGCTGAGGCTGGAACATCATGGAGTTCGACCGGTGGTGGTGATGGCTGTTGTGGCTGTTGCTTGCAGGACCCGAGGAGTCTGCCGACCACGACGACGACAGCAGCGCCGAGTTGGCGTCCGAGAACGATTTACGCTGCTGATTAGTGATGGTGGCGGTGCTCGACGAGCTCCAGGACCCGCCCACCATGGGAACCGAGTTACCACCGACGGAGCTGGATGGCGGAGGGATGGTGCTGCCCACTGAGAACCGCGCACCGCCGCCAGTTCCACCTAGAGGCCTGTCGCGAGGCTTTGCAATGGCGTCGAAGAACATGGACTCTTTGCCCATCGAGAAGGTGGGCGTAGTGGCACCGCTCGACAGGGTCGAGTGGGGGAGCGAGGGCGGCATGGCGGCGTGGAGCTCCGACATGGACGAGATGGACGACGAGCGGGCCAGGATGTCTCTGGGATTGGGGATGGAGTGGCTCTGGAACGGCGAGCTGGCGGCAGAACCCACGTAGAAGCCGCCGTTGGGCAGCGACGACGGCATGCCTGGATGCTGGAGACCCGTCTTGGGGCTGGCGGGGCGCGAGGGCGCAAACAGGCCCGAGTCGAGGCCCTCCATGACCAGCGGGTCCAGCGAGAACCTGAACCGGTTGTCGTCGTCCTCAGGGGTCGAGAACCCGAACGCCAGCACGTCTTCGCCGGGTCCAACCGACCCGACCGTGTCAGGCGACACCACCTCTGCTGCCAGTGCCAGCGGCGACTGGGCGTGCCGTTTCCTATTGGCGTTGTTACCACTGTTGTTGTTGTTGGCATTGTTGTTGGCATTGTTGTTGGCGTTGTTGTTGGCATTGTTATTGCCATTGTTGTTGGCATTGCTGTTGGCATTGCTGTTGGCATTGTTGTTGGCATTGTTGTTGCTGCTATTGTTGGTGTTGGCACTGCTTGTGGTGACGGTGCCACTGGTCGAGTCTTTCCCGTGGTGGATGCTGTTGAGCTTCTTGATGTGCGCTGCGTAGTCGAACGACCCCGGATGGCGGTTGTATGCGGGGCTGGTGGGCTTCTGAGGCCTCAGCGAGGCGTCTGGCGGCGACAGCATGGCGAGATCAGGGTCGAAGCCGTCAAACGGCCTGCCCTGGCTCAACGAGTGAGTGTGCGAGTGCCTCGCAATGCCCGCGCCGTTGCTGGCGGTGCTGCTGAAGCTGTTGAAGTTGCTGCTGTTGATGATATTAGTATTGTTGGCACTGTTGATGTTGGCACTGCTGATGTTGGCATTGTTGATGTGAGCATTGTTTATGTTGCTGTTGGCGCTGTTGATGCTGCTGTTGATATTGCTGCCGTTGCCATTATTGGCGTTGAAGTTACTAGCGGCACTATTGGCACTGCTCGCATTGTTGAAGTTGGCATTGAAACTGTTCGCACTGTTGAAACTGGGGGTACTGTTGAAACTGCCGCCCAGACTGCCGACGTTGCTGCTGCTGGCGTTCCTGCTGCTGGCAGTGCTGCCGAAATTGCTGGGTGCCGGTTTGGCGGCCTGCACAAACTGATAGCCCCAGTCGTCGTCCATCACGGCTGGCGTGACGGTGCCTACTGAAGTAGCATGCGAGAAGGCTGTGCGCGACGATGACAACGACGTCGTGCTCGACACAGAGCTGGCAGCGGTGCCCGACAGGCTGCCGTGGCGGCCCTTAGGTGGCCCATTGCCGGTGGTCATGAAGTTGACGTTGACGGGTGTCGAGGCAGACTCATTGAGCGACATGGCTGCCAGCGACGTCGAGGCCCGTGCCCGCAGTTCCCGGTAGCAGTCCATGGTCATCATGCGCCACGTGAGGTTCTCGATGCGGTGGCGGTCCGGTAGCGTGGCGTAGCGGGCTTTGGAGTACATTTTCCAGATCTGGGCGGCACTGGACGACCCCAGTGGAGACTGGCCATCGTCGTCAGCCAGGCTGAGAGGCGACCCAAACTCGCCAGGCACCGCCGCTACAAAGTCGAGCGCTGCGTCCGTATGGTACGGCGACGGCGACGCCGGCCCGAATTCAAACCCGTCGTTCATATGGTACGGGCCCTGCTGCGCAACTGGTGGGGGCTGGATTCGCAGTGGATGTCAGGTTGCAACTGTGAGGTTTCCCGTGAGGGCTCCCGTTATTCTTGACAGACCAGCGCCTAACCCCGGTGCAGCTGGAGTCCGGAGATTGTCGCGGCAGCTGCTCGCTCCTATTTGCCGGCTCCACCAGTGAGTAATAATATTCGGCGACTCGCAGAATGGCTGGACTGGATTGGGGCCTGATCGTCGGTGCAGACGATGCCCGCGGCTGACGGCTGGACCGCTGCTGGCGACGCTCCGGCGGCTGTCAGCTGGACCTGGAGGCCGTCGAACCGCTGCGACGGACGTGGTACGGCTCCCTAGTGGCGGGGCACTGACTGGTTAGCAGCCACGGCCACCACTGCGACTGCTAGCGGCGCCAAACCGGTAAGGCGCCTGTGTCAGTTGAGGAAGCCCTGACTAGCCGAGACGCCAGGGCCAGGGTGTGCCTGTTTGGCAATAAGGTTTCTTATCTGGCGGCTTGGCCATTGGCTAGATAAGCAAGGCGCTGCAATGCGCCGAGCTCAATCCGGCTAGGGTCCGGTCTAATTCGGATGCCATCGACAGCGCTCGACAGGAGCCGGGAAAACTGGACTCTCCTGCTGTTAATAGCCGAGCAGATATACCGGCCCATCTGCTTGGCAAAAGTGCCGAGCGAGTTTTCACTATTTTCCATGGCCTCCGCGGGGCTGGTGGGGGTGGTGGCTAGTGTGAGCTTAACTGGGTAGCCGTTGGGATCGGGCGATCGTGGCGGAATCAAAATGCGGAATAATTCGTAGCAAGCCCAGAGGCTAGTATGCAGAGCCATGCGTTTGTAGCAGCAATGCGTTTCACGCTGTGTCACCTTGCAGCCTTGCACTGCAGTCTGACTGACATCCGCAATGACATTGCTATTTATTTGCCTTTGCGTTTGTACTGACATTATATTGTATTTCACAATGAATTTCTATTTTTGTATCTCCATTGTATTTGCCTGCTTGATATTGTGCTTGAACTGCATTTCGATTCCTGCTTCTACTGAATTGCATTGTATTATCTAACTAGAGCTGTACTCTATTTTCTGACTTTGATTTGGATTTGGATTTGGATTTGCAAATGTGTTTGCAATCGTAGTAACTAGCATAATCGTCTTCGCATCTGAATTTTTGCTTAAAATTTCAGCCATACATGTGCTGATCTGTCCCCCGATTTAGTTATTCCTCTTCGCAGCGCAGCAGATATCGCATGCCACATCCTAACGATAAGATTAGATTATGCAAGCGATAAGATAACGCAAACTCTACGATACCATCCTCTATGCGAAGATTGGCGATGACTGTGCTCCTGCTTTGAGCTCGGGCCCTGAACAGAATTGCAGATCATTCATGTGGTCAACTGACAACAGAGACTAACCAAACAGAGGTAACCAGAGATTAACCAAACATAACCAACCAGCCAATTCGTGAAGTACCATCGAATCCATCGAATCAACACAGGGCAGCTACACTAGTGAAATAGTGAACAATGTCCGTGTTTTCATAATTCTCTGACTTTGCACAGTTCTTTTCTTTGATTCCATCCCCAGCTATCTGTCGGCGTTCGAGTCCACGCGTCAACTGCGCAGCAGTTGCCATAGCGCGACGGACTCGCAAACACCAAGCAAACGGTCTTGCGACTCCGTCGCGCTGCGGCAACTGCTGCGCAGTTGAGGCGAGGACCCTGGCGTGGTGGTCTCCAGCGGGTGCTACGTCTACTCATAGTGGCCATTTACAGTTGATGCTCAAAATACCTAGATTATAACATTTTGCGTTACAAAGCACTTTGCATTACAAAACCATACACCATATCCGGCGGGTTGTCTACTCCTTCTTGTCGCCCCGCAAGTAGTCGGCCGCGCTGTGGGCATATCCCGAGGCTTGGTCGATGATGTTCTTCGTCTGGTCCGAGACAGTGTCGGTGAACGACGACTGCTTGTCAGAAGCGTTGTCAGCGGCCTTCGACGACGCATCCGAGATGTCGCCTTTGACGCTCGAGAACTCGTCTCCTGCCTTTTGCGACACTGACTTCTGCTCGTCGGGGGTCAAGTTCGAGGCAACCTTGTCATAGGTATCCGTCACCTTCTCTTTAGCAGCGTCGGCGTACGATTTGTCATCGCTAGGAGTGGTGTACTCGTCAAGTTTATCGGAAAAGTTCTTTCTACCAGTGTCAGACATTGTTGTTGTTGTTGGTTGATGGTGGGTATTGGAGCAAACCGCGCGTATTTATAGTCGGCTCGATAACTAATAAAGGTTGCTTTGTTTCCTAAATTGCGCATCACCTGCGATCGTAGCGTCACCGATGGTTGCTGCGCTCCACTTGTGCTATTAAAGTTTGGCTGCTTAAGGCTCATCGCGATGATGATTGCTATCCGAAATAGGTAGCAAGGCTCAGGGGCTGACGTACTGTGTGGCCGCCTTACTTCCAAGCTGGCATGTGATTCCTCGTTTGCCTAATGAGCTTATTATACGAACACGCCTGCACCGGGTATTTGCCACCGGCTTTTGTTTGCCGGGTGTCGGTGATTTTTTGTCCGACATCATCGAGCAGACTTGTTCCTCACTGTATTTGCTATGATGAGCACGTCCGATGCCAAGTGACGTCAAATTGAATTCTGCCAATTGACGTGATGCTTGACCTATATTTTATTCAGTTGCGATATGGAATCTTCTTCAGCACAGTAGCAGTTGCGTGGTTGTGCTAATAATATGCCGGACAACTTTGGCAGTATCCGAGCCACTAGGAACGTATAGCATTGCCACGAAATAAAAAATGAATAATGAATAATATTTTACTTCAACAAATACGCATTGAATCATGACATAGGAGCCATTAAATCCCATTTTCAGCATTTCTATTGTGGCCTGGTTATGTAAAATAAGTACAATACCAGTTCGTCTCTAATGCTGCCATTCGATGCATACCTATTACACGCTACGAAATAGCGGTCCTTTGTCTTATGCAGTCAAGCCGTCTCCCGCAGGACTTCCCGAAAAATTCTAGATTGTTTACCAGTACAATCAATTGCACTGCATTTGCCGTGTTCTACACCAGAGCCGGCGTGACTATGCCAATATAGCTCTATTTGTCATTGGCTGTGAATTCTGACCAACAATACCTTACAGCCTTAGCCTTCGTATTCCTAGTGGAGCCTAACCCTCTCGGCCGCGGCCGCGCAAAACCGGTCGACCGTAACGTAATCGGTGGTTAGGGCGTCCCCACGGATCAGTATATAACGATGGAAAAACCGACTAGACGAGCATCTTACTACAACAAGTTAAAACAATCCAATTACTACTACAATGAGCACACTTTCTGAAGGAGACGCTTTCCCCACTGACGTCAAGTTTGCCTATGTCCCTTATCTGAAGGAGACGGCTGGTGTGCTTGCATGCGGTATTCCAATCCCCTACGATACTGCCAAGAAGTTCGAGGGCAAGAAGATAGTAATTGTGTCGGTTCCTGGTGCTTTCACCCCTACCTGCACAGCGAACCACATTCCTCCATTTATTGAAAAGGCGGATGAGCTGAAAGCGAAGGGTGTGGACCAGGTGGTTGTGCTGTCTGCCAACGATCCATTTGTGCTGTCAGCGTGGGGTAAAGCGCTCGGTGCTGCTGACGACTTTGTTGTTTTTGCTTCCGACCCCAATGCCACTTTCTCCAAGTCTGTTGGTCTATCTTTAGACCTTACTGACAAGGGCTTCGGTGTGCGAACGGCTAGATACGCTGCAATTGTCGACCATGGCAGGGTCACTTACCTCGAGCAGGAGCCCGGTGCTGGTGTGACTGTTTCTGGTGTTGAGGCGATTCTTGCTAAGCTCTAAGGTAGATAACTAAATATTTGATTTACTATTATTTTATAGCTACGTTTTTTTATTCGTACTAGCTCGCATTGGAATCAGTTGGGCTGTATAGCTATTTCCAGTGAGTCGGTCAACATACAATCCTGCCTATACAACTCAATCGCATTGGCGATGGCATCCTCCAAGTTGTTTTCCTTGCCATTGCTGAGTTAGCTTGTCCTTTCTGTTGTGGTTCTTACTATATCAGCGCATTATGCAAACAATACAGCGGAAATCTCCCAGAATCTGTACTGGGACTGGTAATAAACAAGTCAATGCTTTTAGCAGAATCGATCATTTTGCGGCGAATGGTTCGTGCCACAAAACCTGCTGACACAGAGGTGCTTTTCTTGCCACCGCCACGACTGAATGACTCGACTAAAGATCTGGTCGCTGAAACAATTGATTCCTGCTCCAAGATCTCTGACACGATGCGGACATGCAGTGAATCGTCGGGTGTCTGCTTTCCATAGTCACGAGATCCTGTAGAAGACGAAACCATACCAACATCGCTGGCCGTTTCACTGGCCCTTTCACTGGTGTTCCCCCGAACTTTGATCCGCACCACGCGGACGCTGTCGATGTCAACTAACATGGCTCGGGCAGTGATTGCCTGCTTCAACTCCGCGACATGCCTTGTCAGATATCCATCAGGCTCATACAAAGTCAGCAGCCCAATTGAAGTCTCAGAACACAACAAAATCGCCTCCACCGCCTGAGAAATATAATGGTCTTTTCGTACACCATCATATCGGGCCATTTCCCCTTTATACGTGACCAGATCTTGTTGGTACTGCAGCAGTTCTGACAGGGGCGGATGAACAACCTGTCCCGTGGCTAGCATTATATCACGAGGCTCTTTGGGTTCAATTGGCTCTAAATTCCCCTTTACATTACAAAACAGCGCGATTGCAACATGTCGGGGGAACCATTCCGTTTCCGCTGGTGGCAGAGCAGAGAGTCGTCTGAGCTGTCTCTTCATCATCCCAATTGGTGTACCAACAAATGCGTGCCACTTCACCGTGGTCACCTCGCACCACCAAATCAGAAAGAACACCACATCCAGAAGCGTGTGGTATACGTTGAACACCAGTAAAGACCAAGTTCCGGGGTATCGGCCACTGAAATAGTTCAAGTTGGATCCAGCTGTAAAAATGCTATCGACGTCGAATCCGCGAAATTGAGTGCCTGTAATCCCATACACCTTGGGGGTAACATGAGATCCCTTCAAGGGACCATCCAGTGCGAAATCCGCCATGTTGTTGGACTTGATAGTGACACGTTATCTTTATATCACTGCCCTGTCAATTATTTTTCAATGGTTTCGGAGTACGGCTGCTTTGGTGCATAGACGTGCATAAAGGTTGCATAATGCGCAGGCAACCCCCGCATTTAGAAGAGCCGAAATGTAGCTGTCAAGCCTGTTTAAACTATAACATAAGTATGATCGAGTTCATCACTTATAAATAAGAGACCTAAACACTCAACAGTTCCAATCCGACTATTTTTCAGATGAGCTGCGTGGTTGTTCATTAGCCGGTGAAGAAAAAGACCGCGCATTTGTCCCTGCCTGCTGAAACATTGATAACCTGTCAATAGGCGCATTATAGTGATACTTGATTCCAAGCCCTCGTCCGGCCTCCTGAAGCCAATTGGGTAGCGACCTGATATGAGCTCCCAAAGCAGCTGTCTCGGGTAGAATCAACTGGGCCCCTCGTCCTGAAACGATCTGCTTTACCACATGATCGGCAACGTATTCCGGAGTCACTTCTGGCATTATAACGTTGCTCATATCTTGCAAGCCATCAATAAGCCTTGTTCTAACCCATGATGGGTGCACGATGGTTAGTCGAACTTTCTTGGCCCTGTAGATGGAACGTAACTCGAGGGCCAGCGTTTCGTGAAAAGCTAGTGCCGCTGCCTTGCTCGCACTGTAATGGCTCATGGCATGAGGTGCCACGAAACTGGCCATACTGGCTATAGTCACAATATGTCCATGATCTGCCTCAATCATTTTAGGTAAGAATGCCTGTACAGTCCAATAGTGGGAAATTGTATTGATCTCATATGTCTTTCGAATGAGATTCTCCGGAGATGTGAGAATACTTTGGCCAAGTCCAATTCCTGCGTTGTTGACAAGAATTGTAGGATGTCCATGGTCCTTCGCTACTTTAGCCGCTACCTCAAAGACTCTGGCCCTGTCAGTGACATCTAAATGATAATAATACATGTTTGACCTGAGGGTGTAAGTCGGTTCACTGACATCAGCCACAATTACCTTCGCGCCTTCACTGGCTAGCTTCTGCGCAATGCATGCGCCAATTCCGTTACTGCCTCCAGTCACTACTGCAATTTCATTAGACAAATCCCAGAGGTCCGACTCAAAATTATTGAGGAAAGCACTATTCAGATATTTGTTGACCTGCCTCAATAGACCCCAAATGAACAGCGCCTTGGCGACATTCGCAGCTTTGGATTTATTTGCAATACCCAACGCCAGTATGCCGCCTGTGAACACTGGATTCAAAGCTGTTTTACGTACTATAGGGAGAAAATCCTCAACTGTCACCATATTGTGGGGTAGTGAATCATGCGCAGAGATTGATAGATATATCCCAAATTCTCGATGCCCTTCACATGCACTTCGCTGTGCCGAGGTCTTGCTTGGCGTTGCATATCAGACCTAAAAAGGATTTAATTTTCAACGTGACAGGACAGTTCAACATCTGTGAACCAGTGCAGAGCGATCAAGACCGAGAAAAGCACCACTGTCCAAGATGTAGTTACTTGAGTCCCATGTCGTACTTGCATCGTTCGAAGCATCACTGGCACACACTATAGGGTTTACAAGATGTACGTCAGACGAGAATATATAAGTACTAACTTTAACTGCTTATAGCCCCGAGAATGGTCCATGCACAATGTATCTAGATGCCAATTAGAAATAAAAATCCGATACGTTATTATTCCCTTATATATGATACTTCTACAACATCCGGGACATCTCTCGAGTATAAGGTGGTAGGAACCCTAGAAGTTTTATGCAACGGCTGATCTGATATTGTTTCTTCACCTACTGCAACAATGTACGACAGAAGAACGACGATGTAAGTACAAAAAACAGGCCCTTTAAATAAGCCAGTTGTTTCCAACATTCTAATACAGTCTCGAGCCTAGTAGATACCAAAATAGGGTGAATTTTGCGATGACACCCGCTGCCTGGAGAGCAAGACGACATTATACTGCCCGAAATGCGCTCATAGGAGGAGGTCTTTTTGCCCTTGTGGCAGGAATATGTGAGTCAAGAGTTATGCCAATTTTTTCTAACTAATCAGATACGTATACTTCCATCATGTTCCGGCCTGATGACTTTGCTGATGTACCAATTCCTCCCATGACAGATCAACAACTGGAGGCTCTGCGGGAAGAACGAGAGAGACTCATCTCCAAAAACAGGAAATGAAAGCCGATAAAATCTAATCTAGTTGGTTGTATATATTATTTAAGAGGGTGTTATTTTCCGTATCTTGATTTCCGAAACCCGTTGCAGTAACTCGGCTAATTGAAGATTCCGTCGCAAGGTGAGAACTTATATTTGTGACAAGGGTGTTTGCGTCTACGTTTATATACTCCTCTCCTGAGTATTGAATGTCTCTATGTGTATAGCATGAAATTATAAATACTACTATGATACTGTTTTAGATTTCCTTTGGTGGTTCGAACTGAATCCACTTCATCATCACGCTATTACGTGGAATAGTAGCCGCATGAAGTTGCTTTCTACATACCAGGACGAAATGGCTGATGAGCGGCAGCGCTCTGATCCTCCTGAGTTAGCTATGGATGCCCTGGAAGCAATTGAAAGTCTAACAAGTAATCTGAGAGTTCATGTTGTTAGCGATCATGTTCAAATCATCAGGGCAATTCGCCAAGCTGGGTTGACGGACGAGCTTGAGGCGGCTCGTCAGTTGATGGATCAGTATGTTGCACTCCCGGAAGACGTTTGGTTCGAATGGCTTCATGATATCGAAACGACAGGAGATAAGAGATATTATGAAGATCGCCTTATTAGAGCATGTGACACTACTCCGACTTTGGGCATTTGGGAGAAGTTTGGCGCGTTTGTGCTAAGTAAATATGTTGATGTTGACGGCAGCGCCAGGCCCCTTCAAGTCAACGAATTGGAAAATCTGAACGCCGATGTACAGAAATTGCTTCAAGGTGTACATGCGACGGAATACCAAATGGATCAGAGTCATATGGTTTGGAGTCACTTCAGAGATCTCCATATGGTTCGGCTCGTAAATGCGGCGAAGGAAATGAAAATGAATTGTCTAGAGGAGATTAAGAGCTTGTATTTGCACAGACTCAAGGTACCACACAAGGAGATTCAGTCAACTTTTAGTGACTTTTCGACCTTCATTTCCACTTATTTCAATGCCCAGTATGAGTCTGAACTAGTGTCTGCCAACTCGTATTACCAGAGCGCTTCTAAAAGTTATTTATATCGAGAGCAATGGGAACTAAAAGTTGAAAGTGAGCCTTCCCTTATCACTTTTGCAGAATACATCCAGTGGGAGCTTTCGCGACCCGCGAAATATACTTCAAAACAGTTTGTGGTTGGTCTGTATGAGCGCACTATTCGAAAATTTCCCGATGTCCCTGAAGTATGGGACGATTATCTAATTTATAACAATAGTTTGGAGAATTCCATCCGAGCAAAGCGCAATTGTGCTGGATCTGGAGCGATTTGGGCCCATTGGTTGCTGGCAGCCGAGCTACACTCGGAACCTTTGAACCTAAGTGCTACTTTTAGTGACAGTTTTTCATGCATTGAAATTCAAAGCCATACAGGCTATGAAAACTGGAAAGCCTGGATTGTTGGATTTCTGTCTGTTGCTCTTCATACAGCGCGTGCACACAGCTCTGATTCACTCGCTAGTTCGTTGCTTAATGAAATACTCCTCCAAAATATTGAAATTGTGTTAAACCATGGTACCGATGAAGCTACTTGTGAAGTGGAGTCGCTGGTCATTGAACTATATTCCATTTACAATGATATAGAAAGTACCAGGAAACTTTGGAGAAAGCTTGCTAAAGGGAAAGGTTCAAAATGGTGTTTGTGGACGAAATGGGCGCAATGGGAATCGATTCATGGAACATATGATTCAGTGCTTGATGTTTATAAATGGCCCATGTCTGAGAACTCACAAGTCGATTGGCAGGAAGCTATTAGTCAAAGCTATTTGGAGTACGTTCGAATCAACGGCAGCGCAGAACAACTAAGCAAGGCATTAGCAACTGTGCGCAGAAAAGTAATTTCTGAAACAAAGCGACGCCAGAGTGCGGATACCGGGGGCGATGTGAGGTCTAAAATTAGTGCCGTCCAACTTCCTGAAGATTTCGATACGGCAACCACCAAGCGATCTCGAAGTGACTTAGAAGAAGAAGCGATTTCTAATGATTACAACAAGTCCCAAAAGGGTGAGGATTTCCCGCTTCGTGATAGGGAGCATACCTCTGTTATTGTTTCTAATTTGCCTCAATCTATTAATGATGGAGATATAATGGACTTGTTTAGTTCCTGCGGCGAAATTTCGGATATCGTGGTTAGAGTGGAGCATGACACCACAATAGCGCTGCTGGAATTCAAGAGCAGAGAAGGTATGCTGTCTGCATTAACAAGAGACATGACATCTTGGAATGGAATCGCCATCTCTGTGAAATCAGCTGAAGGAACCACATTATGGGTCACGAATTTTCCAGAATCATTCACAAAAGAAGATCTTCATAGCCTGTTTTCTCAATATGGCCAAATTTTGAGTATTAGACTGCCTTCCCGAAAGTTCAATTCAAAAAGAAGGTTCAGCTATATTCAATTCATGACCTCAGACCAAGCAAATAGTGCTATTGGGAATCTTAACGGTAAAAAACCGGCAGAAAACCAGCCTCCTCTGATAGTGAAATTATCAGATCCTTCTAAAAAGCAACTTAGGACTGGTGCCACAGCCGAGGGTAGAGAATTATATGTCAAAGGAATCGACTTCAAAAAAGTTGGGGAACATGAAATACGTGAACTTTTTTCGCGGTTTGGGAACGTTGAAAGTGTTCGTTTGCCTGCATCAAAGTATCCGAACCGAAAGCACGACGGATATGGCTTTGTTGTGTTGGATTCCACCGAGAACGCAATCAAAGCCTTGGAGCTACATAACAGCAAACTTGAAGAAAGAACAATTCAAGTGTCGCTAGCGAACGAGTCGCCTAAAAAGCTCGTTGATACTTCTATAACTTTCAGTGAGCCATCGGGTCAGAAATTGTCTTCGAACGACATAAAAGCAAAGTCGTTATATGTTTCCAATTTAAGCGATAGGACGAATGTTGCAGAGTTAAGAGCCCTATTTGAACCGTTCGGCGAGCTGTATAGAATCTCACTAAAGCCAGAGGTTTCGGGTGCGGTAGTGGAATTCAAGAATGCTAGTGATGCCGGGCGTGCTAGTCTACAGCTTGAAGGAAAGCTTATTGATGACCGATGTATTACTATCGGGCCTTCATTTGCACATAGCGCCAAACCACAAAAGACAGCATCCAGCACAATGTTTGTTCCGCTTTCCGCGAGGCACAGGAAGAAAAGATAACTATAATGATAGTAATGATTATTTTTAAGTTAAACTCTGTCAAATATTTTAGAGAAGCTCTATAAAGATGAGTTACTTCGTCTTAATATTCGCAAGTTCTGCTAACACTAATGTAGATTTCTCAGCGCGAACAATTGCTTCAACATCTTTCTGGATTGCAACTCGCTCAGCATCAGGAAGAACTTTAATTAGAGCTCTCACAGCTTTGGCAGCCATGATCCTAACATTCTCATTGGTCAAATCGACAGAACAAGTATCTCGAACTGCATTCCATAATTCCAGTAAACACTCAATCTGTGATGGAGTACCCGTTGTCAACTCACTGCAAATATGGTGCATTCCTTCCACAACTACTATTCTAGTTCGCCAGCTAGTTGGGAACGCTTTATTCTCCACAGCCGATACCAAGTACTTCACGATCTTCGTCAAGACGTCATCTGGAGTAGCCCTTTCCGGTGCAGCGAATGTTATACTGTCGGCAAGGGCTGCTAAAATTTTGGCCCTCACCTGCTCATTAGCCTCAGGACGATCTTTTGTACCCATTTTAATATCACCATCCTCGTCCTCGCTGTTATTGTCATCCGCGACATTGTCCAAATACTCGGCTGCAATATCAAGCAGAACGTTATACAAACCAACTTGTTGCATTTGGCCTATGAATTTTCCAAGAAGCGGTATCGCAAATTTTTGATATGCTTTATTTCTCCTTTTGGCTTCGGTGACAACAACTGTGGATATTTTGACCACTAAGTCATCGTCAAGGGACGACTTTGCTTTGACAGAAGCAGCAACCAATGAGCTGAGTACTTCTTCCTTGCCATCCCAGCTCCTCCCTTTGGTGGCCTCGATGAGCGTTTCAAATACATCTTGCAACTTGTCGATAGGACCAACAGACACCTGAACAGCGGCATCCCCGATGCTTCGTGCAGCTACTTGACGGATCTCCCACTGAGAGCTTGAAAGGTAATTTTTCACCAATTCCAGTATTTCTGTGAGATAGAGTCTAACGGCACCAGATCCTCCGGTATTGTCGTCCCACACCTGCTCAAAAAGCTTCTTTACTTGATCAAGAGAATCATGTTTGGCAACAAAGATAAACGGGAGCAAATCAGAAGACACAACACTGAACTTATCACCAGCATACTTCGAAATGGCACTGACACCATTAGCAGCTATTAGTCTACCCTTCTCTGGGTTGTCAGCATGCTCGAAATAAAGATCCTTTAGGAAAGTGATGTACTTAACGACAGGTTCCACAAATGCTGCTCTGACGAGATAGCCACAGGATACCGAGTATGATTGAGATACCAAATTATTTCGATCCAGAAGCTGCGAGCTACATGCAAGCAGGAGTGCTTCACTGTGAGGGGCAATTTGCTGAATGTTACGGATAACAAGGGAGACAACCACGCGGCTTGCCGCAAGCTTTGACGGCAAGCCGACAGATTTCCCTATAACGCTGACAAGCTTTCGAATCAATAAGTCGTTGGAGTCCAAGTCCACCCTGTCAATCATCGCTTCCACAGCTTCCATTATAGGCGAGGAACGCAGGCTCGACATACGAGATTCGTCAATAGCACGCTCGCTAATACCATATTTGTCTGCATTCAGAGTCAAATAGTTCATTGCCTGGGGCTCTAGAGTTGACAAAAGCGTGAGAAGTTCTTCAACGAGTCCCGGAAGGTGAGGCCTCAACAGAGGTGTCCCGCTCTTACATAATTTCAGCAGCGTGCTTAAAGCAAATGACTGGACTTCACCAGATTCTGACTGTATGCCTTGAGTTCCCATTAAAAATGGTATCATATCCTCTAATATAGCATTGGCTCGCTCCGTAGAAGATCTTTCAGGATTGTCAATGTATCGAACTAACGAATTCGTTATACCCTTAGTGAGTTGAATCCCTGCCGTGCGAACGCTATCTTTGATGTCGTCGAGAACTCTGAAACTCATTTTCCAAATCTCGGCCAAGAATGGCTCATATTTTTCAATAGGGTTGCCAGTAAGTATATCAGTCAGCGCGGCAGTGCTAGCTTGTCGGACACGCCATTCTCGATTACCCATCCCCTTCAAAAGCTCATTAATAATATCCGGAAAGCTGTCACGCACTGTAGCAGCGTTATCATCTATAAGAGCATTCCAAATTCCTCTCATTGCTTCCTGAACCGCTACGTTCGGATCAAAGCGGTAGCGAAATAACTTTGGAATCAAGGCCCTTGATAAACGAGGATCGGACTTGAACAGATCATTGAGGTTTGCCCTTGAAAGCAATGTTCCCAAGCCAAACGCTGCCCCCTTTCGGGTCTGCCAAAGTGAAGAATGCGCAGCAAGACTCATAAATTTGTAAACCAAACTCGGGTCACCGACCTCTGACGCCAGACTAAGTATATCCTTATATGTCGAAATCGACCCATTACCGGTATCAAGCACGCCCGGTTCAAATAGCGTAGTTTCTTCAGTAACAGTTCCCGAAGTATTAGCCGAAATCCTTGATTCAGATACAAACGACTTAACGAGACCCTTCACCATGATTTCTCTTAGCGAAGCTGGTGCCAAATCATAGATGATGTTCAGACCCCGAGTAGCTGACTCCTGGACGATATCATCCCTGTCGGACAGGAATCGCATGAAAGTCAACTGTATTCTGTCAACTTTTTCCTTGACCTCTGACAAGTGACCACAGTACTGACAGATGCTGAGGAGCCAGATACACGAAAACCGTCTAAGCATTGGCTTTGGTGACTTGCACCTCAAAAGCACCTCGTCGAGAACGAAAGAGACCATGTTTTCGATATCTGGATAGTGCAAAGTAACGCCTTGTATATCCTTCTGCCTTTCTGCCACTTTAGAACGCCATCCTGCAGCTGCAATACACAGCGCTTCACCACTACTGAAAATGAAATCAATCTGCTTGCTATTGTGGGTCTCAAATATGCCAGCTATCAAAGCAAGTCGCTTTGAGGAAGAACACAAACATAAGCATCCCATAGCAAATACAGCCCTTTCCTTTTCATTTTTTGCAAGGGTCAACAATTTGTCACATAATTCTTGTGTGACGTCTTCATTATCAGCTAAAGCGCCAGAAATAGCCAGTTCTGAAAATGTTGCTAATGCCAAATCAAGGTGAACAGCATGATATGACTTGTCTCCTAAAACAACGGAGCGCACGGTTCGAACAACTATCGTAACCAAGCTTTGAGAAAGCTCTTTCATCCGTCCTCTTAAAGAAAGATGCGATAAAACTGATCCTGCTCCTAGGAAACAACCAAGAGCCCTTGACTCTGACCCCGAAGCTAATATCCACTCAGACAGCAGTTGGCTTATGGTAGAAATCGGTACTTCGGGCGATGTTAACACAATGCCAATTGCCGTCGTAGCGGACAGTAAAATCGGAATCTTTGCTGAGTCAAGTAACGTATACATGTTGCCGAGACTGGGTACTAGTTGACTAATCACGTTCGGTGATGACTGAGCCAGGGTTCGCTGCCAAACACCAGGGGCATTAAGAAATTCGCTGTTATCTCGTCGGACCGCCCAGAATGCAATATTAAGCATTTGAACAACATCAGAGGCGTCGTCGCCCATATTTGAAATATGAAGGCGTATGGCATTTCGAACTTTGTCATCAACAAGAATAGCAGACTCCAAAGTTGTATCCCAAGAGTCATCCAAAGGAATGACAATATCGGCTTCTTGTAATGCTTCCATCGCAAGAACTTGCTCCAAGAACACCAAGGCTGCGTCTAGCACGCTAAACGGAGTTTCATGGGACCTAGGAAGGAACTCTGCGACTGATTTGACCATGCTTGCAAAACTAGGAAATTTTACCGTACGATTATTCCCTCCCAGCTCTGAGTTCATTGAAACAAACCAATGCGGATGAAGTCCGCGCCTTGCCTCTGTAATCACATCCTGTCGATTTCGGCCATAGGTGCCCATCAAACACAGCAATCTAGCCATTGGATCATTGAAACTAGCTGCACGAACCGCATACTGGATTGCAACCAGCTTACAACTTTGGTCAGCGTCTGGACTTGAAAGATAGTCATCGAAGAGAAATTTTGGTATGAGTTGCTTCGCAGATTCTGCAATCTCATGGACAATCCCAAGAATCTCAGAGAGAGCCTGTTGAACAGAATGCTTGACATCTTTGGAGTCCTCAGCAAGACTCGTGAACAAGAACTTCAGTAAAGACAAGTCTGAAATAGTGCTTACATCTCGCTTTGCAAAAGCGCCGATCGACTCATATATCTTTCTTCTCGTTTCCAACTTTTGAACACTAGTATCTTGTGCTTTTGGCCATCCATCATACTTCAGCTGGTCGACCAGCTCATTCACCAGTTCAGCAGCAAACGGCTTCACAGTATCATCACTTGCCTTGGATGAGACTGCTCTGATAAATCTCACTGCAGCGTTCAGAGTCTTGATGTGCGTACTATTAAACGCACACTCGATAAGCTTATACGGTTGCAAATTAATCCCATATGTCGACTCTTGCATGACATCAAGGATTTGGGCTAAAACGGTGTCCTTCACAGAAGTGAGGCCACTCTGTGGTGAACCAAGTGCCAGTAAATACATGTGATCAACCAGTATTTTGCCGTCGTCAGAATCCAGATCAACCTTCCGGTGAAGCCTTTTGAAGCAGTCTTCTGCTTGCTTCGCTGTGAGGGTGTATTTATCGAACGATGCCACTAATAATGGCACGTATTTCTCGTAAGGCGTGAATGCAGGAGATATCAGGGCCTTCAACACTGCGCTCTTGGACTGAGACAGCTCTGACTCGGTCAGTTTATTCGAGCCATTCGATACAATAAACTGAAATCTTGGCAAGGATAGCCCGCGAATCTGGTCAGGAAGGGCGTTCGGATTCTCCACGTTAAATATATCAGTAAATTTTGCCAGCAGAAACTCCTTGTCTTGCAGTCTGAAGGCGAAGAGCCTCGCGACTTCAGCATTATCTTCCACCGTATCCCGTGGCGGCGTCCACCCCTGTAGAATCACGATGATAATACGAAACAAGCTTTGTTGCAATTCATCTGGAGAGTCAGTAATTCCGTTCACCAGCTTTGGAAGCAGTTCCATATTCTAGTTAGTGCCGGTTACACTTCGCATCAACATACTGTAGAGCTCTGATCCAAGCCTTTTCTAATATAGAACAGGTCAAATCGCTTCAACAACAGGTTATCTGCCTGAATTTCACTCTCCCCATACTGGGAGACTAATTCTTTAACCGGAAGCTTCACATTTCTAAGGTTAACTTTAAGTCGATAGCAAGTAGCCTTCATACCCTGACGATAATCGCATGGAGATATGCTTACAGACGTCGAGCACTTTCGTTCGAACATCTTGATGAGGAGAGGCCAATTTCAAAAGCAATGGGCATAGGTACACTGCCAGTAGAGAAGAGAACTTCTCATCACTGTTGGCCAGCGCGAGCCTGAGCTCCACCTTATTTATCAAAGCGATCTCTGCCTCGCTCATAGCTGTTGGTGGCAAGTTGACAGGTAAGGGAACAACAGTGGGACGCACCTACAGATAGGGGGCATGACCAACTACACAGCTAACAAATATATAGTGCCACAAAAATTTATATTTTGATAACAAAAATGCTACGTTTGAAAGACACAATTCATAGTAGATATTCTTTTATTAAGGGTAGATTGCAGGATATTTGTAGGACACGAAGTAGAAAAAGCATCGCTCTTGCATGAGTAAGCAGAGGAGCATTCTGAACGCAACGGCCGGCCTGCATTATCTTTGCCGACTTTATAACAGATGACCACTCAGAAGAGAAAATCCGCAGAAATCTTTCTACTTTCTTTTCATGGTTTATTATAGTGCTTTAATTTTGTTTCTTTCAATCAGTTTTTCTGGCTGGCCTTGAAAGTCTATAGCATCCACACTTTGTTCTCACCTAATTTGGAAGGTGAATTACCCCCTGACACGGCTGACTCCATGTTGGAAATCATAGCCAGTTTTTTTTTTTTTTGGATTAAAACGGACGAGGCAACAACTGAACTACTACAACCTCCGACTTCATAGTAAGTACGAAAGTCAACCTGGTTGAATGTGGTTTTAATTTATGTGCTAGTTCGGTTCACAATTATTATATGAGTCATGCCCTACACGGACAACGGTCCGTTATTGTCCTGATCCTGCCCGATAAACAGACGCTAAGATAGCACAGGCATACCAATTTGAGCAATATTCACGAGATTCCGGTTGTTGAATTCGCCAGGCACCTGATTTTCGGCAAGAGGACGCCTATAAGAACCCTATTCAAACTTCATAGAGGCAGCTACTGCAAGTTCTACATTATCAGCTTGTTATTGTATCTAAATTCATAGCCGGAACGTGGCCTTCTTCAAATGTAGCGGATAATAAGTAAGTCCTTCTTTGTAACATCCACCTCATATCCACTCCGCGATGCCGCCTAATTGGCATCACAGCAATTGCCACCACCACAAAAGGAAACTTAACGCCGTTGCGCCTTGCCCTCTAACGGCGCTGCCGAATTAGGTTTATTATCGTGTGTCGGTAATTGCACATTCGGCCACGAATATTGGGGCACGGCACTAGCATATTTTGGACCACCCTCGCTTACAGTAAGCTGGAAATATTGTCGAGTAGCGCTTATTCACGGCATTCAACGCCTGAACAGTGTTGAGGTCGACTAAACAGCTCTATTCGTCCATTGACTACCTTCTGTCCCGTGATATTGTGTTTGATCTGGTGCATCATGGTCCGTCTATAATACTGGAGATGCGCCATGTCTACGACGCCGTCAGCTTATCCAATCACCGGTTCGTCGGGCTCGTTGTCCACTGTTGTGATGCCAGAAAATAGCGACGACGACAAGACGGCGGTCCGCCAGGGCCAGACAAAGCACCGCCAGTCGCTGTCGGCTCTGGCATCGACTCTGTCGGCTTCGTCATCCTTCTCTGGTGGCTTTAGCGATGACTACAGAGAACCAGCATCTGAATCAGCGTCGTCTGCTTCCACCAACAACTCAACTCACGCGTCCGCTTCTCGTTTCAAACATTATCACCGACCAACTGTCTCTGACAGTCCTGAACTGGTGGCGCTTTGCCAGCGCTTCGTCGATACTCGCGATGTCGACAGTTTGGCTCAGTTGGCCCGTAATCGCGGTCTTCCGCCCAGACTTCGCCAATATGCTTGGCCGCTGCTTTTATCTACACATCCCTATGCGGTGTCTCCTGGTATTGTCACCGAGTTCCCAAATAGGTTGAACTCGGTGGCTGGCGTCGACGTGTCTCTGACAAATGATTCCACGCCATCTACCACTTTAAATGTCGATGGAGACAACTCGGACGGGGTGGAAGCGATACCGTCTCGACGGATAAAAGGAGATATTTCGAGATATAGGAAGCGACTTCAAGCAAATAGGCAGATGACTATATCTTCTCGTGCATCTACCAACGGCTCGCTGTCTCATTTCAGCGGGAATCACCAAGGACACCAAGTTTATAACACATTGCTGTCCGCAAGCACTCCTACGTCTGCTGGATCTCCGGGGGAACCTGCCAATGGCGCAGATATGGCAGCTACAATTACATTAGAAAGTTATGACCCGGAGCTTGTGTCCAAATTTTTACAGGATTCATTAGAATCGCAACGGTACGACATCATTCAAGAGGCGATTGAGAAGTTTTTGGAGAAATGGGGATCTAGCATACCCTATGAGTCAGGGATGACTTGGACTGCATTTGCTCTGGCAGATTGGATTGACCCTGTCTATGAAATGGATGCGCGTCAGCAGCACAGCAGCAGCGATACTTCCAACAGCTCTGACCCCTCATCTCGAAACAGCACTCCTGAACTGGTTCCCATGGGAGTATGGCACGATGCTTTCTCCTTCACCACCATATTTGAACAGTTCATGCTGGTAATGTTCCACGCACCTCCTCTCGATGCCGACGGGCCATCAGGACCATGCGATTCGTCTTTTGCCCAGCGCATATCTTCATTCATCTCGGTGTTTCGAAAGCTTTTGCCAGACGTCAGCGACTATTTTGACGAAGAGGACGTTTTGGCAAGCATTGGCGGGGATGAATGGTTGCTTTGGTGGATCAAATGGATGGGTGCTAAAGTGTGGAATAAGCATGACTGGGCACGCGTCTGGGACATGTATTTGGGATGGAGACCAGTTGAAGTTGCGCTCGACAAGCCAGCACACAACGGAATGGGACTCGATCCTTTTACAGGACAAGTTGATAGTTCGGGCCTGAAAGTACTTGAACCTCATGATCAGCATCTCTTCGTGTGCTTGGCGATTCTCAAATCAAGGAGCAATACGTTGCTCGAGCTTGATCAGAGCGAAATCCGTCAGTTTCTGACCAGGCTCTCCCGCTGTCCAGATATGGAATCGATAGTGAGTGAAGCTGGCGAGGCGTGGCGATCTTGGCAGCGCGAAGAGCGCGAAGAGCGAATGTAACGATTAAATAACAATAGCAGTTATGACATGCATAGAATTATTATTTGAAAGCCATCTCAGAAGACGTAGACGACAAATAAATATATGAAAAAACAAAAGAGACGGAAACAGCAGTTAAAACGGCTACATTAGTAATAAACAATCAAGTTTCCAATGCTACTATTACCATGACAAGTACTATACAAATGCTTAAGGTTCTTCGACAGCAATGGCGCCAGCAGGCAACTCACCACCAGAATTCACCAGCACCGGTCCGTCTCCTTTATCAGCATACCAGTCTTCAGTAAGCATAGAGAAATCATGCTCCGTATTTTTGAGAATATTAGCCTTTTCCATAGCCCACTCTTGCGAAACATCTTCGAATCCAACTTCCCAGATCTTGTCTCTGAACTCCCGCAGCTGCTGCTCCGTCTGTTGGCGCTGTTCTTCTTGGGCCATCCACTCCATGTGTTTGAGATCGTCAGACGACGGCTCATAAATATGCCAAATTGTGTAATGGGGAAGCCCAACTACCGACAAGCCCATTCTCCGGCACATTTTACCAAATCCCTCGGTCTCCGCATGCTTTTGGAACGAAAATGCGGGAAAATGAGCTCCACTTCGAAACACCGAAGCCTTGGCGAGAATCGACACTCCGCCAATCCCGTCCAGCTCCATTTCCACTGTAGGGTCTCCGTACGGATCCCTCAGGTATGCTAAATGTGGACGCCAGGTCGCGTACTCAACATAACCCTCTACAATGACGGCATCCTCGTCTAATTCGTTGGCGAGCTGTATCGAAGTTTCGCTCTCTTGCCACGAGTTAAGATCATAGGGCTGCTCATTTCCGAGCCAGTCGGGCAATGGTCGCCATACGTTAGGAACGATCACATCTTTATCGTGGCTCATAAGGTCTTCTAAAATGGTAGCAGGCACCGTTTCCACGTCTGCATCACGCCAGTACACCCATGAATGGTAAGGCTTAAGTGCCACGGAGCACAGCCAATTTCTTGCCCTAGCCATGAGTTTTCGCCGTGGTCCCTGGGCTTCAAAACCATGGCGGTCTGAAAAGCCCTGGCCAATGGCCTGGCCGAAGTCTTTCTCGTAGATATCAATGGTACCAAACCTCTGACTGGGATCAGGATCCTCTTGGAGCGCTGCTAGATGGCTCTTAAGAAGACTCAAAGTATTATCCTTCGAATCAGACACCAAGAATGCCAGATCGATCAAGTTATGCGGATATGTCAGATTTTTCGTATGGCCAAAAAACATATCCAGATGGGCAGCTGCATCTCTCAGGGGCACTAAAAATAAAACTCGCTCGTTACGATTCCAGCCCTGACCTGATCCTCTAGAATGAGCCAGATCGTAGTGGAAGACCGTGTCGACACTTGGATCGTCCTTCATTTCAGCTGAACTGAGCGACAGACCAGGCACGGCAGGCCTTAAAGACGGGAACAATAACCACAACAGAACGACAGTCGGAATCGTCAGCAGGTACAACCACCTCCTTGTATTATGCCGCCAGTGAGCTTTCCGGGGCGCGCGAGGATGGAATTTTCCAAATGGCCCACCATAGTGGTCGTACTCAGACGCCTTGAAAGGCAGACTCATTGTCGACTACCGTGTGTGGAATGTCGACGAGCCCCTTCTCCCCTTTCGTTACCAGATGACCACAGTCGAAGAGACAAAAAAGGGCTGATACTGCACACCACTCGCAATACCTGAATTCAGCCAATCCACCTTCTGTCAGTAGAAGCCACCTCTAGCAAGACTTTTAGTAAGGGAAATCGCCGGTTACCACAGGGTTGACACGTAGGTGTCAAAATCGATCCGATCATCATTAACTGTTTACCCGGAAAGCCCCGAGTAGTGCGGCGCAGGGGCATCAATATCTTCGAACCATCCTGTGTTAATTTCCAGCACCTCAACATGCAGTGTTCACGTAAGTGTTTTGATTTTTGGTTTTAAGTTAGGTGCTAATTATAGTGTCAGGAAAGCCTGCAGAGCATCCTGTGGTATCCAAATATGGCCATGTTTACGAGAAATCGCTGTTGCTGGCCTATATCAAGGAAACTGGGAAGGATCCGGTAGCAGAAGAGCCGTTAGCTGAGGACGAAATAATTGAGATCAAGGACTCACAGGCTGATGCTACGGTGGTAGCACGACCTCCCACGTTCAATTCCATTCCAACACTTTTGTCTGCCTTGCAGACGGAATGGGATGCTTTAGTGCTCGAGAGCTTTGCTCTCAAGCAGCAGCTCATCAGAACTCGCCAGGAGCTTTCTTCTACTCTGTATATCAATGACGCAGCTGTGAGAGTTGCCGCCAGGCTTACGAAAGAGCGTGATGAGGCAAGAGCTGAGCTTGCAAAGCTCGCTGCCAGTTTGGGTCAATCTGCTCCCAGCTATACAGCAGACGCGTCCTCTGTTAGCAATGGTAGTTCGGCGGGAAATGCTGAGGTGCAGTCGTTGCCTGAGTCATATTTATCGGAAGTTAAAGCACATGCCAAAAATTTGGCGAAAGCTCGAAAAGCCACTCGGAAGGCACCTCCGCCACCTCGACTGGCGGATGCAGCGTATCTAAAGAGCATTGTATCTCAAGTGAAATCAAAACAGTTGTTTGGGTCTGTTTCCAAGATGGCACAGCATCCCAATTGTTCGCCTATTGTGACTGGAGGTGCAAAGTCCCAAGGAGGCTTTTTTTCTGTCCCATCCGCGGAATTGTCAGTTTCTTTTACGGCATCTGGCGTCATTACAAGTGCCAGTTGGTGGACTGATGAGGACGCTGTTGTTACTACAAAAGCAGGGACTTTGGAAGCATTCAATATTGATGGTGCTCAATTGTTCTCTATTCAAATTAACAGCAAGGCTGCTGCTACTGATGCTATAGTGTTGCCGTATAATGGGTTGGCAGTGGTCACAATTGGCAAGCTTGGTATATGGACTATAGTTGATCTCAATGGCAAGTTGGTATTGACGGAGAGCTCTATCGGTGTACCTATAACGGCGGTTGCTGTTCATCCAGACGGTGAATTTGTGGCGATCGGTCTCGAAGATTCTCGCATTTTACTGTACAAAATCACCGATAGCGTCTCCGAAGTTGCTGCAACTTTCACAGCACAGGGCGGTGAAATAACTTGCTTGGAGTTTGCAGAAAACGGTACCTGGTTAGCGGGTGCCTCTAGTGATGTTTTTGGAGAAGTTCAATTATGGAGCTTAGCAACAGCTGATGCTCTGCCGAGCTGCAAACTGGCTACTAAAGAACATATAAGATGTGTCAAATTTGACAAGACAACCCATTATATAGCTGCTGCTCTGACGACTGTGTTTGAAATCGCAGCTTACGACAAGGAGTCCCAAGAGTGGTCGTCACTTGGAACTCATAAAGCATCCGTTGTTGATATGGCGTGGGGGCCGGATGCACTCTGTCTAACGACCATCTCCCCAAAAGGCATTATCCAGATCTATTCATGATTTCATTTTACACAAATGTAATTTATAAGTTAGGCATGAAAATAGTGTCAAGGCGATTCTTTTTATCAACTAATAGAAAAGATCAAGCACATCAATATATATAATGTAAATTCATTTACTCATTCTGTAGCCGACAGCCTGGCCGATACAATTCTTGAAGACTTGCGGATAGTAGGTTTGGGCTTCGCATTTCTAGATTTCGAGACAGTCATCCCAGTATCTCTATCAGAGGCAACGGGGGCAGCTCGCGGTAACCGTCGTTTGGGCCCCTTTGACCTATGTTTGGTCATATGGGTAAGCGATATTTTGCCATCCGGCTTACCAAGATCGGCAGTGTCAAAAGTCTTGGCTTTCCTCACAGGGGTCGATGAGCGTGGTCCATTAAGTATCAACGATGACAGGTCATCTTCAAAAGTACGGCCTGACCGCGGCTTCGATTGTCGTTCGGCAGGGCTTGAGTCTATGGCGATTTGGCGTTGCGGGAGTCGAGGTACTCGATTTTCATCTTCGTCTCGAATGGGGCTTTGATTTTCTCTGCGAGGTGAAAGTGCTGTTTTTGCAGCCAGCAATGTTTCCTTGACTACATCGGGCGCCTGGTACTGTACAGTATTGGACCTTCGAAGACCTGCCATTGCCTTTGTTAAGGTCTCTTTCGCTTCGTCTGGCCGTTCAAGACGGACAGGTGAAGTTGATCGCAGGCTTTGCAGCCGTTCTAAAGCCTCTACCTTGGGCTTTTCCGCCAGTGGAGGAGGCGGAGGCTTTTTGAGCTCGACAAGCAGCCTCGGATTGGTAATTTCCTGCGAAGAGATGGTCTTTGGACTATCCGTGACTGTGATTTTAGATGCCTCCACCATTCTTGGACTCGCAAGCAGTCTGCCGGAGCTACTTGTTGGCGAGTTTACAACAGTCGGTCTTTTAGGAAGATTTGGTTTGGTCTCCTTCTCAATGTCATAGAGATTACCCGAAGAACGGCTTCCGACCAACTTCTCAGTTGAGATCGCAGGTTTGTTTGCCGGCCTTGGGGGCTTTACCGGCGGCTTGCTCTCCGCATCATGCTCTAAGGGAGAAGCTAAAGATGTCGCCCGGTACGTCGCATCATGAATTGAAGTGCCATAAGTGAGTGCAGCTGTCCCAACTCTTGAACTCTCAGATACTATGTTGTTTAATGGGAATCCCTTGGACATGCGGGGAGGAAGTATAGGCTTCGGAGAGCCATGGAGCGTTGGCGAGTTGAAAGACTTTGGTGGTGATTGCCTCATGGTAAGCGTACTACTGCGCACCAGCTGTTGTTCAGGTGTATTAGAAGGACTTGCTCCGTTTCGCCTTATGGCACTTTCTAACCAAGAGGTCTGACGAGTAGGGCTTAGACGACGAGAGTCCGAGTGTGGCAATTGTGGAGACGGAATTCTATCACTATTGGAATCTCGCGACAGATTAGCCAGAGGGTGAGTGGGCCCAGGAGACAGGTTAAATCTTTCCGGTGTGCCAAACCGATCGGGTGATCGATCTCTGGGAACCGGAATAGCATGTGCTGCTATCTTTGGCACCGGATTGATGAGAGGGATTTCAAGCTCTTTTTCAGGAGAGGCTGGGAGTGACCTACCCGATTGCCTCATGGATGCAGCGGGCGACAGTTGGGTGGTAAGCTGGGTTGGACTCCTACCACCGGTACCTTCCCTCTTCAGTAGAGCACTCTGCACAAAGCCGTATCCACTCTTAGTGTTGCTTCTAGCTAACGACGAAGCAGTAGGTGAAGGAGACCTCGGCGTTTTGAACTGCAACGGACTAGATGTTGCCGAGCTACTCAGCACTGGAGTTGCAGTATCGTCTAGATAGACGGAACGCTGACCTTGTGGAGTTGACGAGACGTGAGTGACATCATTCTCTTTAGATGAATGCGATGTTGAAACAGGACCCGCACGACTCAAACCAGGAAAAAGCTTTGGTGACAATGCAACTGACGGGTTGTTTTCACGCGCAGATGGAGAAAGCACGCGATTGTCTGAACCCACCGGTAACCGTTGATTCGGCACTGAAGAACTCGCAAACTTGACAGAAGAACGCTCCAAGGAAGATGAACCAGCATCCCTCCAAGAGCTATCACGGTCGAGTGGCTTCGTAGACGATACCAGCGCTGCTGGCGGGGTATTTGGCGTATTGGTGTCCATGAGAAATGGCTGGTTCTTTGATACAGACAAATTTCGTGGCTTGGGTGCTATCGGTGGTTTTGATGCACTACCAAAGCTGTCTGATTGCAGGCCATATGACTTGGTGGCTTTTCCAGTGCCATTCCTGGCAGCGTCTGAGAGAGCTTCAACGCCGACGCCTCGTGACGCAGCATCCTTGACACTGGGTCTAAAGTCCTCAGCAGTGGAAGTGCCAGAAAAAAGCGAAAGCGTCTTTGTGGGACCAACCAGTGCTTCTATGGTATCGGCTATTTCTTGCTCTTTTGTCTTCGAGGAAGCAGGACTGGGCGGGACATTAATTGAGACATTCGAGTTGAGAGATTTGGCCCGCTCAGCACGAAGGGCGGCCCGTCGTCGACGTCCCTCTTCAATCTCGAGCTCCAATTGTCGCGCACGCAGCTCATCCTCACGACCCGTCTTCTCGTCAAGCTGACGAATTCGCATCAAAAAGTCATTGACTTCAGAAGTTTCCGATTGAGCATCCATTGTAGATCAAGCCAGGGGTTAACTATTGTACAGTGAAAAAGGGAGGGGGGTCTTTACACGCCGTCCGCACAGCGTGCGCGAAGTGGGTCAGATGTTATCAGCGAGTAGCGACTGTTGCCAGGACCACTATGGCAGATACTGGACAGCCCAAACTTGTCGTTCTGAGCAATCACTTAGTGAAACTCGTCAAATAAAGTCTAAAACAAAACAATAGAAATAGGCATCTGCCCAAACCCTAGTATAGATATCATGCGTAGCAGCACTGACATATTAATAGTAACGAACTGTGCCAGAAGAGACCCGCGACACAATATTGACATTCAATTGAAGCGATCAGCACGTATTTGGCTTTGTGGACATACTCGATTAGTTGTTTCTGTGATACCCATGACAAAAAAATACGGAAAAGCGAACATGACCTACGCTGTCGGTTGAAATGCATGTTTCGAGTAAAGCGAGTCAAAAACAAGCCACTTTATTGAACCAAGGCCGTCCTAGGCTCTAATTAATTATAGCGAATTATTCAGTCGCCTGGATTTTGTGGTGAGAGATCTTCAGGGCAGCATGTGGTGTGCATGCAGAACAGAGGCAGATCGTTGATATTGCATATGCGTGGCTGTCAATTATTTCACGGCTAAAATTAACTATTTATCCATGTAAGAACGTGGATAACCACTTTGCCAGAAAGAATACATGTGGACTATAATCTAAAAAGAGATGAAATAGCATCTCATATAGTATAACATGTTGGGGTGGGGGGACGCAGCCGGGACGGGCAGCAGAAGAGAGCCAGGAGTTGCACAATTCACCTAAAGTTGAGTTCATGCAGCAACATTAACGTTATACGTAAAGCCACCGAGTCATATATCACCAGGACAAAATAACCCTGCCGATGCTTCTCTGTCATGGAGCTTTACGGTGAATCTCCACAATTTCCCTGGACACGCAGAACTGCGCCTCTGTCAAACTTCACAGGCAGCTCAAATACATACAGTCTAGAAACACCCAGCATCGAGCCATACAGGCCAACATTGCTCCAGAGGAGTCCACTCGGCGACGATGATAGCAGCACCAGCGAGAGCAGCACCAAATGGGCTAGCAGTATACATCACAGCAGCATATACCCGAGTAACAGACAATTAAAAAGGCGGGCTGACGATATAAGCGCAACAGAGTATCCATCGTATGAGTCCAAAAGTCAAAATACACTTAGCCACAGGCATCGACGCAGCAACGTACCAGTTGAGACGGGGTCTACAGATACTGGCACAACCACAGCTTGCCACTTTCACGATCCTCTTGTCATAAATTCTACCATCACCAGCGGGTCGCTGATAACGTCGAGATGCCAGGGACCAGCAGGTCAAGGTGTGGTGAGCAGCATAGAACAATCGCCAACACCGACAAACGATCTAAACACCAGCACGTACGCTCCCCAAGCATCTGTGCCTGTTGTTGACGCCAATTCAGAACCACAGCAAGAAGTCACCACTCGCACAATTGTGGTGTCAGTAGCAAGTTCAGTAGCAGGCATAGCAGTTATTGCAGTGGCACTTCTGTACCTACTTGCGCGAAGACATCATAGCAAGCACAAGCTCGGAATGAAAGACTGTCCCGACGCAGCCGGCAAGCGAGCACCTGTTTTACCACAAACAGGCAACTCTGGATATCAAGCTCATAGCAACAGAGCATATTGGGGAGCCACATTCGAATATGGAAAAGCGCTGGTAAAAGAAGCAAAGCTTAAAGTATTTGGAATAGTTCATGGAGTTGCCAGATACAGCCGGTTAGGCCAGGCCGACAGTAGCTATCCGGAGCGCAAGAATGGCACTATAAACAAGCAAAGTATTCGCAGGCTGTCTGGTTCAGTAGTTTACAAAGGATCACTACTGCCAGCGCCAACGCATCGCTCGGGGAATGTCACATACAGCGCGTTCTATCAGCATTCAGACTGCCATCCGAACGAATCCGACAGCAGTCGTGTAGTACGGCAAGACCCAAACCAACTATGTGAGAACAGCGGACTGTACAGCCGGGATTTGCAAGAATTCCTGGCCGAAGCACGGCCCATCTCTCGAAGCAGGTTCACAGAGACTGGCAGTTTATAACAATGCAAATAATTGACATGCTAGACCACTACAAACGCCTTGACCTCGAGAATGAACTTGCCCTCCTTGTACTGCTCACGCTCCTCGTGGGCCTTGACGTAGGTCCAGCCCACATTAGTGGCACAGGTCTTGCAATATATGTCCTGGACAACATATACTCCCGTGATCATCTCCCTTTGTTGTAGCGCGGATCTGTCTACATTAACGCTAGCGGTTAGATCAACTTCCAACAACACAGGCACGACACCACTTACACATTTTCAAACAAATACGCGTCGCCAAGACGACCCCGAAAGCTCTAATGTTAGCGTTATACCCAGCACCCTTCATGGTGGCCTACCTTGGATATGATGTCGTCGAATATGGCGAGGTGGGTGTTGCAATTCTTGCAACCAAATACCCGCGAGCCCTCCAGATAGTGTTTGAACAGAACGCCCATCCGGAGCAAAATGAAACGGTCAGTACGCTAGTCGTGATTCGGTGGTGATATCGTGGATATGGTGGGTCGTAGGTTGGTTGGTGAGCAAGGGTGGTACCAGATATTTATACTGGATACCCCAGCCGTTAATTATCGGGTGCATATCCCGTGCGTCATTTCTGCAGCTGAGTACGATAAGATGCGGACTCCACTATGGTAGAATAGGACTGTATAAGCAGAAAGTCAACAGCCGATTCGCAGTTCCAGGAACTGTTATGGATACTCTATGCTGCTTTTTTGGACTTGCCTTGCTTTTATCATCATCATTGTTTTGTTTGGCACCTATTTTGCAGCTGTCTACACAACGGCACTCACTACACTAGACACGCAGAACTAGAGATGCACTAAATATTTCAGATCCGACACTCAGTACAAACAGAAAGCTCAATGAATATGTTTTTTCGAATAAGCTCTTTTTTTTCCAACAACGTGCTCTGCCTGTAGTTCCCCGACTGTTCTCGATCTACTACGACTCTTTCATAATGGTTGCACGCTGCAATGCTCACAAATGGTTACAAACCGCACCCAAGATTACAAATGGTTACAACGCTCGTAATGCTTCACAACTTGCCCATCATGACAGGATCAAACATCGTTGTTCCGGCGGTCTTTCTCCAGCTCCAGCTGCTGGTACAATAAATACAGAGCCCGCTCGCTGGCAGCAGGGGTGCCACGGATCGTGAATAGCCGCTCGCTGGAAGTGTCGTCCGCCTTCGAGATTGAGATGCGAGCTCCGCTGTCTCTACGGATCTCCTGGATCTTGGTTCCCCGCTTCCCAATGATGCAGCCCACCATATCTGCTGGCAGCGATATCTCCTGGTACGTCTCTTGGCCATCTGCAGCATCTGGAGGGTGTACTGGACGAGACGTCGACCCGCGAGGGAAATTGATGCCAATATAGGCGCTTTCATTAACAGTCGCCCGCAGCTGAGGCACGTACAGAATGACGCCTCTGGCCTTGTCGGCGTCGTCCAGTAGGCACCTGCCAACTTCCAGCACCGCCAGCTCAATTGCAGCAGGAGTTCCGAGGATCTCCACTACTCGCTCGGTGGACTGAGGCAGCATTTCCTTGGACGCTATCATGCGCACCTGGGTGGCTTCCTGGATAGACTTGATTTTGGTGCCCTGTCTGCCAATGATTGAGCCCATCTGTTGATGGGGAACCAGCAGTCTGATGGTTGCGACGTCCACGGCTTGTCCAGCCTGACCCACCGCCTGGCCTGCCGATTGGCCTGCAATCTGGCCAGACTGGCTTGACTGGCCCAGCTGGCTTGACTGGACCCCGAATTGGCCTGCCTGGGCCGCCTCCACCAGCCGGTGAGCAGACATGCCATACGCCTGGCTGACACTGCCCAGAGGCCCTGCGATGGTCAGCACCCGGTTGTAGATGCCAGGTACCGGCTTTGTCACGCCTGCCTTGACGCCAGTCTGTTCGCGAAGCTCGCTGACATTGCGACCCTCCTTGCCAATAATGGCCCCTGCCTCTTTTGTCGACACCAGCGACCGGATGGTTATGGACTGGTCGTCTCCATCGCCATCGCTGCTGAGCGGTGAGTCCAGGGACAACGGTTGCAACGCATCCGCGACCGGATCAATGATGGTGTCTGGGTCGGGCACCGTGGACCCGGCTATTTCGTCGGCCATTATGACACACTTTGTTGGGTGGGAATCGTCAGCCAAGGTTGACTGCTGTGTGGTGGCCTGAGCAAAAGCAACAGCCCTGAAGATGGATTGACTAGATAGTGCCAGCAATTGTAATGGCAGCGGCAGCAGCAGTGACGGTGGTGATGGTGGTGGCAGTAGCTTGATGGATGTGGAATAACGGAAAAACCTGATCTTGTCTGACGATCTGGTGCAAACTAGATGACATGCTGACAACCTCCTTTTAGTATGGTGGACAAAAGCGTCTAGCGCCTCTTGCTAGGTTAGGGCCCTCTGGAGAATAGAGGTGATGATTGTCGATGCCAGACAAAAAAAATCACCCAGAAAAATAAATACACAGCAATTATTAACTCCCAATGCAGACAGCCGCGTCAGCCTGATGACTGGCCGGCCCTCGAGCGCCGCGAACGCCAGCAATCCTGTCTCCACCAGCAGCCCAGCACCAGCAGAAACCCCACAGAGGGGGTTTGTGACCAGTCGGTACACAGCGGGAGCTGTGTTGTATCTCCGGCTACACCAGCACTGGAATAACTCGGCCAATTTCAGGGGAATCACGCCTGAAGGAATGTGCATGCGCATGCATGCATATACCGATTCTGCCAGCAGATCGGTGCAGATGTCGTCCCAAACGGTTATGCAGCACGTCAAAACATGTAGCAAAACGCATTGCCGGGGAATTGACGACGAGACAGCACTGCCAGCGTCAATCTCCAAGTGCAGAAAACCTCTTGATCAATTATGAAGCAGATCTGTCGTGAGAAACCTCCGGGAAAATGCGTCGCCAAACTATCGTCCGATCTGCACAAACACTCAATTAAAAAAGCCGGCAAACGTTTTCAGGAAAACGCCAGTCTTTCGTAAAGAAAACGTCGCCAGCGATTATTCCGGCATAAAATTTCTGGTCAGGTAACCAGGGCCACGCGATACCCGCTGCGAGTACCATCAGCTCGATTGCCCTGGACGAGCAGCAACAGGGACCAATATTTACAGTTACAGCTCCACCAGATTCTTTAGAGTATAAGACACCAGCACCGCCAGCGAAAGTATCAGCACAGAGTACTGGGCAATCAAGTATGCCGCTAGACAATCCATCTCCAGATGCTCGTCTGGGGGAGAGAACATAGCGGTGATGTACAGCTGCGACGTAGCAGTTGGTGTGCCGCTGGTCACCACAATGACAAAAATGGCCATTGAATCCTGTTTAGTTAGCCATCCTATCTCCAATAGCTTCGACACCCATGCCACAGCAATAATTGGAAGTACCGCCAGTTTGAGAATAGTCATCAACACTACACTTTTCCAGAACCCCTTAGGAAGCTGTGCCAGCTGCAGCCGGGCCATTGTGGCTCCTAGCATACTGAGACCCATTGGAACACTAGCCGCTCCTACGAACGACGTAAAGTCCATCACAAAGTCGAGAACCGGTCTTCCATCGGGTGCTAGATGAACGCTGGAATCGCTCGTGGTGCTGTCTACATAAAACAGCTGTCGAACAGCAGGAATCATCGTTATGGTCATTGAAATTATGAGCGCCAGACTCGGTGGCCGCGAGAACTCCTTGACAAATGTCCATACATGCCTCAGAAATATTTTATTCCTTGTTGCAGGCCCAGCTAGTACTCCTGAGTCGCTGTCGTCGACTGAATCATGCACCAACTGACGATCCTGTACTGCTTCCTGGTGCAGTGGCAGTATTTGCATATCTGCCATGTCATCCACGTCATCCGTGTCATATCCTGCACCGTCTTCGTTAGTTCGGCTATACGACCGTATTACGTCCTGCATTGTCTCGGGGGCGCTGTGCACGCTACCCACTGCCGCTGCTGCTCCGCTGACGGTGAGACTTAAAGGGACTGTCTGCTGAAAAATGTCCTGTGACAACTGCTCACCCGTCCGCACTCGGGGTGAAACAAGACTTGTACGCCTGCGACTAGCACGGTCTCTTGAGCCCGATAGTTGACGAGTTGTTGCCGAGTTAGGGGTGATGGCAACAGAATCTGGCCCCATCCTGGGTTTTTCGGGTCGCTTTCTGTCGACACTCTTGTGACTTTCATTCTTGAACCATCTTATTGCTTCTTTGAAGCCGTCGACGCTGATTACTGGTTTGGTGGGCTCGTGACGATACGGATCATCCATGTGGTTGAAGTCACCGGCAATCATGCGAAACCCACCCAGATTGAATACGCATATGAGGAATACAACCGCGAATATCACACAGTAAGCAGTTCCCTGCTGGCCAGCATTGCTGCTGAATAGTACGCCGCTGGCCAGCGAAGTGACATATGCTATGGGCAGGTCAGAACAGTTGTTGAAAGCTGACGCAGCCATCACTCCACCAAAATATGACTTTGGAGTTGGGGTAGAAAACCTCACAATAAGCCCAAACACGAGCCCAATACCTGTAAACAAGAACGCAGTCAACGCTATCACTCCAATTATCTTGATTTCCGAGTCGTCTAGACATGTCACAACATTGTTGAAGATCAAACAGGGAATGAGGAAGTTGATAATAAGTAATGAAAGCTTTTGACACACCTCAACCGTGAAAATTTCTTGTTAGTGACTGATAGGCAAAAAAATCTTGTCTCACTTTTTTTCGCTAGAAGAAATCCTACTCCACAGTTCAAAAAGATCTTGAAAAGAGGCTTCACCGACATGTAAATGGCCTCCCCAATGCCAACCATTGCACATTGTCTCTTGTGACCTGCCTGATTAGAACTATACAGCAATTAGACCTTCCAGAAAATAATAAACAAATGAAAATACTGTAACAGTAGTCTATTGGACACGAATCACTAGCAGTATAGTGAAGCAGTCGGACTCAAATAGATCGATAATGTCATAGGAATAGCCGTGCGATATCGGTCCGGTACTCCGTTATCAAGCTGCATCCACGGAATAGTTCTGTGTGCAAGCACTCACGACAAAGTGATGACCAAACAAATTTTGGATTGGCCAGGCTTACTGGTTATAAATTGGTCTCTTTGAATTGGATGTTCGGCTATGGTCCTTGGGTATAGTTTGACAATTCCTGGTTCCTAATGATGACAGCCGACAGCGGCAGTCTCAGCGGCTGCTTCAGTAGCCGTGCCATCATCAACTTTCACCTAGTTATCTATTGCATCTGAAAGCATTCGACCAGAAAAGTGTTGCTGCAAACATCATTCTATCGAGCATCTAGCTCGTCAGCACGAAGCTGTCTGGGACTGACTTGTTTGACGACGCTCGACAGGAGGCTGTATAGCAGTCGCCAATATCCGTGGCTGTCTTCTTCCAGCTCTGGTGGTCACAACAACTGGTTGATCCGCTGGTACCTGAACTGGCTCCGAGTGCCTCGTCGAGGTCGTCGAAAGAAGAGATTCTCAAGATTCATCCGGTTGTCTGCAATAAACCGTTTTCGCATAATGTCCGACTATGGCAGGCCATTGCCATCTGCATGGACTCAGCGTCGCGATCGCGTGTTCACATACATCAAACAGAAATCCACTGCCACGCTGGCTAACTTCCCCTCGACTGTATATTCCTCTGGTCCTCAATCGGTCGGGGTTCTTCCTGGGACTGCTGATCCAGATGATGACCATTTGGCCTACAAGCTTGCTGATCTGTCGACAAGTTCAGCCCCTGTGAACGCCCCATTCAGAGATGAGAACCTTGTTTTGTATCCGTCGTATTGCAGACAGCTTTCAAAGGATACGTGGTCATTGGATATTCGTGGTCAGCTATATCTTCCGGGTGTCAACAACCGTAAAAACCGTATATTAGCAGGGCTGCTACGTCAGGCTACAGGAGTCGGAAACAGCGACACTACGAGTGATGGTTCGTTTGAAAATGTTGAAGCTGAACTGGCTGACGCCAAGTTAATTGAAAAGGAAATGCAGCTCATAGACCTGTCTGATGGCGAAAACGTGCCTGCCAGTGCCCATCGAACCTCGTCTTCTTTGTCATCAACTTCTGATGAGTCTGTTTTCAGGGAGAGACTAGCCTCCCTTATGATTCGAGGTGCTCAGAACCGTCAGCTCCAAATTACAGTTGGCGCTGAATATCGAGTTGGAGATGACCATATTTGCCAGACAACCACAAACACGCTGTCCACTGGCCGGTTTTTAGTCAGATTAAACGTGCCATATCGGCCTTCCTTTGTCCAAGTGTGGGCAAGCGATGAAGTCACTGCTTCGATACAGCCAATTCACATGGATGACACAGGCATTTCTGTTATCAGCGACATCGACGACACTATTAAACATACTGGTATCACTGGTGAGAAAAGACAGATTCTGCGCAATGTTTTGTTGCGAAATTATCAGGATATCTCTATTGACGGGGTCTCCAATTGGTATCAAAGCCTTCATCGGCGGGGAGTGCAGTTTCATTATGTTTCAAACTCGCCCTGGCAACTTTATTCGGTCATTGAGAGGTATCTGGAGTCTGCCAATTTCCCTCTTGGCTCTATTCATCTGAAGCAGTACAGCGGGCTTATAAATGGCCTTTTTGAACCATCCTCGGAAAAGAAACGAAACACTTTGCATAATATCGTCCGTGATTTTCCGAATAGAAAATTCATTTTGGTAGGCGATTCGGGTGAGGGGGATTTGGAGGCTTATTATGATTTGGCTGCCCAATATCCCAAGCAAGTCATTGCTGTATATATCCGAGATGTTACTCTCCCTACTGATGACAGGACTTTGTTGGATAACATTTCTGCCACCGGATATATCCCTCGACCTGACGAGATAGACGATTATTTGGATCGTTCGAATCGTCGATCTCGCAGGAGACCCCAGAGTCCGTCGAAAAGTAGACCCTCAGCATCAGCTCCAAATCTGATTGATTTGGATGGTCCGTCGGATTCTTCTGTTGCGCCTCCAGTACTTCCCCCGCGACCGGATGCAAAGCGGCCTCCACCTATCCCACAAAAGCCTTCTCGCCTGAGAACCCCTGCAGATACCGGGCATGCCTCAGTTTCTAACGAAAAAACTACAAGAGACATTGCTCCTGTGCTTCCTCCACGTCCGAGTCGATCAGCCGATGAAGTAATCATGATGCCGTCTTCTCAAAATGACTATGGGCAGTATGATATCTTGGACAAAAAGGTTGAGAACTGGAAAGCGAGAGTGACGAAAGCTCGTTGTGGGCTACCTCCTGGGGTCCGGTTGCGTATGTGGAGAACTGGGAATGACTTGGCCAATGAATCACTGCTAATGGTTGACGATTATTTAAACCAACGCTGAAACACAGCCTTATTTATAACCGACTACTAGATCAATTTGATATATTTATGATCAAGATTTTGTTGTATTTCATTTTACTAGAATATTTGTAAGTTTCGCCTGCCGAGATATAGAATGTAGTATAGATCAAAACACCGAGGCGGCTCCGATCGTGCATCACCCCGCATTTTCATACCTTTCACAGCTTTCATCAACTTCAGCTGTTTCTATGTCTGCCATCAGAGCGTCAGCTTCCTTGGTGGTCATCACTCCCTGTAATCATGTGCTGCTGATGCTACGACCGAAGAAGGGTACATACCCGCAGGCACATGTGTTCCCTGGTGGAAAGCTCGATGCTACGGATCCCAGTCTTGCATATTGTGCTCTGCGTGAAACATACGAGGAGACTGGACTCTTGATATCGCCAAATGGCACGTTGCCCCCAGTTGTCCACGAGAGAAACAGATTTCCAACTTATAATGAGGCGATCAAGAGTCTAAGTGGCATTGATCCGCTTACTCTGGACTGGAGTAACAATGGTGGGTTACGCAATCTGTCAGAGTGGACGACGCCTACTCAAATGCAAAAATATAGATTTGTCACCCAGTTTTTTGTATACTTGGCTCCAGCAAAGTTAGACATATCAAAAGTTGCATCAAATAGAGAAGTGGAGAAAATTGAATGGAGGACACCTCAGTCTGCTTTGGCGGAGTTTGAAAGTGGTCACATCTCATTTATGCCTCCTCAATTCTATATCTTGACGTCGCTGCTCGAGAATGGTGTGGATGGTACAGTTAGAAGCATCGGCAACAGAAAGTTTGCTCCCAGGCTCCTTCAAAAATTCCCTGATGGAAGAGTGCACTTGGACTGGGGGCTTGGAGAAAGCGGCATCTTGTCGTACAGCAAGGAGGGGTTGATATCAGGCATTGAATACATACGATCGCAGCCGAAACTTTAGAATGCAATGATGTTATGTTGTGGTTACTTGAAATGCAGTTACGGCTTTTGAGTTACAGTTTCAATTATTAGTATGAAATCGAGTGTCGTCAAGTTCGACATTATCTTCTTATAGTAATGCAGTTTCTAATAAATACGAGCCATCGTCGGCAGCCTTTGGACGCGAGATTTCGTATCCCAATACCAGACCGTCCGAATATACAAGATTGATGCGATGCTTGCATCTCTGGCTCTGGTTATGCACTGGACTGACTGCTAGTCCCACCAAGACTCTCAAGTAGCTGCCGTCAAATAGAAATTTCTCAACGTCTGGGAAAGCGTATTCCTGTCGCATGCAATAGATACCTTTGTATCTGGTGAGTCGGAAGATTGCCACCGCCCCAATGCCTGATGCTACTATCACCGCTGCCAGTGGCCGTATAATATGGACGATGTTCAGTCGATCGAAGTAAACTTCATCAGACCCGTAGGGACTCTCCCAGTTAAACACGTTGGCGCGTGCTGCGTTGCAGAAGAAGTCTTCAGACTGGCAGAGATATAGGCTCTTTTTCGTGGTGACCACAAACAGCTTGTCCCGGAATGGTGAGTCTACCATAGTCAGCGGCTCTTGTTGATGCTTCCCAATATATGCCTTGATCTTTTCATCTTTCTTTTGGCATAGCGGCAGACTGTAATGCGGTTGCATGGACATGGTCGACCAAATGGAATGGCGAAGGTGTTGGATGAGCTTTGTATCGATATCGTAAGTAGAGAATCGAACGCTCGGATGCAAGTTTCCTTTTTCCTGTAGGACGTCGGCCAGATCTTTGCCAAATAGTTTTGAGTTTTCCTTGTTGATGGACTTGATAATTGCCTCCTCATTGAGCCACTTGTTTCCGGTAGCTTCAAAAAGCGACTTGACCATCTTGACATCCTTCTCGTATACTGCGTTTATAGACCAGCCCTCCTGCAGGAGATGTTCCTCGAAACACAATGCAACTGGCTGAAAGTCCACAGCTCCAGGTGAATCGCCGTCGCCCTCAGAATTGGTCGTTATCATGTCGTCCATTTCTTGTCGAGCTCCCCGTCGTACATCGTCCAGTGAAATTACAGCCGAATCTCCAAAATCATCATCAAAAGCGTCATCTTCGGAATTCTCATCAGCCGATATGTACGCTGATGAAGACTCCGATTGCTGAGTATGGAATGACATCTCCCACAGCGCAACCTGTCCAGAAATTGATATGCATGCAACATAGAATCTGTCGGGGTCGTCGCTAGAGATTTCCATGAACTGCACGTCAGGAATATTGTGGTCCATTGTAGGCGAGGCGAGTCGGGGTGCCTCGTGCGCAGTGTCCAAATAGTGCCCCACGTCAAACACCGTGACAACGCAGCTGTTATCTGATACAGCTAACAGCCTTCGTTTGTTGTGGACATCAATTCCCCAGGCAGACTTCTGTACCGTTAAAGATACCAGCGGTGGTACCTCGTCCAATGTATAATGTGACCAGTGTCGTCCAGAATCATCGTACAGTCGCTTTTTACCAGACGAAACAGCTATGCTATATAGATCTTCCACGTGCCATAGCAGAACACGACCATCGTCTCCTGCAGCCACGAGGACCTCACGGTCGTCAAGCAGACAGCACTTGAGCAGATTAATACCGTGAGGATATGCGGGCCAATTGGCACCTCTCACCATTCTAGGCGACGTCACAGAAGGCTTCGTCTCGATATAAAAACAATGGACAGCAGCGGGGGTGCCTTTCTCTGGATCATACAGATGAACGTATATCTGAGAGTGATTAGCAATAAACATCATAGCCCTTGTGTTGCTGCCCTCTGCGATGTTGTTTCGAAATTTCGGCAGCTCTTCTAACGCCAGCTCGGTAGCACCCACAAAGTCCAGCACCAAACTATCGGCAAATATCTGAGCTGGCTGTCTTCCCGGAACGGTATCCTTAACTTCCCATGCCTGGGTCCCCATGAGTCGCGACCTGGGTACGTCTCCATGGTCATCGTCCTGATCTCCGTGGGTATCATTATCTGCGTGTGCTTCTTCTTCTACCACTACTATGCTGAGTTGCTCTTCAAATTCCGGGTCGTCACTGGACTCTGTACGCCCTGACGCATCCCAGAGCCCATTTGTGGCCATAACTGATGAAGTCAGGAGCAGCCTCGCGAACTGTGGAACGCATTATCTAGCTGCCGGACTTGGCTGCAGTAGAGCCACGTACTATAGACGTGCAGTACACCTGCAGTACAGACCTGCGACACACATATGTATAATACAGATTTGCAAATACAGATGTCCAATCCACAACACTGGGAACCAAAAAAAAAAAAAATAGAAATAGCAAAGCGAAAAAAATGCAAGATCACCAAACATTATAGATTGCCGTCTAATTGTAGAACTTCGGAGAGTACCACGGCAGCGTGAGGAGCTCGGGTCTTCGATGTGGAGGGCCATTGTCGTGGGCTATTTGTGGTCCTAATGATCGTAGTTTAGTGTAGAAAGCGTGGTGGTGTGAATCAGGCAGATGGGCAGGCAGAGGCAGCTGGGTCCAGCTTCCAAAGTTGAAGTTGAAATCAGTGGACGGAGCACGCTCGAACACCAAGTAGTTGAACGTGATGCCTCGTTTGATAGAAACAGATGGCTCAAGAATCTCGAGTGTTATAGGAGTGGGCCCACTAGTTGATATGTCTATGGGTCCGATGCAAATGTTCATGGAAGTGGGATCCTGGTTGTGCTGGGCAGCTTCGTGCCACCTGTATCCAGGGAACTCTGTAAAGAACGACTGAATACCTCCTACTCGCGACTTGTGGTAAGTCTTGTCCACCCGAACTTGGATTCTGATGAGCTGGTAGACAGAATGGGCACGCAAGTTGAGTACAAGTCTGTATCTGCCAGGCGACAGCACTCCAAAGCACCGAATGTGCAGATACACGACGTTGGCAGCATGCATTGCGATCCAGCCCGGATTCGCGTCGCTATTCGCTAGCTCGCGCCAGGGACCTCGCGAAGATGGAATGGATTTGGCATGGTCTAGCGTCCACAGCCCATCTGCAGTCCATTCGATATCGTTGGGCCCAATAAACCAGTGATAGCGCGACATCAGAAACAGCATCGACGTCCACATGGATCGGTCCATGAACGTGCTGGAACCCGCAGGAAGCTCGTCTTGGCCGCATCCCAGGCGCACACACATGAGACTATCCTTCCAGCGCTCCTCGATACGCTGGATTGCATCTACACACCATTTTCCATAGCCGATCCTGACATACTGGCGAGCTATATCATCACAGACCAACAACAGCCGACGACACGTCTGTGCTACAGCCAAGAACGATTGGGATGGCACATATACAAGGCGGTGGTTGTCTTGTGGATCTGGCTCGTCTACAAGTTCCAATATCCTGGCAATGACTTCGTCAGGCAGCTCTAGCAGTGCCATGTTGGTGGCTAGGGCGGTATGTCGATACTCTGTATGGCTGACAGCATCTAATGTGGGGAACTTGTGCAGGTAGTGACATGTTGGCAAAAACATCAGTCTCGCTCAATGTTTTGAATGGGTTTCATCATTTGTGATTTTCAAGACTCAATTGACTAATTATGTATAGCTAGACAATCCAGGCATAAACATTATGAGTTGCTTATGCTGTGTATTTTGGTATCGCATGAACAATGACAACCCAGCGAGACACGGCTGACCTTCTCAGTCGACAGAATGGCACCCATATAGAAACAGCAGCCATATTCTTGAACAAAGCCTTTGTTAAAGGATCGAACGAGAAAAGCAGTAAATTGGGTCGACAACCATCCAAGCAAGCCCATCAAAGCGTTGCCGATCCGCAAATGGACGTCCCAATTAGTGACCAGAACGCTTCGGAGGAGCATCTAGAAACTTAGCCGCATCGAATGTTCTGGGTATAAATTCAACGTCTCACTCCCGCAAGAACTATCTTAACAACGAACAATCAAGAACAATCAACATGTCTGCAACTGCTGAAGGTAGGTGTCGATATGGGATGACAGCGAATGAGGGCTAACCGTAGTTCTGTGGGCGCAGCGAGCCAACGAAAAGACTCCTGAGAAGAACATTGTGTACCTGACTATCAACGTGCGCGATCTCCAGAAACCCAAGGTGGATCTGACGTCCAGCGCACTGAAGTTCGAAGGTGTATCGGACGACGATAAAAAGACATATAGTGTCGACATTGAGTTCTTTGATGAAGTGGATGTCGAGAACTCGAAGCAGCATTTGACTGATCGAGGGGTGTTTTTAGTGCTGCGCAAGAAAACGGCCCAAGCAGAGTACTGGCCTCGACTGACCAAGGACAAGAAGAAGCACCCATTGATCAGAACGGACTTTGACAAGTGGGTGGACGAGGATGAGCAGGAAGAAGGCGAGGAGGTTGAAGGACTCGGAGACATGGGCCAAGGCTTTGACTTTTCTCAGCTCGCTGGCGGTGCCGGAGGCATGGGAGGCATGGGAGGCCTAGGAGGCATGGAGGGCCTTGGAGGTTTGGGAGGTCTAGGAGGTCTTGGCGGTGGCCTAGAGGGACTGGGAGATCTATCAGCGCTCAGTGGAGGTGCTGGCCCCAGCGATGGTGCCGATGAAGAGCAGGATGGAGACGAAGGCGACGAAAAGGTTGAAGAGATCAACTAACAAGCTAGAAAACGCCATCGGACAGCAGCCTGCGCTCGTAGTGTAAATATACGGACTATCCGTCTTTTCATTAGTGAAATGCTATCGTCGTACTCTCGGGATCGGACTCGGTATCGTAGTTTTGAGATTGATTATCGTCTTATGAAATTGGCCCGGTCGACAAACTTTATTTGAGTAAAGTTTCTTCGATTGTACTGCCGAATAAATATAGTGCTTTTTATGTGCGTCTACCTATTCCAAAGAAAGATAGTGCTCCTATAGACTGTGCACCTATAGACAGAGTTACGACGCGTCAAATGCTACAGTTCATGTTTCAATGCTATTTAAAAAGCCGTTTGACAGCTTCTGCCAATCCATATCGAACATAGGGCCAGCCTCCATCTCGCACTGCGTCGCCGTTCTCCTCGAGGCGTCGCACCAAGTACTCCTTGGTTTCTTTGACAGGTCCCCAAGGAACGTACTTGATGACCGGCTGTCCTCGCCTTGCCAGCTCATACGACTGATTATCTGCCATGCCCATCAGCTGGCCAAATACGACCGCTTCCTGCTGCACCTTCTTGAGACCAATGGACGACGCCTCGTTCTTCAGCCTCTTGTCAAGAATATCTGCAGAAGCGTCGTTGTGAGTAGCCACGATGAGCTTTCCAACAATAGGCAGTCGTCCCGGCTCTTTCCAGGCCGCTATGATATCATCTACTGCTAATGCTGCCCCAGTATCGAACGAGTGATCAGTGTCCTGTTTTGTGACATGGACTACTTTCATTCTATTGGGCTCAGAATGCATATAGGCGCCTCGCACCAGCTTCAATCCGAGCTGATAGCCACCCTGCTTGGCCAGCTTCATTTCATGCTCGAGCTGGGCCAGCGAGTCCTGTAAATACATCTGAATGGTGCCAACAACAGCAATCTGACTGCCAGGCTGGTTGAACTCGGCCATCATCTGTCGCTGTGCAACGTAGACTCCCTCCTGTAGTGCCTTTTTCTCGGCGTCAAAAACAATGGCCACTTTTCCTTGTGAATGCTCAACAGCATAACGACACACCTTCCTACAAATGTCCAAATACTCGCTCCACCGCTGCTGATAGGCAGGATTATTGTAGTTTCGAAGCACATCGGCAGCGTCGCGAGACAGCCCTGTGGGCTTGATGGCTATAAATCCCTGTCCCGGACGAGTCGAAACAACGCCACGATCGTACAGCTCCATAGCCTCATCATAGTGAGGGACCAACACCTGGTCTATGGATTGGCAGGTCTTCGTCAACACGCCGTCAAGCAGTTCTTTTTTAGCACCAGTGCCTTCGGCATCCTCTACTGCATACGACAACATCATGTTGCCGACTCCTCTATTCAACAGCTTCCTTCCGGTCTCGCGCACTTCTGCAAACGTCTCACCACCGCAGTATATGGGAAAAATGAGCTTTTTGACCACAAATGACGGCACATACGGAAGAAGAGCAGACGATAGTCTGACTAGTAATTTTGACGACGTCACAGCTGACAGAACGATGAAGCTAGTAAGCTCTATAGACGACATACTCTTCACAAAGAGCGGGGGACTTCCTCTGGGCATCAGTTCGTTCACAGTGGGTCTACTGCTACTCTGCGATTGGTTTTCATTGGCAGACTGAGCAATAGCACTAACAGTAGCCCGAGTTCGCGACGACTCGATGAACCGTGTCGGCTGTGAAGTGACTAGGAGCCGTGCTGCACATGGCAGACGCGGCCGGATTATACTCGGTTTCAACATCACACACTTGTGCAGTTTCTGTGTTGAGTTAAACGCCAATAACCCAGGTGGGCCTGGCTTGTTTATATACTCATTCGAGTCCTGTTTGTCCGATCCGCATTGGTGGGGAGATGGGGCAGGTTAGGTCCCGTTATCAATTTCCCTAATACTAGCAAACAATGCTATCAAACCGTGCCATGAAACGCGATATAGCAATTTAAGGAAAAGCAATTGAAGACCTTGTTCAAAAGCGACTAATTTGATCAAAAATACGCTGAAATTCGCCGTCTCTAGAGGAGAAATCACATCCTGTTGGCAGTCATGAGCAGTCGGCATCAGCTGTCTTATCAGCGCCGTCTGCATATTCTGCGCCCGGAGACCCATGTCTGCCACTACTTAAACTTAGGCGGGCCCGGATCCGCGGTCATTGACACGGTGCGGTGATCAGCCGTGCGTGCCCGGAGTCCATCCAACATAGCAGCACAGCCGTACCAGGCAAACGGAAAAACACCGCAAAGGGAAGTGAAGTGAGATCATCAAAGTTGACAGCGTCAACATCAGTTTACAGTAAAACGGATATGTTGAGAAGTTCAATAGAGTTTTTTTGAGGTACTCCAGTTAGTGGATAGCTGAGAATATGGCGATGGGTACGAAATGAACATCCATCACTACCCGCGTCAATTGTGCATCTATTCTTGCAGCAGCTGTCTTTTTTGTCACTTGAATTCTGACATGTCGTTACAGACAGGACAAAACGGTGGAATCGGTGACTTCCTGAGTAAAGAGCCGCTGATGAGTAACTGCAGAAGGTTATCGAACCACGATTGCATCAGATCAGTGAGCGAGTCATGAATGAGTACGCATTTCGCAAATGTATGGCGCGGTGAAAAAATAAGCTGACCGGCTCCAGCTGCTGTTAGCAGTCGGGTGACCAGCGTCCCGTTGTATCCTGCCGTTAGCTGTATAATAATTATATGTCGGGCGCACGAGTCCGTCGGCATTCATGGCACCGGAACGGCTGTTACATCTTTTTACATGGCGCCGCGCCACAATTGTAACGGATGGCAAGGCTGTGCCGGAAAAATGTACCACGAGGCTGGCGAAGGTTGTCAGACATTTCCTAACTAGGGAATGTCATCGCACGGTTTTTTTAGAGTCACCGCGGCATGGCAGCGGCAATGCATGACAAATGCAAATTATTTTTGGCAAAGACGCGAATATAAAAGGAGCCAGTTTGTCGTCCCTAGAAGCCATCAACTATCACAAATCAAATCCAAACAATCGAACAGTTTGCAACGGCATACTTTCTAATCCCTACCACAACAATGGCCACCGAGAACACAAACTTGACTCCCGTCCGATCTGCCTCCAAGACCGCTGTCAAAGGTCTGAAGAAGGCCTATAACCTGTTTCTGGTTGTCGCGTCTGGCAATGCTATCAAGGAGAAGGAGCTGCGATACTAAATGTGTCGTTCTAAAAATCCGCCCAAGAGGCATATTTATTAATTGATAGACTATTTATTTGTCGTTGAATCTAATATTACACACTATTTATATCTATATTCAGCTAGTTGCTTTGCTGGCGCTGACACTAGTAGTTATCTTACATTTGTTATAGTCTCGTTTTATTGTTGCTATGCTGCACGAATTAATTTCAATATTCACCAATTGTTCGTCGGTTGGCGTAAGTCCTGTTATTCGTGATTAAAAAAACTGCGGGGTAGGCGCATGTCGAAACGGCACTCATCTTGCGATTCCATCGCGCTGTGGCAAATGTTGCGCAGTTGTTTTTCAGTTTCTCCTGTAAATGCGTCCTTAAACATTTTATGTTCTCATTTCCTAACACGGTCGGATTTCTTGGGTTTACCGAGGTATGTCCTAAAAGGGACACATTCAGCCGTTCGAAATGCGAAAAAGCCTGAAAATCGGACTTTTTCGAGAAAATGGAACTTTTGCAAAAAACACCAGAACCTTGGCCAATATGCGACGATCACTGCCTAAAATGGGTTTAATCAGCCGTACGAGAAACTACAGCGTAACAGAATTGATGTATTTTGAAGATATTCCTCAAATTATAATTATTGACAACATCAAGTCCGATGTGTAGATATTTATAAGCTAGTTAAATTAAAGTTCTAAAAAACACTGGCTGAGAAATAATTTTTTTTGTTTTAATGAGTGGATCGTCAATCATATTCCTAAAATGGGTTAATCCAGCCGTACAATAGTCGATAACGCAACAAAATCATGGTAGCTTGAAGATATTCTTCAAATAATAATTTTTCAATAAATCTAGCCCAGATTGAAGATATTTATAAGCTAGCAAAATATATGTTTCATAAAAAGCTGCCTGAGAAAATAATTATTTTGTGTCATTGTGTTGGTCAGCAGCTGTGAGAATATCCCGAAATTAGGGCAAAATGCCTAAAATGGGTTTATTCGTCATCTCTGGCGGGGGAGACCAACAAAATAGAGGCGAACACGGCAACTGTCATGGATCTGGAATTGAGATTGAGATGAAACTCCGTTATGTATTGTACTAATTTATAGTTGGAATACATTTGAGTCACTTTACAGAAAATTGATGCTTATGTTGCTTCTTAAGGATTATTACTACTGACTTCTTGTTATCGATAATGACGTCGAAAGCAAAAGTACTAAAAATTCCTATGCACTCAATTCATATTCCAATTGTACCAGATTCATGAATGGCATGTTGACCAATTGATGTTCGTGCATGTGCTGTTACGAGTTCGAAGATGCCGAAGTTTTGGCAGTCGCGCAACAGCACGCAGAGAGGGATGCAAAACGCTTTCCCACTCAGTAGAATCTCAATCAAAACTACGGGATTCCAGAAAGATACAGTATAGTATTTGTTCAATTGAATTGTCTGTCCATAAGTCAGCTGTATCAATCAGCAGAATATATAGTTGCGCGGGGCAGGCTTAGCGGGGCTGCGGGAATACTACGGGGAATGCTTGGCAAGCCCTCGCAATGATGCCGAATGGCGACGCTCGACGTTTGTGTTTTGTGATGTCGTTGCCAGCTCATAGGGCCTATTACGGGTTAATTATTCTGGACAGCATCTGCAAACCTAAACTAATCGACCCGGTTGATGGTCAACTTGGGATAACATATATCGGCACCATGCATAAACGTGGAGATATCTACGGTACTATAAAGGACGATGGTGTCAGATGAAAAAGAGTCACAACAAAACTCAACAACAAAGAACGAATAATCTCGCGCTATCCTGTTTGTTGTTTTTTTATCAGACAGTTATTTTCAAGTACCACTCAGCTACGACGGGTCCTTCTTGACTCTGCAAACCGTTCGACACTATAGCTGCTAAGTAAAAAAAAAATGTTTACACAAATTCACCGTCAAAAAAAAAACTGGAGGTGTGAAATAACAGCCAGAAGGACGTCAATTGTAACTATATATGGCTTTTCTTCGATGGCTTGGGCGTCGATCAGCCTTGAAATAATAGTAGTAACACACGAAGCGGAGGTATGAATTTCCAGTAGAGCCGGATTGCACGTCGAGCCTGACCAATCACATTCCATTAAAAATGGCATACCGCTCAATTTGGGAACGCAGCTCTTGCCGCCCTCACGCCCGGGATACACAGACTAACGCCTGCAGTACCCGCCATCGGAAGATTGGCCTCTAGATCGATCGGCCATTGTTAGCGTCCTTAGCGTCCTCTGGTCAGATTCGGTACGGTTGACAGCTGTGCGGCGCGACTCATCTGCCAGAAATAGCTACGGAATAACCAGTTTCCCAGTCCGGAACCGTTTGAGACAGGCCAGACAACCCGCTCGTTCTCGGACAAGCCGCGTCCACATCGCATCAAAGCCGTCAAAAAAAGCCGCCATCTGAAGATCTGGCCGCCCCGCCTTAGCAGAAATAGCAGCAGCCCTCAGATCGATCGACCCACATGTGCGTCCATTGTTGACCGTTGGGAGGCTGGCTGCTGCCAGGCACATCATAGATGGGGCCCACTAGTTGCAACCCGCCACGTCTCACGTGATGAGGGCAAGGGCTTTGCATCCTCAAATAGTAACTATAGCTAATTTATCATACATATATCCCGTCATCCTGTCTGACTACCCATCTTTGTATCAGGGCCATTATCAGATTCCTTTTAGTTTTAGCGTGGAGGTGAATTTGGTTTTCATTGTCTTTTTTTTTTCGTGTTTTGCAACAGTTTGCCAGGGCGGGGATGGTCTCTACTGTTGAGTGCTGATATTTTAAGGAGCCTGTGTCTTGAGATATCGAATATGGGACTGTCTCCTGGGGGTTCGTCCTCTGGCCATCGAACCCGCAACAGAAATGCTTGCTCGCTGTCTATATCCATACCTATAAGCCCGCCACGGCCTCCACCAGTGCTGTCTGCATCGTCTGTTAGTGCAGGCCACCACAGCTCGCTGTCTGAGTCATGGTTGGACGGAGTGTCCTCTGGCGCCTGCTCGACCCCTTTTACGGCTGCCGAGCCGGCAGTCAGCAATCCGTATCCCGATGGGCCTGTGCTGGTTCGCGAGCCTAATGTTTATTTATTCAAGGAGCCGTCTGCAGAGGTGGCTCGCCAGTTCGACGTGGTCATTAACGTCGCTAGGGAGGTCGCCAACCCATTTGCTGCGATGCAGGGGTCGGCAGCCGCCGCCAAGTCCAACTCGACGGCATCGAGCCTCGACCGCAACGGCCCGTCAGGACGGGACCACGCCAGCGACGAGCTGCTGGACAGCCAGGACGACACGAGCTCGTGTTCGAGCTGTTTTTCCGAGAAAGAGTCGTCTCCTGAGTCTCCAGGGTCGTCCAACCTATCAGCCAGTCCCGCCAGCCTGCTGTCTTTCCAGGGCTGCGATGCCCCTGAGTATGTCTATGTGCCTTGGGACCACACATCGGCGCTGGCCCCTGATTTGCAGCGGTTGACAGACATCATCTCGGAGCGGAGTGCCCAGGGCAAGAAGGTGCTCATCCACTGCCAGTGCGGAGTGTCACGGTCGGCGTCACTGGTGGTAGCCTACGTGATGCGCAAGGACCAGTGCGACCTCTCCACTGCGTACGACTATGTCAAGAAAAGGTCGCCTCACATCTCTCCCAACATGACGCTCATGTTCCAGCTAATGGACTGGTCCAATATGGTTGCAACAATGCCTCTGTAATTATAGTATGCTGATAGAACTATTCTACAAAATCATCTGGATCGTAGGACAAGTAGAATGTTGTTCTGAATAGCCGAACTAAAGCAACTCGTCGACCTTTAAGTGTCACCGCAGTGTTACTGCAGCGTTAATATTATATGTTAACCGATGTCGCTCATGCAAGCATTAATTTTATCACTTTATAGATTGAACAAGAATGGATTCTGAATTGTCCATCTAGTCCAAGTCATAATGGCAGCATTGTTAAGTAGCATTAAGCAGCGTTAAGCAGCGTTAAGTCGCGTTAAGGAGCATTGCTAGTTTATTATCAACTATTAACCAACCCACATGGTTCCGAGTTGCAATTAACTAACTGCACATCTCACTAGTACAAATCCTCGCTTCAACTGCGCAGCAGTTGCTACAGCGCGACCGAGTCGCAATAACCTCGGTTGGAAATCTCTTTGTCTCGCGACAATGTCGCTTACGCTTACAAGTCCACGATAATAAGGTACTTTGTCGACTGTTTATATACGAAACTTAATACTGATTTCTCTACTCTATTGGGTCGCACACTGCACCCGTTCTCCGTCCTGGTGCATGTCCTCGTAGTCGTCGTTCTCCTCCGACAGGCCGAACCTGGCGGGATCTCCATCTGATAGCACAACCTCTTCCACACTGGCGTCAGCAGGAATGTCCAGGGGCTTGCGGGGCGGCAGTGCCTGCTCCAGCAGCGCAACCTGTTCAGGTCCAGCAAAGTTCTCTTCGGGGAACTCCACCTCAAACTGGATGATCAGGTACCCATAGTTGTGGTGTCGGTACGATGGCATGCCCTTTCCTTCTACCACCTTGAGTGCACCCGGTCGAATCACCTCTCCAGGGATGATATCCACCTTGAGCCACTCACCGTCGAGGTGCTTGACGGCAAACGAGCCGCCTGCCAGCGCTGTCAGCAGGTCAATCTTGGCCTTGTACAGCAGATCATTGCCCCGGCGCTCAAACAGCTCATGAGGCTGCTCGTCTACGATAATCACCACGTCGCCAGGGACGATGTTAGGTCCCTGGTCGCCTTCGCCCTCAAATACAATCTTCTGGCCGTTGGTCATGCCCTTGTCGATGTTGACCTCGAGGATCTTCTGCTCCTCCTTCGTCTTGCGCCCGTTGCACACAGGGCACCTGTCGCGAGGGTTGATAGTGGTACCTTCTCCGTTACAGTCGGGACACACTGTCTGGAACTTCTGGATCACATGGCCCATTTGCGTCGTCACAAACCGCATTCCGTTGCCCTTGCAACCCGCACACGTCTTGACGCTTCCCTCCTTGCCTCCTCGGCCGTTGCAGCCGCTGCACAGAACCGTTTTCTTGAGCGAAAGCTTGGTCTGCTTGCCCTTGTACAGCTCTTCTAAAGTCACCTTGGTAGCATGCATAATATTCTTGGACCGACGAGGGCCTGATGAGCCTCCACCGCCACCGCCAAACATGCCTCCCATGCCTCCCATGCCTCCCATGCCCATTCCGCCAAAGAACCGCGAGAACATATCTTCAGGATCGGGTCCGCCTCCCTGGCCGCTCAGACCCTCCAGCCCGTACATGTCGTATACCTGGCGCTTCTGGGGATCTGACAGCACCTCGTACGCGCCCGACACTTCCTTGAACTTCTCGGCTGCCTCTGGCGAGTGCTGGTTTTTATCGGGATGGTACTTGAGCGCTCCTACTCTGTAAGCCTTTTTGATCTCGGCGTCCCCAGCGTTGGGCGACACCCCCAGGATGTCGTACAGCTTTGTATCTTTCGGCATATGCACTTCTGTCTGCTATTCTTGTTGTTTTTTTCCTTTGGATCCAAACGATTAGCAACACAACTAGCTACTAAATGGCCTCTCGTAGATATATATATATATATATATATGTACGTATTTATGTAATAGATATCGATTTTCAAAACGTAGGGAAAATGTTTAGAGGGCTAGGATTACCGGTTTCGGAACAGTAAAGCTTCCACGATATTCCACACCGTGTCCTGGTGAAACTACCATTGACGGTTGCTAGCCGGCTAAAAAGAACGTTTTAGTTTCTCGAAACTGTCAAATATTTGAGCTGGATGTCTCAGCAGTCCCAGTTTTTCGGCACCCGTTAGTGCGGGACTTGCCAGTTCGCGTCGCGCCTGGTTGGGTCTGCGCTGTGCATGACAGCCACTACCGTGTACATCCGGGTATTACTGCATATCTGGGTATATAGCGCTACAAGCGTTGCCCCAATTGCCCTTCCTTGACAAGCTGTCGATTAAAGTTAGTTGGTTCTACCAGTATACAGTGCTACTCTTTTATGTATCATCATTATATGTTGTGCGGTGTTTTCCTGCATACTACCGTAGACTGTTGCGTAATTTATGGTCTGAACTCGGTTCGCACTGGGACTTATTTCGACTGGGGACCACCCATACAAAATACAAACAAAAACCCGTGCCAGTTACACATGAGTTTCCTTCCCTCCGGCGCTTAGCCCTGCTTAATTGATATTCGGCACCGCTGTTTTTCAGCCACATCAGCCACCGCCACGCCGAATCCAGAAAAGTATCCAAGCCTTCAAACCCTTACGGCACCCTCCGGCAGCAGTATGCAACGCTAATTTAGCGTGTCCATACTCCTGGGAGACAGAGTTCTTTTGATCCTTATGTCTTCTTCGTAGGTGTGTTTTTGTACCCATGAAGCTACCGTCCTGGAGTCAATGGGCCCAGCGAGCGGTGTACAATCCCCGCCAGTACATATTGTGGCCTGCTGCCTTGTCTTTCGCCCTGTCGTATCCTCTGCTGTACGCAGCGCTGTCGAGTCCTGTTTCGTCCGTGTTTGTTCATTCATACAATGCGGTACATACAGACAATGAGAGTCCAATGTCGGAGTCTTCAGAGTCACCATCCCGGCTGTTCGTTCACCAGCTGCTAATGCTGCCTCCGGCGTTCACCAATCCTATGTCAAGCGCACCATTCCAAGAAGCTGTAGACTCGCTGGTCGTCAGTCTGCTTCCTCAATTGGCTGCCTCCGATAATGCAGCAGCATCAGACACTGATAGTGGCTTCGCACTGCCTTATGTGTATTATATTGGCGGAAATGGCCACCAGCCTGGCGACTGGTCGGCTGTTGGGAGGGCTGCTGCTAGAGAGCTGCTTTTTGACCCTCGATTGAATGGCGACAAAGTCTCGTCTGCCAGAGGTATATATGTATCGTACCTCTGCCAGGATATCGACGATAGTGTTTGGGACAATGCATTGAGTAGAGCTGGTGGCCAAGTTCACCAGATGCCTCAAGTGAATTCTTGGGCTGCTAGTCGACCGGTCAGTTTGTCTGACCAGCTGCTTGAGTTCAATATTCTACCAGGTTTGCCCAAGCTGTGCTGGATAATAACCATTATCTATGGAGCAATGGCTCTGTTTCGAGCCATTACCTTTGTAGACTCTAGCGCTATCCGCTCCAAATCTGGTCTTGCCATTGCGTTCTTTGTGGAGATCATTATGGTCCTGTTCGCGTCTGCCACCACAGCTTCGCTGCTCTATGCGGATTTCTCGCTTTCTCTGCTATGGCAGTGCTTTGCTCTTCCGTTGCTGGTGATATCTGTGGGCATTGACAACGCTTTGCACCTTATCGCAAACATATCTCGCACTCCTCCTGAGGATAGCCCAGCGTCGCGAGTATCGACTGCCCTCTCCAAGTCCGCTCCACGAGCCATTCGACTGATACTGACGGTGTCACTAGCACTAATTCTGGCAAGCCGCTATGTGCTCAATCTTAATTCCATGGCGTTGTCGTTGGTGACGTTCACGGTTTTAGCGCTGGTCATGGACTTGGCCATGCATCTGACATACTTCATTGCCGTTACATCAGTCGATTTACGGCGGCTGGAGCTTGACGATCTGCTGTCTTCCGACACCAAGACTGCCTTACCAAATAACTGGGATATCAATGGGAAAATTCCTCTCAGAGCGTATTTGTACCTCAATTACGTCTATCCTCGGTTGCCTCTGTCTGTGGTTGGCGTCGGAATTATCTTAGTTTACAGCTGGTTCAGCACCCACGGATACGTGCCAAATGCCGGGGTTCTTGCTGAGCAGCGACCGTCTCCACTGTTTGTACCATTTTATAGCCGCAATAGTGTTGAGCAGCACTTCGCGGAGTGGTCTCTTGCAGTGTATGAGCCAATTCTGGCATATTGGGATCCAGTAACCACAAAGTTTAAGTTCGTCCACCCAGATAGTGGCTTTCTGTTCGTGCTAGGGGGATATTCTTTGCACATTTTCCTCGAGTTCGTGGCTTCGCTTTCTCTGATATTATCGCTGTCTGGTCTGGTTCTGAAGCTACTGCTGCCTGAAGAGGAGTCACGGCCCTCTCCTGCTGACGAGACGCTTTCGAGTTCGCTGTTCTTTTGCAAAGATCTCGCATACACCCATAAGCTGGACATCATTTCGGTCTTTTGCCGTGGTCCAAATATTGTTACAGTATCTTTAGACCATCAGGTTTGCGTTTGGAGCCCTGGAGGCTCTGCATCCATGTACAAGTCCACGGTGGTGCCGTTATCCAAATCAATGTGGCCTATTTCATTAATGGACTTTGATACGTCTTCTCGTGTATTTGCTGCTTTAGCGTCGTCGACGGGAAAAATGGAAATATTCTGCGCCAAAGGCTCGAATTACAACAGCTATGTCCTGTGCCATGTTGTACAGGACCCAAAATTCCTATCTCCTGGCGAGGTGCCGGCTTTACTGTTCGTGAAGGATAGGTCTGTCTACATTATCAACAAGGTTGGACTTTTGTTATCAGTTACCGATCAGGGCATTTATAAATCGCAACCTATACCGTCTAATCCGGGGGCATCCCTTGTATCTGCTAGGCGTTTAGTGACGCCAAAAATTGGTGAACGAATAGTGTGCCTATTTTCAGACAACTGCATAGTCATTATTACCCAGCAAAAGCTGCAGAACAAGTTTCAATTCCGGATGACCCAAATAAGAGAATCGTTACATGCTACGATTCCAGCTTTACATGCCCATGGAAGTTCATACCATAGATCGCTTCTTTTTAACGATTCACAGGCTGAAAGTGACGTGTTGGATTCTATTCCTAGCACCCAGCCATTGTCTCTCACACGGCCATTCGTTGGTATGGTGCCTATTCCTCAGCTGCATATGTTATTGATGGTAGCTGAAAATTTAGTGTCTGTTATGGACGCACATACTGGAGTTATACTGCGACATTTGCAACTGGGAAATTATAAAAGAGGGTCTCTAAGAGTGATACATTCCCAGCCGACTCACTGCAGGTTTTGTGGATGCGCATCCATAGATTCGTTATCAGTGGCATATAGTGATGCTGAGCAATCCGATAGAGTCATATGCCACACGCTCCGGATTGAAAACAGGGCCAAGAACACAATATGTTTGCGAGTTGAGAGAGACCTTCGCGAAACTAGATGTGTAGGTTTCGAAGCTGCCATAGAAAGATTCCACTGGGTCGAGGGAGTGGAAGGCTGGGAAGCAACTGAGATGAACATGATAATGGGCGTTCGTCGAAAAGAGCATGCGATGTCGGAGTGGTCCACTGCTCCTGGCCACACGTACCAGCAAAAGCAAGGTACGGCCAACACAACTTCGGTTCTCAACAAGATGACCTCGGTTACGAGGGTTAGAGGATCTGCTTCCAATGATAATGGCGCTCGTGCATTCAAAAAGCCACTAATAAGCAGCAGTTGGGAAGGATTTGCCATGTCTGGGAATGGAAGTGTTACATTTTACAACATCCCAGATGGATCCATATCTCGACTACTCATCAGTGACATCGGACCAGTTGCAAAGTATGGTCGCAAATCCATATGTGTATCTTTCGGCAACATTGTGAAAGTCTTGTACTTTGGCTCGGAAGAATTCCACGACGAAACCCAGTATGTGACAGGAAAACGATGGCAACGAGAAGTCGCCTATTGAAACTTAGCGCCATGTCTGAAAGGACTAAGCGAATGATTTGACGTTTATTTATAACTCATATCTATATATATAATATATATGTGTGTGTTAGTGACTTTTATAATTTGTGCTGTACTCGTTAAATGCTGATCGAAGCGACGTCCCAAAAGAGGAAATCAGGGGTGAAATATTAGGGTAGGCCTTGGTAAAACGCGTCTGAGGCGAGCGCGATTCCTTTACTTTTCTGCGCCCTCCGATGGCAACAAAATTGGACACCAGGAGCAGACCTGCTGTGCTGCCTATCCAGCTTACTCCTTCTCAAGTCCGTCCAGTGGCATATCGTATCTTGTCCAAAAAGCATGGGTTGAATCTGAAATCAACAGCATTGGCGGTGCTAACCGAGCATCTGGGCCATAGCTTTGGCGTAGATTGGCGAGGTGCAAGAGCAGAGCACTTATTGGATGAAATTGCCCGCGTGTGGAAAGATCAGGATAGAGGGATATTCATAGAGGGTGATGCTTTGACGGAAATCATTCGCGATATAAGCAATGCAGATGCTATGGCCAACAAGACGACAACGACGATCGCTGATGTTCCGGTAAAAGGATCATTCCGAAACAAAACGTTTTCTTGGAAAGACTACTTCAGCCTGGTTACTGCAGAAGCCAAACCGCCATATAGCTATGATTCCATCAAAAAGCATTTCGAGTTGTCGCGATCCAAATCTCTATTACTTGGCGATGCCAAGGATAATACCAGCCTGTTCTTGATGAGATACCACATCATTTATGACCGCCTACTGCGAAACGAATCTTTTCAAACACCGTCTTTTCGTCCCACAAGCGTGACTGCAAGTGTGAGTGGATCAAGTTTCTATACAATCACGATGATTAAAAACATGTTGGGACGAAACAACAGTGGCTTTCTGTTATTTGGCCTCGTGTATCGCGGTGCTGACGGCGCTATATGGTTACAAGATGCTTCTGGCAAGGTCCAGTTAAGTCTTGATCAGGCGGTTCCTGCAGATGGTGCATACTACGTGCCTGGAAATTTTGTGCTCTGTGATGGAGTGTACTACAATGAGAAGTTCGTGGTAGGAACCATGGGCCCACCTCCCGCTGAACGACGAGAAGAAACAAAGACTGTATATGGAAACATCGACTTTTTGGGCATTCACAACAAGGGACACTCCGAGTCAAATGTGAGAATTGATCGCATAGACAAGACATTCGAACAACAATTAATCGTTCAAGAAAGAGAGCATGTCGACCACAGGATAGTTGTCTTGGGGTTTGATATTTTTCTAGACGATATTCGTACTATCGGAGCCCTCCGCAAGCTCTTCACCAAGCTCACGCATGAAGTTGAAACAGACGAAAAGATTTCGCTTCCTATTGCTATTGTTTTCCCAGGAAGCTTTAAGTCGACTCCTTTTCAGGCCAATGGTAGTTCAACTCAATACAAAGAGTCATTTGACTTTCTTGCCCAGTTGCTGAGCGATTTTCCTGATATTGCCAGCACCTGCAAGCTTGTCTTCGTGCCGGGAGATAATGATGCTTGGGCTTCGACCTTTTCATCAGGTGCCACTCCTATGTGGCCCTTGCGTCCTATCCCCCAATTGTTTACCACCAGAGTGCGCAGGGCTGCTGAAATGTCAGAATGGGGTAGCAATCCATGCCGTCTTTCTTACCTGTCTCAGGAGGTATTGGTGGTTCGAGATGACTATGGGTCGCGCCTTAGGCGTAATGCTATAGAATTCCCAACTCTAAAGCAGGCCCCAAATTCTGATGCAAACGTACCATCAACTATGGACGTTACAACAGAAATAGAAGAAGATTCTTCACCACAGAACTCACAAGAAGATGATGAGGTAGTGGCCCACCAGCGTGCTCTGAATAGAATTGTCTCGGAAGAAAATAGAGACGTACGGCAGACAGGAAAACCGTACGTGCCGCCCGATTTGGCGGAGGCTAGAAAGGTTATTCGCACCATACTGGATCAGGGCCATCTTTCGCCGTTCCCGCTAGCTAAGCGGCCGGTTTCTTGGACGTTAGACCATTCGTTGCATCTTTGTCCACTTCCAACGATGTTAGTGATGGCAGATCCCTCAACACCATCTTTCCGAGCTACCTACGAAGGTTGCCACGTTATCAATCCCGGACCATTCATCCACAGCAACAAAATTAATTGGATGGAATATAGTCCAAGCAAGCGTGACTCGGAACAGCGCTTCCTGTATTTATGATCGCATTTTTGCAGCATTAATTGAAATCACATGCATTGATTATCAGATATATTTATAATCGCCTATCATAATCCTCATATTTCTTAATCTTCTTCGTGAGATGTACTGGAAGGCAGTATACAGGATCGACCTCTTTAAGATCCTCGTAACCCATGAGACTTAAACCCGCAATGCCGAATACGGTATGAAATACATCAACCATGTTGCCTTCTCTGTCGGCTATACCGCCAGTTTCTGGATCCTGGGCTTTAAGAATAAACTGCCGAAGCTTCTCCTTATCGATCCATTCCAATTTGCCAAGCATTGCCAGTGATGAGAGGACCCACCAACTATAACAAACATCAGGAACCTTTTCAGGACGACCATTGAGACCACCCGATGCTGCTTGCCGCTCACATAACCACCAACATAGCAAGTCTTGGTCGACCAAATCGAGTCTATTTACGATGCTCAGCGTGCCAACACACGTGAAAACTATTGTCAGCTAATGCGCGGGTGCAAAGTTACGACATACCTTGAGTAGCATGGCTTTCAGCGCCGGGAACGAGTCCATAACCTCCATCAAAATTCTTGCAACGGGATATGAAGTCCACAGCTCCTTCAATATTCAATTTATCAAGTTTGCCAAGAATTGCCAGTGCTTGCACTGCAGTGTACACAAATCGAGTATCAATTTCTCCATACTCATCGCCCATTACCTCTCCAGTTTCCGTCTGAAGTGATACAATATCTTGTCAGCAAATACGATACTCAACCTACTTACAATCCGCAACCAAATCTCTGTCGATTTCATCCAATGCGTCTTCCAGGAATAAGACTTGTACTCCATACAGTGTGTAAGTTATATGCGGATCATGCTGAGGATGTGCACCAAAGCCTCCATTCTTATGCTGGCACTTCTTGACAAACTTAATAACTTCTTCTCTGTCAAGAGTATCCAATGATCCCATCAAGTCTAGAGCCGTTAGACCCCAATATAATCCACCTGGAGTTAGCTAACATCCCGATAGCCCTGCTGTCTCTGCTCATACCAAGACGAAGATGTTCCGTAAACCAATACTGCAATTCGTCATGTTTCTTGATTAGCTAATCACAATTCAAAGCCACTCACAGTATCCAGTGTTTTGATATATTCTATGTGCTTTTCGCGATAGAACGACATGACAGTTGGTAACCAAGGATGGCGATGCGGCAGAGAGGCTGATTGACATGCGAAGATACCGAGATGATTCAGCTACCCCATGATAGTTCGTCACCCATCTCATGCATCAATCCAGAACATATTTTTTATCTACTATATATCTAACTATGATATGACTGTATATAGATGTCAAAGCAGCTTGCTGCTTGAATTAAACCTTATAAAGATTGTCGAGAAAAGCAGTCGCAATCCGGTCTGCTACCCCGACAGTTTGAATACTTCCTGCCACCCCGTATAGAGCAGCAGTACCAACTTCTGCACTGACAGATCCCTTCGCCTTGAGTTCTTTCACAGATGCTTTGAGGTCGGCGAGGAGTTCTTCAACCACTGGCAGAGTCAATTTGGTACAGGCAATATGGATAGCAGCTGGATTTTGTAGGGCATTGAGATGCCAGCCTTTGTCCGCCATTGAGTCGGCCAAATCGTAAATATTGAGCTTATTGGACGAGAAAGACACAACCGATACCAGCGGATCACCCAGCACAAAAAGATCGGGTATTTCTTCTTTAATGGCCGTCTTGATCCTCTGCGCAGCAGCAACAATCTGTTTACAGAAGTCCAGATAGCCCTGTCTACCAATACTCATGAGACTTGCCCAACACCCCACCATGAGCGCACCAGGACGAGAGCCTGCAAGTGTTGGAGACGCATAGAGTCCTCCAGACCAATCCGTAGAAATGAAGTACTGATAGAACCTCAATTTCTCGTTTCGGTACATAATGATCGAACTTCCCTTCGGAGCAAATCCATACTTGTGAGTATCACATGAGATAGACGTCACTCCAGCAACTCTGAAGTCAAACGGACGGACTTCCACACCTGCGTCGTTAAGGAATGGCACGACAAACGACCCCAAACAAGCATCCACGTGAAGGGGTAGATTATTAGCCAGAGCGATCTCAGACAGCCCTTCGATATCGTCAATGATTCCATGAGGGAAATTGGGGGCAGATCCAACGATTAGAACCGTATTTCTATTGACCAGCCGTTTAACAGCAGCCAAGTCCACTTTATAGGTTATCGGGTCGATTGGAGCGTGAACGAGCTTCATTTTGAAGTAATAAGCAGCTTTATCAAAACCAGCATGTACTGTGACAGGAGCGATTATTTCAGGCTCTGTGACTCCGCGCTGTCGGTACGCCAATTCACGAGCAGACAAACTCGCAAGTAACAGGGACTCCGTGCCACCCGAAGCACTGGTGCCACAGGCCGAGTCGGGCGCATTGAACAGGTTCAAAACCATAGCAACTACTTCTGACTCCATCTTGCGCACACCAGGGAATACGTCAGGGTGGAGCTGGTTTGCAATCGAAAACTTTCGGTACGCTTCAGTTTGAAGATCCGACAGTGTTTTGCCTCCATGATACACAGCACCAGACACTCGTCCATGCTCCCAATCTGCGTGCTTCATGTTTGCGTTTTCCTCCAGCTCCGCCAATATTTCTTCATTTGATCTACCACTGTCTGGAAGTCTCGTGTGGAACGGACGGGACCGATCTATCATTCTTGAGTCCACCTCCTTTACCACTTTGGCAACCTCGGCATCAACTTTACCTCTGATGAAGGGCAATGCCAGGAATTCCGTCATGACTGCCTTTGCAATATAGCGGTAGGCCCGTCCGATCGTGGCGAACAATCCATAACCAGATATTGTTAATATGATTCTTTCCAAGTATTTGGTGACCAACAACGCGAAAACAGCGTCTCGCACCAGTTCATAAACAGATGCATTTCTGAAGTAACTAGTTACTACCAGAATTGATGCTCCGAAACCTTCCACGAGTCTGTCCAGTACCGGATGAATCTCATCCGGCAAAAGGGAATCAATCTTATACGACATCACTGTGAATGTCAAGCGGCTAGATTACTCTCCGACAGTCCACGATTTCAATGCACTGGCCATTTGTGGCTTATAGAATCTGATGACTTAGGGTGGCCACAAGCCCAATTTCCGGATAGAAAGAACCTCTGTGGAAATCTTGATTAGATATCTATACCACTGAGAAGACTTATTTGTGACTTTTAACTGAGAAAGATGACATCTGGAGGAGTCACTAACTATGGTTACATAAGCCATGTGGAGTTCTTTGTCATCGATGACTTACAGCCGTTCGTGTCGTCTGAAATCAATCAAGCCATGTCAATACACTCGTCGAGAATTCCTCTCATAGAGGATGTCCAGGATGAGGTAAGTAATACTAGCCTGGTTTGATGTTAACATGAAGGAGATCACATTGGAAAATATTCGTACGGCCCTGCATTATTCTTCGAAAGTTTTATCATCTAACGTTAGCAATGAGATCGAGTGGTCCACCGGCGTCTGCAACAGCAGCGACTGTCGAGTTCCTTGAAAACCAGGACCTGAAGCAATACGGAGCATCTGTGAATGTCCCCACTAATGATGATGATGTCCGTAAAACATTGAGGTATTTGCATGAACCGATTACGTACTTTGGTGAAGATAAGGCAGACAGGAGAGCTCGGTTACAAAAGCTGCTTGCAGAAATGAATTCCAGAGGAGAAGATTTATCGTTTCTCAAGCAGACAGCGGCAAGCGAAGATGAGGATGAGGATGAGGAATTTTACACTCCCGGAAGCATAGACTTGCTGACTGCTCGAAGACATATAGCTGTTGATTCTGTCAGGCGAGCTAAAGTTCGACTGGGTGCTCAGAGGAAGCAGGCTACCGTATCTTTAGCAGAGCATGTACGCCATAGAAGGGCGATTTACAAGAGTCTATCTACTTTTAGTTCCTTGGGGACCCAGTCTGGATTTGATAGACCAGTTTCTTGTGTGTCGTTTTCTGGAGATTCCAAGTATGTTGCAGCCGGCGATTGGTCTGGACAAATCAGACTTTTAGCTATGCCGGATTTGACCCATATCAGAAGTTTCGTCGGTGGTCATACAGGGAACATATCTGGCATAAGTTGGAATCCGTCTGTGGAGTCACAGCTTCACTTTGCTTCAGGAGGATTAGAAGGTACTATCCAGCTGTGGAATCTGTCTCAGGACGCTCCGCTTTGTGCACTAGTAGGTCATGAGGGGCGAATTGGGAAGATTGACTTTCATCCCACGGGGAGATATATTGCCAGCTCGTCATACGATACGACATGGCGATTGTGGGATGTCGAAGCACAAAAGGAGCTGCTGTTGCAAGAGGGACATTCAAAGGAAGTCACGGCTGTCAAATTTCAATGTGATGGGTCTCTGGTTGCATCTGTTGGGCTGGATGCTGTAGGACGAGTCTGGGATATACGCTCCGGTAAAACAATTATGATCTTGGACGGACATATCCGGGAAATCCATTCTGTGGATTTTTCTCCTAATGGCTACGAGCTTGTTACAGCAAGCGCTGATAATAGTTGCATGGTTTGGGATGTACGGCAGGTGAAAAGCACCTTCACCATCCCAGCCCACACCAAAATGGTTTCGGACGTGAAATTTTTTCGCGGCACTGACGTATATGATGACAATGGTTTGTCCTCTTCAGGAACTTTCTTAGTAACTTCTTCATATGACAAAACGATAAAGGTGAGTGGTTGTCTATTTATCAAGCTAACTCAGATATGGAGCGCTGGAAATTGGGCACTTCAAAAGACCTTACAGGAATCTGAACGGATCCTGTCTGTCGATATTTCGAATGGTAAGCTATAGCATTTATTTATGCTACATTGTCTAACTGAAGACCACAATCACATAATTGGAGGGAGATGGGACCGCTACGTGAGCCTATGGGGGGACGAACTTTCCGCATAACGACGTCATGAATTCACTAATAATAATATCTAATATACACTTCAAAAATACATAAAGGAGTCATTAAATCAATTGGCCTGCTGTAAAGGATGTGATTCATGATTGTTATTGACACTGGGAGACCCAATGCCCGAGCTCGAGCCGCCAGGACTTCTAGTTCTTCGCGGAACGCTAGACGCTCTGGACGTATAACGAGAACGCGAAGTTCCAGACGTTGGTTTCTCGGCATTAACGAGACGCCTGAGGTGCTCTTCGAGAAGGGCGACTTTACCATTGAGTTGGGAAATTTCTTCATCCTTCTTGGCTCGCTCCACATCAAAAGTCATCGCTCTAACCCGCGCGAGTTCACCACTGAGTTTCTGTTCCAAAATCGTCACTTCAGACTTCAGTTCCGCAACGCGTGAGGTCGCCTCAACAGCTGATGCCGAGGCCTTTTGATATTCGGTTCTCATGTAATCATTTTCAGCATCCTTTGACTCTAGCTTTTCGGTTGCCTTCTTCAAATCAGATTCAAGTTGTTCTATCTTTGATCGCTGCTCATCAAGCCGCGCTTTCTCAGGAACATCATCACTCAAGATCTTCTTGACCTCTTCAAGTTCTTGTGCAGCAGTAATAGATTTCTCAGTGGCTCGTGTTGCCTCGACAATTGATCGCTCCATTCTGCGCTCGGCAGACTTTACTTTGGACTCCAAATCCACAATCTTGTTCACAGCTTCTGCCATTTCCTCCATCAGCACTTCGTATGCCGTCTGACGCTCATTAGCTTGTTGTCGGAAGCTGTCCAACTCTGCTTTGAGAGCATTTTTCTCATTCAACAGGTTTTCCAAACGATTGACAAGCCCATGGGTCAGATGGTGCGAGTTCCTACCTAAAGAGAGATCAGTTTCCACGCTCAACACGACATCATGCTCTCGCTTTTGGCGTTTTGACAAGTAGAATTCATCTTGGGATGTGGTATGGCTCGTCAGACGGCTGGCGTCATCACCATCTACTCTGGCAGCAGAATCACGTTTATAAACTTCGATCTCAGTGAGCAGGCTTTTCTCAACATCCGAAGCCGTATATAGCGGGATATCTGGTATATCAGGAAGAGGCCACTGCAGGTCGGGATTCTTAAACCATGGCTCCAACGGCCTTAAGCTGTGCGCGAACAACGGCCTTAAATCACTAGGAATCACGCCTACTTTACCTCGAAGCACCACAACAGCAGCCAGCACTGTTTTAAATATTTCTTCAGAATCCACTGCGTCTTTCTGCTTGAGTTGGACGTGTTCTATGGAGTAACAGGGAATAAGTCGCAAAACCGGCGCGAGCGTGTCGCGCTTGCGAGTTCTAATAGACACAATATGGGAGTCCGAAATTGTGAACGTCTGATCAAACGCAATGACCAAATCAAATCTATCATCATCTGTATACGTGCTGTCGAGCTCCAAAGAAGGGAACAAGTGAATTGTCGTCAGTTCTGACGATGGATTACCGGACGGCTCGCGAAGATATGATCCAGAATGCCGCTTGTAGTTGACAAACCGGCCGAGCAAGAACGCCTCGATCAGATCAAGGCTCTTGCCAGGACGTGAAACCAAAGCAATACTGAGCCCCAGTTCCTTCACAATGTCGACTATCTGACCAAGTACTTTGAATTTCCCACTCGCCTGCTGGAGCCTGTAAGGAGAGTCCTTCAGCAGTAAACTCTTGGGAAGATAGTGCTCAACAACCAAAAAGGGGTGTGTCGCCACTAACTGGGCATTTGAATACAGTGTATTGAGGCTCTCGACCATTACAGGGCTGTCAGTTTCAAAAAACTTGAGTATATCCGAATAATGAGCTGAGATCACTTGATCTGTCAGTTCCTTCTGAATATCCGTCATTGGTACCGCCAACACATAGTCGGCTGTTTGATTTGACCGTGGAACATCGTCAAGAATATGGCCGTTCAAATATATGTCAGGCAAAATCAACGATGGTTCTGGAGTCCCATCCAGGATACGTCCTAAATCCATCGTCTTGGTGGTCTCTGAGCTGATTTGAAGTGTCTAGTATAAAGCAGAGCGCCGAGCCGAGCCGCGTCCATCGCGAACCTGCAATCTTAACATGACAGACATATCTGCAGGTAAGAAGACCGTCACGTCAATTGATGAAGCTAAAGCGAGACATCGCTGGCCGAAAAATCTGATGGTAGAGTGCTAATATAAGATGAAGTGGCACTTTATGATCGGCAGATCCGAGTGTGGGGTCTTTCTGCCCAAAACAAGATGCGAAATGCTAGGATATTACTTGTGAACCTTGGGGGTCTTGGGAACGAAGTAGTCAAAAATATTGTTCTGGCAGGCATTGGGTCATTGAGCATCATCGACAACAACGCAGTGACAACGAAGGACTTAGGATCACAGTTTTTAGTCGAGGCGAGCGACGTTGGGCTGAATGTAAGTCACAATGGAATGTCAATGCACTAACGGACAGAGAGCTGAGGCAGCAAAGTATAGGATACAGCGATTGAACCCACGTGTAGCATTAAGTGTTTCACAAATCTCTGTTAACAAAATCGACATTGAGTTTATTGAGCAGTTCGATGTAGTCATAGCTTCTGAACTTGCATATGTCGACTTAGCACGATTAAACGACCTCACCCGAAAGGCTGGTAAGGCGTTTTTTGCTGCTCAGCTATTTGGAGTTTATGGGTATATCTTTGCAGACCTGATAGAGCACGAATTCCAAGTTGAGAGAGAGAAGCCGAATGTCAGCACCCCAGTGGGCCCGCAATCTGAGACACGAACAATAGTCAAAGTTCAGACCAAAAGAGATGGTCCAAGAGTAACAGAGACTCTTACAAAGGTGGAAAAATACAGGCCTCTTGCAGAGGTAGTCCGGAATCCTCGACCATTCACTAAACTATCTTCTCGACAGCTTCTCAAAATATCACCAATTCTGCCGCTCATACTTGGCTTTTGGGATGATCAAGATCATGGTATCAAGGAAGCAGCATTAACCAAGGCACGGATACTGGGGGTTCCGGCGGGAGTCATTACTGATGAGGTTCTAGAAAGATTTGCCCGCAGCGCGGGAGCAGAAATTTCACCAGTTGCTGCTATTGTTGGCGGGGTTCTGGCTCAGAATGTTCTCAATTTCCTTGGTCAAAAGGAACAGCCAATTCAAAATTTGTTCATCTTTGATGGCGACAGCAGTCAGGGCCCTATCTATTGTCTGTAAAACACTCATACATAATCTAATGTTGTATTTATTGCTTATTCTAAGGTAGTGCTGCTGTACACGAGTTTTTCTCGACTATCAGTTTCTTTTACAGTCGCCAGAACTACTTAAGTTGATAATGACATTCTTCATAATAGACAACAAGTTATTACACATTTATATCTATTGTTTTAGGACGTACCAGACACAGCAAGTTTCTGCAAATGACCCATGAACGACTGCAAACTCACGTCGTCAGTCAAAACAACAGCAGTTCCCGAAGGGACACCTCCATAACCCCCGCTTGTTTGATGAGTGTTGGATGGGTTCAGCTTGGACAGCAAAAACCGAGCCTGTGAGCCACCAGCATCAGTATCAATAAATCGCGGCAGCGGGAACCTATCTACAAGGAGCTCAGCAGCCTCAGCACGAGGAGCCTCTAGAAGCACTTTGAAGTTCTCGTGGTCTGGTTGATCCTGATACCCTGCCTTTCTCCATAATGCAATGGTTTCACCGTGGAAAATGAGAATATGGAAAAACGTATCAAGCAGAAGGATATGATCTGGCTTGATCGACACTGAGTCAAGTAACACCGGCTCCGGCTCCTGATCAAACGTGAACGAGATCAAGGTCGGCTGGATCATTATTAAAGAGTTCGTCAAATCCTCTCTGTTCAGGCAGTGTCGGTAGAAAGCAGTCTCATCCGGTGAATTATTAAACACCTGCAAGAACTGAGAACGCCTCAAATGGAACATAAACTGAGGGTAAAGACTGAAGTTCTGAGCCAGCCTGAACGACATCGGGTCATCCTTCCTATAGTCGGCAAATTTTTGACACAACCGAATGAGCATCCGATCGGTCCATCGCAAAATATCTGGCCCGTCATCGACATCCGCTTTGAACACAGCGATTCTTGCCATGAGAACAGCTGCTGCCTCCTGATCAAATGAGGCAGCGATACTGGGATCGCCTCCACCTACGAGGTTGCGGATTAACGTGGTGACACGCAGCCGGTAAGTGCCATTGGAATGCTGGTAGTGAGTCAAGAACTGGATTACCGCGTGTTGAGGAGCCTGCTGGACAGCAGGGGTTCCCTGATTTGCGACCTCAAAGAACACTCCATACGTATGGGACGGAGTAATAGAACACATTTTCCACGAACACGTCTGGCCAATCCCGATCTCTGTGTCGGCAACAGATGCAGACTTCTTGTTCAGCGAAACGGCATGGCCAATAAGTCCAGTGATCTTGAGATCTTTTGTGGTCAGGACGTCCATTGACGCGTTGAAACCCATCTGCAAAAAGCCCTGATCATCCTTATTGAACACCCGCTGGATACTCTGCTTGAATATTGAGGTCGTGAACGCGTCGGTCAGAATCATCACACCACCTGTAGAATTGGGCAGCGACTTCATTTCAGCCATACCAATCTGGTCATAACAGCCAGCAAAAATATCAACAGCATGGCCATTCACAGCTGCCCGTTTGGCCAAAGCATCATAGAACTTGACAGCCTTCTTATAATGCTTTGCAGAATCGCGCTCGATGTCGTGATGCGAACGGATAGGCTCCCGCAGCTCAGGGCCCACAACCATACCAGGCCCCTCAGTGGGGGGGCCTCCGGCGAAGAACATTATTCTACCTCCGGCGTTCGAGTAGGTCTGCTCCAGCAGACTGACGGCAATACTTAGAGCAACACCGCTGCATCGCACGGGCCGTCTGTCACTCGCAACGGGCCAGGGGTCCTTTTCAAGCTGCTCTATAATGTTGGTGAGCTGAAACTCGCACTGCTGCAAAGGCAACAAGAATCTCGATAGAGACGGAGGAACCATTCCCGGCCGGTTGGCCATTGCCCCTTGAGGACGGGGATTCAGGCCGAGCATCTCTTGAACTTGCTTCGAGGTGTAATCCTTGTTGCCACGGAAAATATGAGACTTATTGCACAAAGGGTATCCAAGCTCATGGATTTGAGCCATGGCGCCAAACGTGATAAGGCCCACCAGAGCAGTAGGTGGCAGCAGACTCAGACACACGATCAACGAGTCCTTCAGAGCCTGGAGATTCTCATCGTCCTGGCAGGTGTCAATGACAAGCAAAAAGATGGGCGGCGTCTGTACAGGCCGTGATAACACATATTCGGTGGTGGTCGATGATGGCAGCAGCTCATGAGGAAGAGCATGCTGGGAAATGTCCTTGTAATGAGGGGGCAACGAGTTGCGCGCCAGACAAAACGGACATATCCAGATACGAGCATGGAGATCCAATTGGCAAAACGGGTTCAGCACCGCTCGGCAGGGAGCACGACAAGTGACGGGCTCGTACTGGAGAACAGCCAAGTCGTTCTTGGATCGCAGAGGCGTGTACAATGTCGAGATTGGTACCACCGTTCGCGACGCTTCCAACTTTGTCGACGGAAAGCAATTCCATGAGAATCGCACTCCATCCTGCTCCTCGTACTCCTCGAAGTCCTAACTGTTAGTGAAATTGCCAAGGTGTGTTTGGTCCTTACCATAGTCGATGTGATGACGGTAAGTACAGCACATCAATTCCCGTTCCCTAGTGTACGCAGTGTGTCGAGGCGTGAAGCTGCAGCGTTTCTACTGACATCTGAACGTCACACTCTAAGATTCATAGTAATCATTTAACCAACCCTCGTTTAATTCCTGTTATTCCAGCAGCTTGGAGAGCTGTATCAATTGGTCTTTTGATACTGAGCCGAGATTTGGTTGGGGCTGACAATAGGAGGTGAGGTGTTGCTAATATTCGGATGCCAGTATGTGGTTGCCGATTATTGCTGGCACCGCAGTAAGGTTGGCAGTTTTCAAGCTGTTTCCGATAGTGTCTCTGTTGCTTGATGGCTCGGTCGAATGTTCGACTCCCGTTTCCTCTTATAAGCGATTGCAAGAGGGCGTTTTCCAATATCTGCATAATTCCACGCCATATGTTGGAGGAGTGTGCCATCAATCACCACTACTACTGGCATTTTTCTCGCTGCTACCCCAGTGGGCTATTGATCCAGTTTACTGTTTAATAGATGCAATCATTTGCGTCCTTCTGGTTGAAATTTCCAAAACGGTTGTGGCTCCAGAGCCGGAAATAAAGCCGGACGAGAATAGCGACAAGCTGGAATCTGACAAATCTGAGCAGACGGCAATTGGTTCGAAACCTCTCAATTTCGAATCAATTGTAGCAGCAGCTTATTTGTTTAACCCATATATCCTGTTCTCTACTCTTTCTAGGTCTACGCTGATTTTCTCGCACGCTGCTTTAACGGCAGCAGTGTATTCGGCGCTTGCTGGCTGGATGGCTCCGTCAATGGCTTTTCTAGCATTGGCATCCCACTTGTCGTGGTATCCAGCATACCTGCTGCCGGCAATTCTTGTGCTGGTGAACAGGTCTTATATCAGGGCTAGTGGGCTATTTATTTTATATTGTGTCTTATTTACATGTCTTGGTTTCTTGGCAACTGGATCATGGGATTTCATAGCATCGACTCTGGGGGTGCATGTGCTGTTCAAGGAACTCACCCCAAACATTGGCCTGTGGTGGTATTTTTTTGTCGAAATGTTTGACTTTTTCCGACCTTTCTTTGTTGGAGTGTTTCAGATATTCTTATTTGGATTCAGCTTTCCGGTCACCATTCGGCTCAGGAAGCAGCCTCTATTTGCGCTGTCGGTGCTACTGGGGTTGGCCGCCGTATTCAAATCCTATCCTGAAATAGGGGACGTGGGGTTCTATTTCTCGTTTCTGATACTGTACTGGCCTATCTTTAAGCGTAAGTTTTATGTCGGATGATTCCTCTAACTCCAGTGCTCCGCTATCCAGTGCTCATTGGACTGACGATGCTGTATTGTGCACTGCTGGCACCCACATTCTATTATTTGTGGATATACCTCGGCTCGGGAAACTCCAACTTCTTCTATGCCATTACTCTTGTGCACGCTCTTGGCATGATCATAACATTGTCAGACACCATTTGGGCGGCTCTGCGACTCGAATATGACGGTGGAAAAAATCCTAACGTAGGTCAATTCTAGAGTGGCATCGTTAACTCTTATAGAGCGAAATAAATTTCCAATAAAAGATAAAAGAATATTAGCTCTTGGTCACTCTGTCGACTATTTCCTGGCCATCAGTTTGGATGGTTACGCGGTTATTAAAAGCAATCTCTAAATCAGACTTTATCTTATCAGTCAAAACTCGCGCCGACTCGAAAGATGCTCTTAAGTACTGGAGAGCTTGTAATTCTTTGTCTGGTTCGGATGCGGTTTTGTCAGTTGGTGCTTTGTCAGCTCGTGTTGAATCCATATTTCCTTTGATATGATGTGCTATGATAATGTTACGATAGGGTGTGCGTTACTGTGCCGTCAAACTTCATGCGGCCCTGAATTTATTTGACTGTTCTGTCACCTACATGTCGGTGAGTAAAGCGCGACAACAGATTCAACCTATTACTAACATAGTTCGCTCCTGTGAATCCCAAGCCATTTCTTCAAGAGCTGACGGGCTCTCCAGTCATAGTGCGCCTAAAGTGGGGTGAAACCGAGTATCGTGGCAAGCTGTTGTCAGTAGATTCGTACATGAATCTTCAGCTGGACGACGCTCATGAGTATTTAGCAGGAGACGACAAGGGATTGCTAGGAGAAATACTAATAAGGTAAGGCTCTTTTGATATTTATTTTTGCCCGTGGACTGCTGACATCAGATGTAACAATGTACTGTGGATCGCAGGCGACAATTAGTATCATGATGTACGAATATTATGGCCCACAACAAAAGCTCTCGTGTATTGTGCGACGTTTTTTATTTTAAATCTTCTTCACTTGGTAGCTTTGTTGTTTGTTTCCAGAAAAGGGAATTTTTGGTCACCATCGCTGGTTTGTACGCATAGTCGATATATCTGTTTCTGTCTGGCTGCCTATTAGTTCTTCGACATACTAGTCATTTCAAGTGATTCATTGGGTGCAGAATGTTTCTAGGGAGTGTGAGACAGAGTTCTTTCAGTTCCATTCTGGCGCCCAGAATGGGATTTCCATCAAAATTTGTTGGCGAAAATTCTGACTCCCAGGCAAGCTCTATCGTAACACCAGTTCCTCAACTGCCCAGCACACCCACTCAGCACAAAGATGAAGTCACGGATATTTACACGTCATTGAAAATATACGACTACATGAATGACTTTTACAATAGCAGCGCAAATTCAAGCAAATCAAGCTCGGATCTAGAGTTTAGACCCAGTGTTGAACTGCTTAATATTAAATTGAAGCAAACGCTGAAGTTACTTGATTCGCGAGAAATACGCAGCGACTTCAGCTTTGTTTTCCGCGATCTAATGGGCCATTTGCTAATACTCATGGACTCGACAGACACGCATGCTTGGGCTATCAGCATAGTGAGTCCTCTACTGGACATGGGGAATAGAGACTCTGCCAATTGTAGACAAGCGTTTTCGGAAGCTTGCCTAGCTATTCAGCAACTGGCTACATACTTGCACGCTGAAGACAGGTTGTATGTCAAGGTATTCAGCAATGTGTGGCCCAAGCTTATCAGCGTGTGCAAAGTCTCTCGTGGATCTGACGTATTTATCGCTTTTGAAGCACTCCGGTCCATTGTGAACGAAGTCCCTATCAATCTGGACATCTTGTGCAAGCTCATCAACATGCGCACTGAAACATGTCAGGACTTCTACCACGAACGGCATGCAGACTTTCGCTCAATGCGACTCTATTTGTTCGAGCAGTTGGCTAGGCGGCTTGTTCACGACCATGACGCTACGAACTCTAGTGCTCGGCTCAAGGATTGCGAACTGCTAGACTGCTGCTCAGAAGAACTGGTAAAGTCGTACAAAGCCGAACCATCGTCGGTAGTGTGCAACATTTTTGACTCGTCAGAGATTTTAAAGACCGTGATGAAGCGACTTGATAGGAGACCGCTGATTGAGCTATTCCCATCTCCTACTAGCGAGCAACACCACGCTATATGCCGTCCAGCGCCCAAGCTGACCATATCGAGCTCAGCACGAGCAGCAACCAAGCGCCCATCTTCAAGGCGTCGATGGCGGTTCCTCCACCATCACTGGCTTCTCCGGTACCATTCTAAGTGCCGCAATTCCGAAAAGGAGCAACAAGCAAACAATGGGACGTCAAGCTCTACCCAGCTATAAACGACCTCTGGTGAATCAGCTTGGGCAATTTGCCTTTTCCTTCGGTCACCACCAAGTATTTGTCTGCCATGTGTCGTTATTATCAATAGATTAGTTCAAAAAAGACCTAGGTTATTGTAATATAATTCATTGGTCCTTCTTTGGTCCTTTGTCATTGTCCCAGCATTGTTGGAGGCGATGAGCATCAGCCGCTTGTCATACGACGAGCTGATCGGCTGCACATTGACATCATGCAAAGCACGCCTGCTATAATGAGCGAGTACTTATATTGGGGGGTACGCCTCGATACAAACTAACCAACCGTCATTTTCGATGTCTCAACAGCCAATCACGAACATTGACCTCAACGGTGAGGGGTACAAAATTGGTGAGTAGCTGCGCTCTAGATGGGCTTCTAACAGCCAGTTGCGGAAACATGGAGACTATTCTGGGACGAGCACCAGCAGAACTTTATCAACCACAACAAGTCTGGTGGGTCGTATGACAACAGTGGACGTTATACGGTATGGCCATTGGCAGTGGTTGTGCAGTCGTTTGTGGATGCTGCTCGGATATATCCCAAGGAGATAGGGCCTATGCTGGGACCTGCGTTCCGAGCGTTTGACGCCTACTATTCTCCAGAGTACCACGCCTACTGCGCATCTTTTTACTTCAACGGTAACAAGGACATCTATTATGATGACAATGCGCAGATAGCTTCGGCATTTCTGAGTGCATACGAAGTGACGCAGGACAGGTGGTTTTTGGACAAGGGGGTTGAGAATGTCCATTTCCTGATGACCGGCAAGGAACAGACCAAGTTTGGTGGTGTGCGATGGCACGTCCAGAAGGAGGGATCCAACACCTGTACCACTGCTGAGGTCGGCATTGCTTGCATGCGGTTGGCCCGCTCCGTCACCAACAACCAGATCTACATTGACTTTGCCAAGTACTGCGCCGATTGGGTGTTCACACGAGTCCGAGCCCCTGACAAACTCATTTGTGATGGGCTCGAGCCTGATGGCAATGGATTCAAACTCAATGATGCCAAGTGGACCTACAATCAGGGCACGCCTATAACCCTGTGCTGCCTGATATGGCAAGCTACCAAGGAGGACAAGTACAAACAGTGGGCCGAGGAACTTGCCCAGGCTGCTACTGACCACAACACTGCCATATTCGACAGAGATACTCCAAGAATGGAGGCACGTCAGTATCGTGACAGTACTGCCTTTTACCAGCTGCTGGCTGAAGGTTTGGCCGATTTCATGCTGTTTTTTGGGGACTCCACTGACAAGCAATTGGCCGAACAAGTTGCGGGTGAGCTGCTTCACACCATCAGGTATGTGTACGGCTACATGCGAGATCCCAAGGATGGTCTCTACTTCCAAAGCTTTGAGATTTTCCACATCGATCAGGAGCGAGCAGACAGGTTCAAAGAGCTCACCGGTGAGACTCACAAGCCTTATCAGCCTAGCGATGGCGAGCGTGAGAGTGGCGATGGGCCGGTTGAGTCACGTCCACTTGCGAAATGTTTGATGGGCTGCGGGGCTGCTGCTCGCGTATTTTTCCAGACTGCTCGAGTCCACCCGATCATTTCGCTATAGATGAGTTGACAAACACACTGGGAGAAGCTGACTTTTTGGGAGGTATTTCAAAAACATATATACTATTTATATTTGGTTATTATTTTCTTTTTGCCGCTACTGGGAGTGTGGTTTAAATATATTTATTCTATCGAGTGATTTTAATGTTATCTCGAGTAATGTTCCAATGCGATATGATACATGCATGCCTCTCAGAACGCGGCCCCAATTCTGACCTTACTATTCTACTCACCATGTCAGACGAGCTGGAAATCGACATAGACTTTGGACTTCGAGATGAACAGATCCAGTCCATCATAAAGAACCCATCTGTTGAAGATGTCAGTCAACCAGCCGCGGTGCCCGATTTCATGGACATTGAGCCTCCATCCAATCTGAAAGAGCCAGACGCAACCGAGCTCAGGCCAGACGCAGTCCATTTGAGAGGTGTTGATGATATGTCAACGGACGAGGTCATCAAATTTGTAGGGCTTTATTACCCGGGATCCAAATTCAGGGTCGAATGGGTGGATGATACTAGTGGTACGAAAAGTTTTGTTCGTTGGAAGCTTTAGACAGCCGGCTGACTCAGTGAATTTAGCGTTTGACAATGAAAATCATGCTTCCGCATGCTTGGAAGCTCTTACCTCGGAAGCTACCTTTTACGAAGATGATGAGATCACCCCTACAACGAATCGCCAGACGAAGCCATATCTAGATAAACCCGAGGTTTCGCTTAAAGTAAGGATCGCGCTAACTTCTGACAGGAAAGAACGAGGCGCGAGAGCACGAAGTCGATACTATTTATTTCATGGCGAGCCTGAATGGAAGGCTGGAAGCACGAGACATATCAGAAAATATGGCTCGAGCCGAAATCCTGTGAACAATGATGAGGAAGATCTTTTCCCTGCCAAAGCTGATAAACGCAAAGCAGTTTCTTCACGCGACGACAGCGATGACTTGTTTCCGCAAAAGTTGAAGGGCGAGCGCGGACCTGTGCCAGATATTTCATCAAGATTTGCACCCAATGTGAGGTCAAGATCACGGTCTCCTGCCCGTGAAGAATCGGAGCTCGATCATCGGTCAAACGATAGATGGGTTAAGGGAGACCTGTTGGAAAAAGACGAAAGACACTCGGGACGTCGCAATGGTCGAAGCAAAGCTTCTGACATGTTTTGAATTGTAAGTATTTTGTAAGTATTTTGTGATGAACGCCGTCATGTCAATGTATTATTTCTACAATATGCGAACTTCGCTAGATGTCTCCTGTCTCTCAATCCAACATAATTTAACTATGGTTTGTAGCAAGTAGCAAACTTATGGTTTTCGCAGAGTATCTTTAGATTGAAGATCGTTGAACGCAATTCTTTTTTTACATGGATTATAGTCAAAAGCTATTAGAAAAAAATATAATGACAACCGAGGGATTCGAACCCTCGCCTCCGAAGAGATGAGAACCTTAATCTCACGCCTTAGACCGCTCGGCCAGATTGCCAATTACGAAATATTGCGCAGAACCAGAGAATTCGACATGTCATGGAAATTGAAAATCAATTTTTTCTCGCCATTTTGAAGGTCATTGACATTCAGCATGTGTTCAGGTTAATATTCAGCACTAAGAAATTCTAGGGTGTGATTTTGGAGACTCCCATAGCGGTTTGTGGCACTGATGTGATCACCCGTTTTAGTCGCCTTTCACAAATAGCGGTTGTACTTGAGCATTTCAAAAATGAGCGTCAAAAATATAAAATATCAAATCCATTTTTCACTCAAAATACATCTGAATACGCACAATGACAGCTAATAATGATGATGTAGCAGTACTCTGCTCCGAAACTGAGTTTCTGAATGATTTTTGGGAAGACATTGATGTTAAGCCGCGAGGTGAAACGCCGTCACAGTACTTCATCAGGAGTGTAAGTAGCGAATTGGGTCAACACAACAATCAATTTGCTTATTCTTCTGAGCAGTGTTGTGTGTACGATATGCGATGCGATTCACTACTTTAAATGGTAATACAGCTAAATCGGATTAACTCAGGACGCAGTGAATTTGAAACAATGCTTTTTGATGATTATTTTAATTTATAGAATGCCACTACTATCATAAATATGCAAGAAATGTGGCTTGCAGTCAGAAGCTCGTCACCGTTGAATTGATATTGCTACATGAATTATATTCATAACTCCCTCTAAACCTATATCGTGAAAAATGTGAAGCAATCTAAAGTGTTTAAATGAACCCACTGATAACGAAACGATCCGAATCACTCTACGGTGAAGGAAATTCCCCAGGTTCAGGACCGAAGTACCCCACCTCGGGTATCGTCTCCAATGGGATTCCGTTATAGTCAGCACCCGTACCATTCGGTCCCCCTTTGTAGACCCAATTTCCCCACCAGTTAATGACAGCAGTGTGCTTGTAGTTTGTCGAAAAAAATACAATAATTGCTGCCCAAGCGACTCCAGTATTCAGAGCAGCATACAAGACATAGTTATACTTCCTCCACCACGCCAGATAGCGTCTCCTAATAAAGTAGTTAAAAATTGCAGCGACATAGAAATTAGTGGTGGTATAATAAAAATTCAACGGCGCCCATGAACCAAAACCAACCAATAAAACAAGTACGTTCCAACGACGGAAAGTTTTAGGCCACTTCTTTCCCAGAAAGTAGAATGGAACAGGCAATATACATCCAATTAGAAAACTCCACTTCAGAACCCTGTATATGCCATTAAGGTAAATAGTCGGACCCAAAGTTCCCCACAGGACGAATGAAGCAAAATTCTGATATGCCTCAAGGCAAGTAAATTTCTGAGCTTGATGTGAATTACAATAATCTTTGATTCCAGTGAACTCCCAGTTCAGTACTGCAAGGGTAGTAAAAATAGTGATCAAAGTCCCAGTCATCTGGACACGAAACAGAGCTCTTGAGGGAATTCTAGAATAGTGGGTCTGTTTTTGATTGGTGATATAGTTTTGTGCCTGTTCCCAAAAATTGTTCGCCACTGTTTGAGTGATCATCATAGCGTTTGCATCGTGTGGGATCATGTACCCAATGAAAACTTGTATGAGTAAGCCAACCTCGATATAGTTGTTCGTCTGGGCAAACAGAAGTCCAAATGGAATGATAAATATCAGGTTTATAAGCACCGCAAAGAAAACAGACCATACAGGCGTTTCTGTTTCAGGAAACACCTTCACCATAGTAATATACATCACAATTGACAGCGCAAGGATTGATAGGAACCACCACTCGGGAACCTCGGGATGTATATCCATTGCCCTCGTGAACGGATCGGTGTACATCCTCCTAGCTTTCCTTTGGCTGCGGAATGAAACCCATATCGTTTTCATGCTTTGAACTGTCATCTTCCTGTAGTGCAACATCGTGTGAACTACCGCAGCAGTATAGATAGAAAACTGAGATCCATAATAGACCAATGAACCTGCACTTAGGAAAGCTGGAGAATAGTTCTCGTAGCCATCCGCATCAAATTCTCCCCCAGGTTTTAGAATGCGGGAAACATTGTAACTAGCACCAGTGTTATCGTACACTCCTGTACCATTAATCGGCAAATAATGGGTGTAGAATGATTTTGAAAAATAAATAGCGACTACCACAAGAAATCCCAGGATCTGGCCAGTGTATGCGACGTAAGTTGCATAAAAAGGGGCTACCATACCAGCACCTCCGAATACTGACCAATCGAAAGTAGAAATCGGATTCAAGCCTAGTCCATTGAATACACCGGTAACAGCTGCCAGCTTCACATTGTTGGGCGCCGTCCAGGTGATCCAGCTGAAATAAGAAAGTGCTGTAAACACAAACTCTGGAAACCAGTACCAGCAGAAGCTGACTGAGAAAAATACAATCAGAAACGAGTATCTGGTGAGCTTCCATCCATATATTATCTCAGGATATTCTTTCTTGACTAATGCTCTGTTCATTGTCATATAGGGAAGAACCTCATACCACATGCATTTGACCGGATATACCAAAAAACTCCTTAGCAGTCCGGCAATTCCATAACCGAGAAAAGAGCTTGTGAGAGAGAGCAAAATCATATATCCGAAATTAGCACTCCACTTCTCGTTGAAAAATTGATTTGCTCTTTGTAAGGTTATTACGGTGAAGGAAAAAGGGGGTCCATCCACGGCGCTCATCATTTGAGTTGCCAGCATCTGCTCCTTGAAAGTCCAGGGACCAGGATTAAGAGAATGGCGAGAACCGAAGGCGGTAAAGCCCCAATCTGGAAGCAACCACTCGAGGACCTTTCCAGAAGGATAGATGATAATTTGCAAGGATAAGAAACCCATAGTAATACTGGGATAACGGTTCCCAAAAAAAGTCGCTATCACTGCGCCGAGATTAGAATATAACAGGCCAATGATATACATTCTTATCGTTTCACATGGCTCGTGTGGATCATCCATCATGGAAGTTGCCGCTCGTACTTCCGTGTAAGGTGACCAATCGCAAACGATAGTGGCTTCGAACTTGACTTCAAACTGGTACTCATCCTCCGTTAATTCAGGGGAATATTCTGGTCCCAGAGATAGTCGTTTCATTCTCATCAAAGCATCGTAGTCAATGTTGACGTCATCTTGGTGGTATTCATAAGCTTCTCGTAGAATTTCCAGGCATTCTTCATAAGGTCGCAGATCGATTCGATGTACGAAGAAGTTGACTTCCTCTACGCTCAGCTCGATTCCCAAATTGACAGCTGCATTCTCGAGTTGATTGATCAGTTCAGCTCTGTCGCTGTGATTGATGACACCTGATTCAAGGACCCCCACACTCTTCTCATGTGAGTCTGTCCGCTCCAAAAGTTCTATCACCGAAGACATTGTCCCACCACGCTTCTCAACCGTAAGATCGGGCGCATCAATAAAGCACTAGAGCGCCTACCTTACATATATATTGTTACAACGAGAACATGGCGCAGGAAAAAAGTGGAGCCTGTGTGTCGTGCATATTATCTAAGCCAGATAATCAATTTAGCGCAATGACGCCGTAGCCACTATCCGGAGGTAACCTTCTGCCGTGATCGTCCCTGCGATTACTTCTCTTAGAGATAATGCATGCACTACCCAAGCTAGTATGCAGGCCCACCTTTACTGCAACAGGTCTGGCCATTTGTTTGTAAGTCAAATCGTTATACGACAGTTACATGCCGTAGAAACATTGAGATCAAGTTCGTCACGTCCAGGGGAGGAGCAACGCTGCTGTTTTTGTTGTGGTATAATAATAAGATATTGATATATTGAGTAGTCATTGTTTTGAGCGACCTCGGTAAAAATTGATTGTCAGATCAATGGACTGCTGCCCAATCAACCCCTGGACGATCTTCGTTGCCTGAGGAGCGTGGCTATGACATTCTCAGAAATATGTCTGACCTTAATTTACGTTTCAATCCCGCCAGAGGATCAGCAAATTCAAAACAAATTGAACATTTGGTAACACCTTACTTTTATTCTCCAGACAATCGTTATAACACTAGTTACAGAGAAAAAGAACAGAATAATCGTTCAGCAATTGCAGATCAACTGATGGTTCTTCACTCGCTGATCCTTCTAAAAGACAGGGGTCAATTAGCTTTACTGTACAAATACTATCCAGTGGCATTGCATACAATTCATGGAAGATGGTCCCGATATTATCACCATTATTAAGGATGATTACATGCTAGGGCCGTTTAGCGCGCGATCTTTTATTTTGAGTATGGGCTGTCAGTTGTCGCAATTAGGAATGTTGCGTTTTCCGCTAACCATAACTGGAAGTGCGATGATCATTTCTTGCGTGGCACGGCACAATCTTGCACAGGTTTTTTCCGTGGGACTTTCATTCTGACTGGTACCTTTTTAAGTGACAATGCCAGCTGACATCTAATTTGTTAAGAATTGGGCATTAATCGGTAAGTCAGTTTTCCTTTCGCTGTCGCCGACATATGGGGAAAACCATCGACGATAATACGACATGCAAACCCCTGAAAGTGCAGTGCGCTAGGCACACTGATATGGCCAGCCGTTCCACCGTAACATGCATGTTCCGAAACGACCCATTGAATATAAATAAGATTAAAGTGGGTCATTGTCCGCATTGCGTCAAAATGTGTAGCATGTTATGTAGTACAGCCCCGCTTTAATGTCTTGAAAATGCATATTAACCGCGTTTTGTAGAAGTTATCGCTTTGACGATTCTTCTCCAGTTTCCCAGGGTAGCATGATATATACTGTCAAGCTTGATGCAGTTGCGTACTTTCTATATTAATTGGCGTCGCTTTTTGATTGCTAAATTCGTTATGGATTTCTTTAAGCAGCACTTCGAGTTACACATTTCCATATTTCTCAGATTCTCAAAAGTATGTCTTATTCAGTTTGTTTCATTCTCGTCTATGTGAAAGAGAGAAAATATATTATCATCTGAGACATGAGTACTACTCTAGAATGATATTCATGATCGACTCTTATCGCTCATAAGCATTGACATCACAATCGAGTAAGACGGCATTTCCCTCTCCAAATAGCCGTTGTAGCAAACAACGCCGCACCTCGTGGGGTGTTTACCCTAACCATGCCAAAGCGTGTACCCTAATATTTATATTTCCAATAAAGTTAAAAAATGACTCCGTGGCCAAGTTGGTTAAGGCGTACGACTGTTAATCGTAAGATCGAGAGTTCAACCCTCTCCGGGGTCGTCTTTTTTTGTTCTTTTCGGTAAAAGATAGTCTTCTATCCGTATTATTCCATTGTGAAACTTAACTTCACATTTTCTACAGGTTTACTAATGTATGGAAGTCATTTGTCCTATAAATTAGCCACTAGTAGCTCGGTTCAGAAATTATAATAGGTGTCTAATATTTGAACGGATTTAAATTGGCATAGGACATCACCGGTCTCTATAGGTCGTGTTGACTGCTTATTATTCCCGCTTTCAATTTTCCTTAACAAAAAAATTTGGACTTTTGGAAATCAAACTCGTTACTACTTGCTCGAAACATTTGATCGTAAAATAGTGTAAATTCACGGGTACGTATATATATCTAGTGATATTCTAGGAGAGATACAAAGACACTCTAACACTTCATTCGGCAGAACTAGAGTAATTTGTTTGAAGCGATACTCCTAAGGGAGTAGTATCCGAAGAAGAACCATCTCCTCCGTATGCATTTGGTGGATGGTGTCTTCTTGTGCCAGTAGGCAATGCTGAAGATGATGCTGTGGAGGATGCCTGTTCTTCATGGTGACGTCCGGTTCCTAAAGAGCGGATATGCTTGTGAACAGGAGGTTCACTACCGTAATGAAATCGTTGCAACATAATTGCGATGTCGAAACAGACAGTTCCAGCGGAGCCGACAAGAAAAGGAAGTTCGTTAATAAGGAACTGCTTTCCCCTGTTCGTGCGCATCTGAGGTGAGAGAACAATAGACATCGTGTAGGTGATATTCCCAATAAGTGCAGCGCTGAAGAGAAGCATGGTCACTCCCCACGTACTCTTGCGTTTGTAGTTCTTGTAAATTTGAGGCATCCTAGATGTCAAGTACATGAACGCGCAAATCCAAGAAGCCACATCTCCCAGAGTTTTCACGTCAAAGAGTAAAAATGTTGGTCCAGTAGTGGAATGCGATAGTTCAGTCAATGGAACTGCGCGTACTTTTGCAAACGAAGCCATGAAAGAGGACGTGACCATAGCTTTCAAGCTGGAACTACTGACTGACCGAGCAACGCGACCCGTCCTATGCTCTGGTATCGGTATTGGTGCAGCTGCTGCTGCTTTGGGGTCAACCGTCGAAGTCTGTGTGCGGACATTATCATCCCCTTCAAGGATCATTATCTGACGACGCGACCTATTCGAATAATAAATGTACTGCAGCCCTAAAATAGAATCGATGACCACATAATACACTGCCAGCAGAGTCTGAAATGGCAACTGGTAAGTAAGGATACATCCGATAAGATTAGTGACATCCCCTATAAACCAGTTGAGCAGAAATCCCCACGACAACCCTTCAACCGACTGGTTCGCGTAGTTTTCTATCACCTGGGGCAGCTGGGCACCCAGCCATGCACAAAATGATACAGAAGAAAAGACCCATGACAAAGCGGACAAATTGCCATATATACATGCTCCGGATACATAGTGAATCCACTTAACAAGAGGTTGCTCATCCTGTAGGGCCGGACAAGACGGGAAAAGAGATGCCATTGTGGTCACTAGATATCCTAAGACCACGATACCCTGTATTTCACGTCTAAAAAATTCGAATACCTGCCGCAATAAGCGTCCCGCGACACATGAGCTCGCTCCTCGTTGGTGAAATGAGTATCTGTTGATGAGAGAGCAAAAAAGACTGAAATGAAGTGTAAGAAAGTTCAATGTGATGCCGTGTTACAGTGATAAGAGATAACACTACTCCGCATTAGGCAACTGTCAGAAGATCGTCTTAAACAAGCCGTGCCTATTTGACAAAAGTTGGGGTCCATCGTACTTACTCAGTTGTTAAGAACTTCAATAGAATATTAAGTCATCATCTATAATCAAGGTTGAAGATTTGAAAAATTGAATTAACAAAATTAACACGCTTATTTTCAGCATTATTTCCATTTATATACTACACTTAGCCCACTATCACAGACAGTCATTGAAATCAATATTCGCAAACAGCTAACACGATACCAAACATAAAGAGAAAACAAACTGTCGCTCAAGCATCATCCTCAGAAAGTCTTTGGATTATATTTCTTACTTCCTCGGGACGAATTGGGCTGATCTGGTCTATCTTGTCGTCGCTCGGCGGAGACAATGTCACCGAAATGGGCCTGATACCGGTATCTGGAGGCAAAATTGAGTCTCTACTTTGCTTTGCTCCCAATTCATCTGCGCCAGAAATTTCTAGCCGTTCCTGCTCGTCTGCATATAGAGTGTCACTCTTGTCGTTGTCCACGTCATCCACGTCAGGGTATTCCAAGTCATCCTCGTCTTTGATGTTACCATAGGCATCCTCCTCGGGAACGCTTTCAGATACCACGTCATCATCATGGTAACCACTTCGCGATAGCAAAGCTTGCAGCTGCTGGATTTGTTTTGTGCTGGCCGAAAGTTCTCGCTCCAATTGCGCAATTCGTGCCTGCAACTGTGGGACCAGGTCTATCTCACTGGGAGGATTTGTACCTATACGAGACCTTGAGTCGTGACTTCTGATGCTCTCATTGTCATCATCCTGTCTCTTTCTCTTCCGCTGTGGTCCATTATTGGCTTCACGTTCATCGTACGCCTCTGAGGCCTTCTGGTAGGCGGATTTGATATTGCCAAGAACGCGTTTCAACATTGAAACAAGCTGACAATTTATTAATTAACGTCACGATTTTAACGAAGCAGAATGAATATGTAACTGACAAATACTGTCACTGTGGTTAGGCTCAGCAGAATCGATGAAACAATTGCAACTGTGTCTGCTAGAAACCGTAGTATCCTAGCTGGTCTCACAAAAAATAGGGGTAAGACGGGGTATCACGTGGCGGAATTTTCAGGGGTAAATGAGACAGCCTTTAAGATCGCCTTAAGGCAAAATCCAGCCGAGTACAACGAATAATATATATATATATATATACATACATAGATACATAAATGCCATGTATTTGAGGATATCAAATCTTTAAGGATAATGAATAAGAAATTGTAGAATTTCTTCAGTATCGTAGCAGGTTAGGATTCTGACCGTCGTTGTAGTCGGGCCCATGAAGTGGAGCTTGTCCGTAAATATTTAACTCTTCGTAGAGCCGGGGCATTTCCCCCACCAACTGAGCTTGACCTGTACTTTGGGTTGACTTGCCATCACTATATTGAAATGGGAAGCATGATGTAGACTCCTTTGTTGCCTGTTGCCGTAGTACATATTGATCTGGCTGGTATTGAAGTTGAGCATATCCAGTCAGTTCATTTGGGATCGAGCTGTAATTAGATACTGACAGTGTGGGACCCAAAGGAACCCCTGGTAACAGACCGCTGCCATCCACAGGAAGGTCGTAATAGATTTCGTCGGACTTGGTTGCAGGTTGAACAAACCTTTCCACTGACGTTTGAAATGTCAGTGGGCCCCGCAATTTATGTGAAGCGCGGCCCAAAGCTGTGCCTTGTTCGACTGCATTCTCCACATAATAGTTTTGCATTGAATTCGATCCTGGAGGAGGCTGGGTTCTGAAAGCGGGATACGACATTTGAGATTGAGTAGAACTACCAGCGGGATGACCAGTTCTAATTGATGGTGGGATGACAGCACCCTTTCGCTGACCATAACTTGCAGTCTCTAGGTGAGGAATAGGAGATCCGTCAGAATAGAGCATACTGGAGTAGCCACTCCGGTAATTCGGCTTCGATTTCTTGACTCGTCTTTTTTTGAGAGTTGATTCCTTTCTGACTCTTACTTTACAGCCCTGTGATGCCATTTGTTGAATAAGCTCACTGGATGTTTCAAGTCCAGGAAATGCCTTTGGAGAGTATACCATAATGATATTGGATGTTTCCTGACCACGATGGATCATGATACTTTGATTTGACAGGAATTCCCAGAGATTGAATTCCAGCTCATAACGTCCTTCCTGTCGAATGGATATGTCGTGGAGGATGAAATAGAACTTTCCTGGTCTTGGGGAGCGGATATGTGACAAAGATGCTACTGTGGTACCGGTGAGTCTCTTTGATGCCAGACTTCGACGAATTTCTCCATTGGGACCGCTCGGTACCAACTCGTATAGAGACGTATGTAGCACAAAATTGGACATAATTTCATGAGTCACTGGTTGGCCAGCTTCATCAAAAACAGTGAAATAGATGACTGGAGGAGGATCTACTGGTCGACGAGAATCAGCTGAAAAGTTAGTACAAGTTTTACATAGCTTTAGAACTCACATTTTGTTCCCCATCCCATTGCTCGAGCTTGTACAGGCTGCTGGATTATTTCTAGACTGTATGTATATTTTTGTATGTTTCTTGGTGCCAGCTGTAGAGGGCTATTGCCATGACTGTGTATCCACATAGTCTGTTGATTCATATTGCGGTTTCGTCAGATAAGTTTTCGTCAAGTTTCAATTTTCTCTGCTTTGGCTTGAAGTAGGTGTTCCTGAGAAAGTTAATAGTAGAAAAAAGTTATTCAAAAGTAGAAGAATAGAAAATCTGTGTGCGTCTAATAGAAAATAAAGAATGTAGCTTCAAGAGAAAATGGCCAATTGGCAACTATCGACGAAGACCCATAACAAAGCCCAGCAAGTGTGACTTATAATGTAGAGAATCCAGCGAGAAGGAAACAAAAAGGTACGAAAAACGACAAACCGGTGTCCTTTTAACATAGATGTGGAAATTTGTAGCACATCGTTCAATGATGACAGCCTACGACAATTTGACTTTTTCAGCTACAAACTGTTACCCAATTAACTTAAGCTTCAAAGATAGCGGCTAGTTGCAGCAATTCTCACGTGGAAAGCGCTGCTATTCGCTTGATGCTGACTGCTGTTGAGTGGAACTTCTGGCTGAGTGGACTGATTGACATGCATACTTTTCTAGACGAACAATGAGAAATTTCTTTTCTTCTGGGATTTAGCGAATACGAGCAATGGTACCATTGTGTGCAACTATCAAGGGAATTATTAATATTCAAAAAGTAAAGTTTTTTGATTAAGGTTTCGGGATCTCACAGCGTCTGAAGTGGCACAAGCACCAATTGAATGGGATATTACCAATAAAAGAAGTAAGGATCATACGAGTCATGTCGTATCGATGCATCTTTTTCACGGAGCCAGATGTCAATCCATGATTCGAGAGAAATATTGGTAGTATCACCATATTATTTACCAACTGATGGGGTGATTCCGCTAAAAGTAAGGGTCAAATCGAGAAATAATATGAGATAATCATCCGATATTGTGGTCTAGTTACAACATTCGGAGATTGGAACTGATGGCAATTTCCAGTAAGAGGGATTGTCTTCCAAAGATCCATTGCCGTCCAAATATTTGGCTAAATAGAATACTAGATATTTGTCTGAGCTTCGAACTTTGCGGTGCTCAATAGCTGTGCATATTCTGTTGAGGACTGTCGTCTTGCATGAAATTACTGCAGTACTTATGTTTTGATATTACTCGATAAATACTTAGCAGCATAAGAGACATCTGCACTTAGTGACTACCCTGGCAACTGGCGTTGGAGAGAGGGGGTTGCATTGTATTTTGCATCCGCCAAACTTTAAAGTGACAAACTGCATCTAGCGGTCGTCGGTGCGTCGTAATTGCTTTTGGCCATCTGCGGACAATCCTAACTCGGGTTTTGGGGACCTACCATGGGAGAAATCCGGTATTTCGGTTCACTGTATCTATGAACTTGGTGCAACAAAACTTCTACTACTGATATGGATGGAAAAATATAATTTTACGAGGCATCCAAACCTAAAACTGTAAATAGAACGACACAATCCTTTAGTAAGTCAAGCTCGCAAGCAGGTACATAATACCTGACGAGTAATTGTAGAGAAGACTACCAAAAGCTTAATTTGGAAAAAAGGATAAGCTCAGAGCAATGGTGTTAAGTTTTACTAAGCAGAAAATCATATCGTCAATGTACGGAGTCAGATGGTAATGCAACTCAACTTGGCATGAAAGCTGAAATAGGGCAATTCTCCGCAATCATTTTCAAGAATGAATTCATGACATTACTATCGCATTCGCGGTTTGAACTCTTTCTGTTACTGTACGGATTTTATTAACATTAAAGTACAGAACCATTTGCGGACGTTCGACGTAGTATCAGCAACAGCATCATTTGCGTATCAGCATGCATGGAATCTTCTAAATGAAACAGATCGACCAATCGTCTAATTGCTCGAAAGAAGCGATGCTCAAAACGGAACACGTCTCTAAAGAAGATATCGAAGACGAACGAAAGCGCATTGCTTTTAAATTTACAATGGGCTTTTAACTTAGTGCTAGGATATTTACAGTCAACGATATTAAAAAAAAACGCTGCCCCAGCAGGCGTGTAAAATATTATGAAGTAAGGACCAATGATTATTGAAACCGTATAATATTGGCATTAGACAACAGCATTTCATGTGATGAAGATCGATGCAAAGTAAAAATATTATTCCATCTCAATCCAGGTAATTGGATTTGTAAGTCTCGTAAAAAGTGCCGGAGAATTGCAACTATCTGGTCAGCTCAGACCCCATCTTCGAGATTGGCCTTATTCGTAGCCGATTCCCTATGCCCAATGTGGTTAGCGTCATGCACTAGGAGGCACTAAGACAACACAATGAATGCAGGGGTTGGGGATATCATTAAGGCGGCTAGTGTGGGTCCTTATGAAGACGACAAGTACAACCAATTGATATGGGGCTGCCGAGAAAGAGGGTTTCTTCAAAAGGCTGGCGGTGTCCTGCAGAGAAAAGGACACTGCTGATTGGCTTGCATACGGAATTTTGTTTGATAAATGTTGTATTTTCATTGTAAGATGTCCATCGAGTAGTGAGGGCCAATCTATGCATTGCAGGAATGGGAGTTCAAAGGCGCCTGAGATTTGAAGGCAGTCCCCGAATCAAGAGATCTGATTGGGAGTCGTCGATAGAAGGGCACACACCATGACGTAGCACGTTGTTGGACATAGCCTGATCTAGTAGGACCGCGGTCCAAGTTGTCGATCCGCAGTATAAAACAAGTGGATGTCCTCTTTAATCTGTCGTTTATATCAATTACACCATGGATTTTATTAGAAACGAAATCGAGAAGGAGGGCGAGCAACAGGTCGAGAAGGAGTTTTCCGGCCAGGGAAACAGCCAGAACTCTCAAAGTGGCCAGAGTGGCCAGAGCACTCAGAGTGGTGGTCAGTATGATCAGTACATCCAAAAGGGTGTCTCGGTGGCCGAGGAGAAGTTCTTTAATGTTGATCCCAACAACCTTTCGTCTAGCCAGCAGAAAGAAGAGCAGGAGGTTACTGTAAGTTGGTTCTCTATTGCTTGGTCTAACCTAGTCGTTCATTTCGAAGGAGGTCAACAGCTTTTCATCCCGATAGTGTTTCATAGCTATTCAATTGGTTCCATCAACTCCATTATACACCGTTAACGTAGTTTGTATGAATGGTAGTCTTGAAATACAATCCAATTCAGCAACCTCTACAGTATTGCTCTACAGCAATATCTTGATTCACATCGTGATATATTACAAGGTATTTACACTGACCAACATAAGTATCATTTATAACGTGTCTAGTGTTGTCTAACATTATCTAACTTACGTTCTACATAAACAATCTGATTTCTAATATAAGCTACTGTTAATAAAGTCCAATCTGCAACAAAGATTTCAGATAATTGAGCTTTGGTATGTAGTTATCTTCATGACGTGGTCAGAAGCAGAACTGAAAAAGTGTATCATCACAAATCTTCAAACTAACTTACAGATGAAAACAAAAGTCGAAAGCTGTGGAGACATCTCGAACTACTGTTAGACCAGTTTTTATATAAAATGAAGGCTCAGATGGTGATGCATGTTTTGTTCTAGCTCAGGAATCGCTGAACACAGTTGTGAAAACATTCTTCATTGACTTATTAAGCGGGTAGATATTTACCTGGAGTTAGCAATCATCAAATAAACATCGGAGGTCATAAACGAAGAATTCCTAAAATTTAAAATGTCCTGCATATACACCTCAGTAAAAGATTCAAATCATTCCTCCAATATCGGCACTCACATACCATTTGTTACGTTGGTAAGTGAAAAAAAAAGTGAGTGGAATCTTATATAGGGTAATGCATATGCAAGTATGTAAAATGCAGCTCAGTAAATTCTCAACTTTTCGCTGGAAGCAGCACTGTCGAAAAGGCACATTTGCATGATACGATAGTTGATTTGGCTTATTAGATTGATTGAAAAGGAACAGTTATTACGATACCTGTTACTAGGCATAAGCAAAAAAGACTCAATCACTTGAAAGCCAATGTAGACGTTTTCATTCATATACAGATCATACTAAATTAGTCGGAAGCAGTTCGGGTGTAGGTGTACTGCTTGCTGTGACTAATGACCTTCTTGATGATGCCCTGGGCCTCGAGGTCCTGGAGTGCTCGTCGTGCAAGAGAGCCTCCAATCTTCAGTCGGTCGACGAGGACAGACACTGTGACAAGCTTGTAGGTAGCTGCCTCCTTGAAAATACGGTCGTACAGTGGCTGGTCAAGGATGACGTGGTGCTGAGCCTTGTCCTTGACCTTTCCCTTGGACCACTTCTTCTTCTTCGACTTTCCACCAGACATAGCGGCGGCTGCCTTAGCGGCCTTGGACTGCTGAATCTTGGGAGGCATCTGCTGGTTAGCTCATATTCACTTCTAGACTCGTGTAATGATAGAAAGATGCGGTTTGATCAATTATCGAGTTAGCTCATTGACAGCTCGCTGCGGTCGACAGTATAGCATCTCAATGTACGACATCAAGAATACGGCAACTGTCGTGTGAAGACAGTCAGAAAACGTGCTGCTATAACACGCGCTTCTGCCTATATATCTTGCACTTTTATCAATGTAGCCGAATCGATTCTTTAATAAATCCTGGCAATCGTCTCAATTCCATATATCTACTCACTTTTGCTGTTCAAGGTATGCTGTAAGAAATGAAAATAGAGTCTTCAGTTTGTATGTAGCCTGCGTGACCGAACATTAGAGACTGCAAGTACCGTGACTGCGCTTCTTAATCAGGCAGGATAAGTGCGGCTACTATCGCACGGCTGAGCCCAAGCCTATCAGTATCGACGACATTTGAGACGTTTTGAGGGCTGGTTATCGGGATTGAGCCATAGCACAAACGCCAATTAATGACTCCGCCAAAAATTCCTATATTATAATGCTTATACAGATTAAGACGCCTTGCGAAGTATCTTCTGCAGAACCACTAAACAGGTTACGCAACCGGTAGAGATTTCTCTAGTCACTGAAACTACAGAAGCTCAATAGTTTTTGTCCGCAACTGAACGAGGTATAAATTCATATAAATCATCTATACACTTTTTGGATTCGTTCAAATACCTATATATATATATACATCAGCAGACAGTAGCTTCTTCAAGCTCGGGCGCTTCCGCTGGAGACTTAGTTTCACGCGGCTGACCCCGTTCACAACCCTTAACTTTGTCAACATACTCGGTAGTCGATATTTCTCACATTCGCGGGAAACATGTCGAAACGAAGAGCGGGAAAGCAGCTCGACCACTTGCGGCCAGGTGAAGGTGATGAAGACGATGACTCGTTGACTTTTTCAATGGCGGATCCATCTCAAATGGCTCAGAGGAAGTAGGTCTCGTTGATTTGGATTAGAATTTTTGTTGACATCAGATTGGCAAAGCCACGAGCGCGACGTGTACCTGGGACAGGGGATCAGCCAGCCCCGAATCCGTTTGGATCACTGTCAAATGGCAACGGGTCGGCATTTTCGAGTTCGTTTTCAATGTCGAGCCAACCTGGGGCAGCTTCAACTGCAGCAACGCCAGGTCAGGCGTCATCTGCAACTGCCGGTCTGTTTGCTAGTTTTAAGAATATTGGCCAACAGAGCAGCCAATTCACGCCAAAGGTTGTACTTCCGAGCAATACGTTGCCAACTGCTGATGAAGTGGCATTGCTGCGAAAGGCTTTGAACGAACATTTCAAAAAAACTGTAGCGGCTCTCCCAGTGGAAGCGAATTGGACCCGTATTGCGGAAGCTTATATCAAGTATAGCAGCAACATTGATTCCGGCGTCATAAAATTGCCAAAGGATTCAGCAGGAGGGCCTGCCAAAGTCGGGGGCTTTCAGGGTTTTGCCACAAGCAAGCCCCAGACTATGACAGAAGCGCCTGAGCCAGCACCTATTGAGCGGAAGCCATTATTTTCGATCACAGCTGATGAACCAGTTGATGGTGACAGCGATGATTCAGAATCCGACGATGAGGACGTCAAAGTCGAAGGGCCTAAGTTCACGCTTAATGAGCTGCCAAAGTCCAAGAGCGCGGCATTTTCTTTTGGCAAAAAGCCGGCTCCAAAAGACGACTCTGATTCCGAAGATGATATCGAAATCAAGGGTCCGTCTTTCACGTTAGCTGCTCCACCTACTACAAAGTCCTCGGCATTTATTGTTCCAAAGGATGCTTCTACTTCTTCGGAACCCAATCAGGTGGGGGGTTCCAATAACATCTCTGAAAAGAGTACCGGACAGTCAGCATCGTTCGGTACTTCTGCCACTTCTACTGGCAGTTTTTCTTTCGGTAAGCCCGCTGCAACTCCCGTAAAAGAAGTGACAAAAGGATTTTCGATAGGGTCGGAGACTGCGCAACCTGGTACTGTGACTAAAAGCTCTGATGAAACTGGGAAAAAGGCATTCACATTTGGAGCTCCAGCTTCCATACAGGAAGTGCATGAGAGTACAAACGGCAGTGGTATCTCAAAGCCTTCATTTGCGTTTGGTACTCCCAAAAATGAACCAGCTGCGGTGTCCAAGCCTTCATTCTCTTTTGCTGCATCTTCCAATCATCAGAGTACTGCACCGCCAACCTCTATACCCTCATTTTCATTTGGCACGGCGTCATCATCCGATATTGGCAAAGCGACGAACGACGGTGGATCGAAGCCATTGTTCTCAGTCGGGTCAGCTAATAAGCCGTTGGTTTCCTTTGGTGACTCTACGCCAAAGGCAGGTGTCGCAGATCACTCTTGGTCGCCCGAGAAGGGCATCAAGTTTGGAAGTGTGACCAGCACCGGTTCCACTGTTGCTGACTCTTCCAAGTCAACCGATACGGTGCCAACTTTCAGCTTTGGTGCAAGTGCATTTGCCAAGCCAGACACTTCGAACGCTAGCGGTGACTCGGGCACCTCTGTGAAGGGATTCTCATTTGGCACTCCCTCTTTCGGTTCGCAGTCATTCAGTTTCAGTGCTCCGCCTACAGCAGCAGCAGGAGTATCAAACTCGGGCTCAGCCATTGACGCCAACACAACTCCAGTGGTGGCTGAAGCGGATGAAGCTATGCCATTAGAGCCTCAAACTGACTTGTCGCAGAAGGGACCTGGTGAAGAGGAAGAGACGGCAAAGTATGAAAAGAAGGCCAAAGTCTACGAATACACGGGCAAGGAATACAAAGTTCTGGGCGTTGGTCCGTTGCGAGTGTTGGTCCATGATACCACCAACAAAGCAAGAGTGCTTGTGCGCGCCGAGGGATCCGGAAGGGTCATCCTCAACACTCTCTTGAGACCCCAGGTGAAATATACCAATGAAGGAAAGGGAAATGTCCGGGTGGTGGATTTTAATAGTGATGGCAAGGCGACGAGCTATCTGATTAAGGTCAAGTCTGAGCAGGATGGAGCAGACCTGTCAGCTGCTCTCGAGTCCAACAAGGGTTCCCAGTAGATGCTAACCGTTGGAGTAATCATAGTAATGATATATATATAGTGGCTCTATGTATATAAATTGTATAAGAGTGATAATGTGGCATCTATTGTACAGAATATGTCCATGACTGATGTCTGATTATATGTGACTGGTGACAACTGCGAGGCAGTTGCTAAAGCGCGACGGAGTCGCAAACAATAATGGTGGTATGTAACATATAAGCCCCTGCTTCGCAGTTGAGACGAGAATACTATTTATTTATGGACAGTCGCTGCAGTATTTGTTAACCAACTTCCTGAGTGATCAGAAGCAGACGGAGGAAGTACAGAAACTTTTGGTGGTGTACTGATAATTTAACTGTGATGCGAAATATGTCGGAGATCACTCTACAGATCTTGATTATACAAATTATATTCACGCTCGTTCTTATGAATTTGTGCTTTAAATGTTGCATAAAATACAGTTGTTAATACTACATACCCATATGGAGATTGCCCCTCTGCTCTGCTACATGCTTGATGCTCACTACCTATCTCATGCAAGATAAGTACTCATGCATATACTACCCACTTCAACTGGGGAAGGACTTTACTGCAGCATTTCTGCCCTTGAGTAATAATTATAGCTGAATTTTGTAGAGAAAAGGCCCTAAATATAATTTGATGTAATTTCTCCGTTTTTGATATTGTCTAGAAATTATATTAGCCGTGCATTCGACAGACCCTCTGTCCGAGACTCGTCATGCAAACATCGCTGTCTTAGTATGCACCGAGGTTTATCGGGACCTGTTTGTGATCCATCTCTGGGTTTGGCATACCTGAGCTCGAAATTACTATCAAAAATGCCATATAATAGCAATTGGCCTAAAATATGTTGGATGGACGGCAAACGTTTAGCAATTAAAAAAGTCTATATATGTAGTTGAAGAACTCTCGCGTTTGCTCCGTCTGACTGACTCATTGGCAACGTGCATAATACGCATCGCATTTTTACCCTACCAGCCGTCGAAGGTGTGAGTCAATAGCATTCCCCCAGAAAATCCCATTCCTATAAAAGACATCGAGAAGTCGCTTTACCGAGAATCTGAAATCTGACATCTAGCAGCGTTCTACTGAAATAGCGTTGCAAACCTGTTTATTGTTAGCACAACACAATCAGCACTACTCCACTGCACTACTAAGGACCCTTTCGGTGTGTTCCTTAATTAGTCCAGTGTAAAGTTGTTGTCAAGCTTTTTGCTTAAGACCAAATTTTTTTGTAGCGTTGCGCTCACCGACCTGTCGCCGTTTACGACAGTGAAAAGAGCCTTACTCACCAACCAAACAGTCATCGCATCTCGCCCACCGGTGGCTGCCAATCACACCGCGTCGGTTTTAAGCATCGGCATACATATATTTGGGTCCATCTCCGATACCGGCGAGCGTCGAGCCCCGAATAAGGTTGATACGAAAATTTCAGCTTGCACTTGTGATTTAACTCCACACTGCAGCTAAATAAGTGGTGAAAATGCTGAAAGCAGCCAGAAAACAGCCCGCCTGGTCATGGCGTGCTACCAGTGCGTTGACCAGAGCTGCTCGACCTCGTGCTGCTGTGCTGAGCAGACGGTTCAGCGCAACTACTGCAGCTGCCGCCAGTCAGTCATATAAGTCGCCAAAAGTGACTCGACCGACGCCTGCACCGTCGTTCAACAGCACGCCAGATGCTGGCGCTGCCATCGTGAGCAAAAGCTCGCTGATGGACGACTCGTTTATTGGACTGTCTGGAGGCGAAATCTTCCACGAGATGATGTTGCGACACAACGTGGATGCAGTGTTTGGCTACTCTGGAGGAGCTATCCTGCCGGTGTTTGACGGCATCTTCAACTCGCCTCACTTCAAGTTCATCATGCCACGGCACGAGCAGGGTGCTGGCCATATGGCAGAGGGCTACGCCAGAGCCACTGGCAAGCCAGGGATTGTGGTTGTGACGTCTGGACCAGGCGCAACCAACGTGGTGACTCCTATGCAGGATGCTCTGTCGGATGGCACTCCCATGATCGTGTTCACTGGCCAGGTCCCGACCGCGGCGATTGGCACAGATGCTTTTCAGGAGGCTGACGTGGTGGGCATCACTCGGTCTTGTACGAAATGGAACGTGATGGTGAAGTCGATCGAAGAGCTGCCCCGGCGCATCAACGAGGCGTTTGAGATCGCGACGTCTGGACGACCAGGCCCAGTACTGGTGGACCTGCCAAAGGACGTGACTGCCGGCATTCTGCGCAACCCGATCCCCACCGAGTCGACCATCCCATCCACTTCTCTGGCCAACTTGCAAGCGGTTGCAGTCAACGAAATGCAGGAGGAGGGCATCCGACGAGCAGCTGAGCTGTTGAATATTGCAAAGAAACCGATCATCTATGCGGGCAACGGGATTCTGAATTCCGAGGAGGGTCCTCGTCTGCTCAAGGAGCTAGCCGACAAGGCATGTATTCCTGTAGCCACCACGCTGCATGGCCTGGGTGCCTATGACGAGACTGATCCCAAGGCGCTCCACATGCTGGGAATGCATGGGTCTGTGTACGCCAACAGGGCCATCCAGAACGCCGACCTCATCATTGCTCTTGGAGCGAGGTTTGACGAGCGAGTCACCGGCACCATCTCCAAGTTCGCGCCCGCTGCACGCCTGGCGGGCTTGGAAAAGCGTGGCGGTATCATTCATTTCGAGATTCTCCCCAAAAACATCAACAAAGTCGTCGAGGCCACCGAGGCCATTGAGGGAGACGTGGCCAAGAACCTGGCTCGGTTTTTGCCCCATGTCCACGCGGTCGAGTCGCGTCCTGACTGGATGAACCAGCTCCAGGACTGGAAGGACAAGTACCCGTTTGCCTACGAGGAAGACATCATTGGCGAGCCTATCCGCCCCCAGACAGTCGTGACTACTTTGGCCAAGGTCTGCGAGCCCATCAAGGAACAGGTGATCATCACCACTGGTGTGGGCCAGCATCAGATGTGGGCAGCCCAGCATTTCCGGTTCAGGTACCCTCGGAGCATGATCACTTCAGGAGGACTTGGAACTATGGGATACGGACTGCCAGCCGCCATTGGGGCCAAGGTGGGACGTCCTGACGCGGTAGTCATCGACCTGGATGGCGATGCGTCGTTCAACATGACTCTGACCGAGCTCACCACAGCCGCCCAGTTCGGAATCGACATCAAGGTCATTGTATTTAATAACGAGGAGCAGGGGATGGTCACTCAGTGGCAGTCGCTGTTCTACGAGGACCGCTATGCCCACAGCCACCAGTGGAACCCTGACTTTATGAAGCTGGCGGATGCCATGGGTGTAAATGGCATTCGCATTGAGAAACTCGAGGATCTCGAGGCTGGCCTGAGGCAGATGCTTGATACCAAGGGCCCCACTGTTGTGGAGGTCGTGGTTGACCAAAAGGTGCCGGTGCTGCCATTGGTTCCTGCTGGCAAAGGACTTGACGAGGGAATTGCATACGACGCCACTGTGGAAGCGGAGCGGAAACGACTGCGATACGAGCGGTTGGAGCGGATTGCTGCCAAGGAGACTGCTCGCGTCGCTGCAGCGGCAGCGGCAGCGGCAGAGAAAATCGTCGGTTAGGCGACGCCAAAAGTACAAAAATATGTAATTTGTTACATCAAAAGTTGTTTAGTTGTTTCTATCACCGGTGTGTTTTATTGTACACATGGTATTGATGTTCTACTGTCGATGCGCAGTTAAACTGAGAGTAAAAAGTAACTGTAATGATGCTCTTTTCAATCATGCCGTTGTGGGTGACAGTTCAAGGGCATGTTAGAGGTATTCGCATTCATTGCAACGTTTTCTGAAATGTCATCACCGCTACAATTGCTCTATCACGAATGACATATCACCATTGCCATATCACAACTGCCATATCACAACTGCCATATCACAACTGCCATATCACAACTGCCTTATCACAACTGCCATATCACAACTGCCATATCACAACTGCCATATCACAACTGCCTTATCACAACTGCCATATCACAACTGCCATATCACAACTGCCATATCACAACTGCCATATCACAACTGCCATATCACAACTGCCATATCGCAACTACTCTATGGTCTACTCAACCATGACTATCTACCATAGCTCCTCTATGATCGACTACTATATCACGGCATATCGATACTCGTTTTTTGGTGTGTACAAATAATGTATACTCAATAAAGGAGCAATTGTAGTCGCTTAGACAATTGGAGAACTGCGGATATTTCACTACGAAAGGCACCACAGGATAAACGGAAATGTAGAACGAAAAATGCCAATCTTCAACATGCATGTACACGCAAAAAGAAGGGCCTAAGAGCGAAACGGAAAACTCACAATGCAATCATCATTTTTCTAGTTTAGTGATGCTCCTCCTCTTTGACATCCTCGACAACAAACCAGTCTTCGGGCTCGGTAGACTGGCTCTCGCTGGCAGTTGGCGCGCTAGTCACGTCCACAGGCTCCGACTCGTAAGCAGCAACCTCCGAGACGTCTCCCTCGACAGTGGGGGCAATAGGGGCCTTGGGGACAGCCCATGGCTTGACTTGTCCTTCGGCGTCTTTAGCAGCAACAGGAGTCGGCTTGAATGCCTTGACTTCCTTCAGGTAAAGGTCCTGGACGAGATCCAGTCGCTTGACAGCCGTGGTCTGGAATCCCCGAGCTCGGGCCACAATTGGCAGTTGACGCTACGTTAGAATGCCATGCTCAGCGTATATCGATATACATACTAGCACAACTCGAGAAATCATTCTTCAATGATAGTTCAATGTGTCGAGTAGCGAGTACAAAGTTTTAAATGACCAATAGGGTCAACCACTGCGGAGTGGGCGGGTAAGGGCGCTTAGGAGCATGCGACAGGCTGTTTGGCGGGTCGACCTCCTCGACCTGATTTAACATGCCTGACGTAATATCACTCTTCTAGTAAACATATCCAGCAAGGCATTTTAGTTGTGAATTTTATTGGTATTGAATCTGTCAGCTGGTAACTGTGCAGCAGTTTCATAGCCTTGTCATTTTTTAAGGCGACCTCGCCATGATGTAGACAGATCCTCACCAAGCGAACCTCATTCAGCAGGGAGTGTAGATTTCGGTTGTATTTTCGGTCCGCTGCTAGGAATCCACAGCCATCTTTTAGCTTGAGCTAGTAATTGTCAAGGTAGGTAGCAATTTGTCCTAATAAGCATCTCACGTATGTAGATATTTAGAATCGGTAGGACTGCAGCCCAGTTAGCCCCATTTTGAAAAGAGACCTTCTTTGTCACTATACAAACAGCAAAGCAATCCACCGTTCTGGCGACTCGTCCTCTCGTATGGTTTTGTTTTGAGCTTTAGTGCAGAGTTGGCGTTTTTTTACTTAATGTTTTCGCTCTGCTTTTTTGGGAGATGCTTTTTTATTGTTGGCGTTTTTGCAGAACTCTCCTTCCTAATGGGGTACTCAGGGGTAGAACACTTTGACCGCAAGTATGGCCAAACACACAGTAGAATAATTGGTGTGCCTAGAATATAACATGTGTATAGGCGGAATTGATTATCCGAATTTGACCAGCAGCCGATATTTCTGTTTTTGAAAGCGTTGACAACTGTTTTATTAGAGGTTAACTGCAGAGCTCGTAGTTAGTCGTAGAAGTCATCGTACGAACAGTTGGAATCCGCCGATAAGAGATTTATTCTTTCTAAAGCGACAATGGTATCCAGTACTAGGCTACTATTCTGGTTGGGTAGTTGACAGTATTCTACTATGGTGGGCTGGTGTGCGGTGGTTCTCCCGGTCTCGGATCAATTGTGTGGCTAGTTCGTACAGTTTAGGAAAGCTATTATGCAGACATAGGCAGTCGGATAAACCGAGTGAACATACGGAAGAAACTCGGCGGCAAAGCTCACCAGGGCATTAGCGACAACTGCTGTGATTAAAATGTCCATAAACACAGCAGACTACTATACTACTGACGTAGACAACAGCTAACAAATGAACGACACTGGGCGCTTGTAGCAGCAGATAGCCAGGCGCATGCCTGTGGCATAGATCGACTTCTATATCAGGAATATCTACCGCAGTAATAGGCGCCGGCATGCTGCCGGCGTCGCATGCAGATCGCCCCGCGTTTAACGGTTATAAGAGGAACCCCATCACCAGCGGTTATTGTCGTTTGAACTCGCACAAAAAAAACAACCACCAAACACTCGTGATGCTACGTCTTACCGCTCGCCGTGCCGGTGCCGTGGCTCCGCGGTGGACCAGACTGGCGTCGTTTGCATTTGCTCGCAACCACGACAAGATCATAACCGTCCAGAACACCAAAGGCTACGTCAACAACGAGTTTGTCGAAAGCAAAGCTACCAAGTGGATTGATGTCCATGATCCTGCGACCAACAACCTGGTGACTCGAGTGCCGCAGTCCACGCACGACGAGCTGGTGGCTGCGGTGGATGCTGCCGAGCAGGCGTTCCAAACGTTCAAGAACACGTCGGTGCTGTCTCGCCAGCAGATCGCCTTCAACTACGTCCGGCTGATCCGCGAGCATTGGGATGAGCTGGCCACTCTGATCACCTTGGAGCAGGGCAAGACGTTTGCCGATGCTCGAGGCGACGTGCTGCGGGGACTACAGGTCGCAGAGTCGGCTACTGCTATTCCCAGCGAGCTGACTGGCACGTTCCTTGAGGTGTCGCGAGACATGGAGACCAAGATGTACCGAGAACCGCTGGGCGTGGTGGCAGCGATCGCGCCGTTCAACTTCCCAGCAATGATCCCGCTGTGGTCCATTCCGCTGTCCATTGTGACGGGCAACACGCTAGTTCTCAAGCCGTCGGAGCGGGACCCTGGTGCAGCAGTGCTGTTGGCGGATCTGGCTCGCCAGGCCGGAGCACCTCCAGGCGTAGTCAACATCGTACACGGCCAGGCAGATACGGTGAATTTCATTCTCGACGACCCGCGGATCAAGGCGATTTCTTTTGTTGGCTCCAGCAAGGCTGGCGAGTACATCCACACCAGAGGCACCGCCAATGGCAAGCGAGTACAGGCCAATCTGGGGGCCAAAAACCACGCCATTATCGCTCCAGATGCCAACAGAAACCACACCATCAACTCCATTGTCGGGGCTGCGTTCGGTGCTGCGGGACAGCGATGTATGGCGCTGTCGGCGCTTGTCACGGTAGGAGACACCCGCGAATGGGTTAAAGACATTGACGAGAGCGCATCCAGGCTCAAGGTATCTGGCGGATTCGTAGAGGGCGCCGACGTGGGGCCGGTGATCAGTCCCGAGGCCAAGAAGAGAATCGTCGGCATCATTGACCAGGCAGAAAAGGACGGAGCTACTATTCTTCTCGACGGACGCAACTACGTCGCAGAAGGATTCCCCGATGGCAACTTTGTGGGGCCTACCATCATCACCGGCGTCAAGCCAGGAATGCGAGCCTACGACGAGGAAATCTTTGGACCTGTACTGGTCGTCTTGGACACGGAGACGCTCGACGACGCAATTGCGCTGGTGAACCGGAACCCGTACGGCAACGGGGCTGCAATCTTCACCCAGTCGGGCCCTACTGGCTACAAATTCCAGAAGGAAATCGAGGCTGGCCAAGTTGGGATCAATGTCCCGATTCCAGTGCCGCTGCCAATGTTTTCATTCACTGGCAATAAGGGCTCGTTCCTGGGCGACCTCAACTTCTACGGCAAGGCAGGCATCTACTTTTTGACACAATACAAGACTGTCACTGCGCACTGGCGACACGAGGATGCAGTAGGCATCAAGGCAGCCGTTGACATGCCAACCCACAACTAGCTCGTGGTTATATGTCAATAGAGAGTAAAAAAAATGGAAAACAACAGTAGTAGAAAAGGCAAAATTAGAATGAATTGCAATGTTATGAACTAACAAATTGTTGTAATAGCAGACACTGTAGCAGCATCTATCTATATTTCCGTCACTGCTACTGCTGCAGCTGCACCGTTGAAAAGCGTCGGGACCCATTGCGTATTAGGGTAGGCTGGCTGGTCACGTGCCGAAAAGTTTCTAGAAATTTGCCGCTACCCACTGGTTGACGAACGAGATCCACCATACACAGTTGGTGAGCACCAGATGCTGGGTCGCGCACGTTTGATTCATCGCAGTCCGTTGATCTGGAGCCGTGGCAATGCGTGCTGGCGAGCATTTCATGGGTCGGCAGCGGCACGGGCCATGAGAGACCCGTACTCTGTTCTCGGGGTCGACAGAGCTGCATCTACCAAGGATATCAAGCGAAAGTACTACGAGCTGGCGAAAAAGTTCCACCCCGACGTCAACAAGGAGCCAGAAGCCGAAAAGAAGTTCCAGGAGATCCAGTCGTCGTACGAGATCCTGTCGGACGATGCCAAACGGAAGCAGTACGACCAGTTTGGAGCAGCTGCATTTGAGCCTGGAGCAGGAGGGCCAGGCGGGCCAGGAGGAGGGTCTGGCGGGTTTGGTGGGTCGGACGGCCCGTTCAATCCGTTTGGGAACTTCTCTGGGTTCCAGGGATTCGGAGGGAGTGGTGGCCAGGCGTTTAATTTTGAGGATCTGTTTGGGTTCGGCGACATGGGCGGTTCTGGCAGCCGTCGCGGAGGCAGGTCGTCTGGCATGATGCACTACAAGGGTGACGACGTCGAGGTGGTGACTCGGGTGACTCTGGAGGAAGCGGCGCTTGGCAAGTCGCAAAAGATCGAGTACACGACGCTGGATCAGTGCGGGACATGCAGCGGCAGTGGGCTTAAAGCCGGTCGAAAGAAGGATACCTGTCCCAGCTGTGGAGGAACAGGAAGTACCATACATCTGATGCAGGGCGGATTCCAAGTAGCGTCGACCTGTGGTGCCTGTGGAGGGTCGGGGGTTGTGATACCTCGAGGTGCCCAGTGTGGTACCTGCCACTCCAAGGGAGTGGTGAAGAAGACTCGCACCACAGTGGTGGACATTCCGCCAGGTATCGGCGACGGCATGCGTCTCAAGCTGTCCGAGGAGGGCGACAGTCCGCCTGTGCAAACGGCGTCGAATGTGCGCACCTCGAAGGGAGACCTATATGTGCGAGTGCGAGTGCAGCCCCATAGCCAGTTCAAGAGAACGAATTCTGATCTCATGTTCAAGGCCACGATTCCAATGACCACGGCAGCGCTGGGGGGTAAAATGGAGATTCCCACGCTGGCAGGCCATAAAATCCAGCTCAACGTGCCGTCGGGCTCACAGTCAGGAACAACCATCACCATCAACAACCAAGGCATGCCCATGCTCAATAGAAAAGGTGTGTTCGGCGACCTCAAGGTGACGTTTGACGTGCAGACGCTGCGACCACAGAACGCCACGCAGACGGCGCTCCTGGAGGCTTTGGCGGATGCGTTCAATGATAGCAATGCCCGACGCACTGATAAAAAGCCCGAGCGGCCTGTACAAAATGTCGGCGACGCCAGTTCTAAGAGGGACGATGCGAGTTCCGATGCCAAGAGCAATGGAGGCTCCGATGTCAGTGGCAAGGATGGCAGCGACGTTGGCGAAGACGGCAAGGGAGACAAAGATGGATTCCTCAAGCATTTATTCAAGAAGATGACCCATAACGAAGACAAGGACAAAGACTGTAAATAGTGTACATAGCAATTGATAGAGTGAGAATGATATCTCAGACGAATGTGCATACTAGCTACCTCATTCCACGCCTCAACCGCGCAGCAGTTGCTACAGCGCGACGGAGTCGCAAGACGTGAGAAGAGACTGCGAAAAGAGACTGACATCTTGCGACTCCGTCGCGCTGTAGCAACTGCTGCGCAGTTGTGGTGTCGTCTACAAAATGTTAGGCGTTAGTTAACACAATTATTAATGACTAAAGTACACTTGAATAGAGTATTTCTGAATATGAATAGAGTACATTTGAATGAAGCGCATTATAAAAAGCAGACCATTTATGAATGCACGGCAATTATGATAGTATTGGACAGCATGAATTCTGAGCTGACTAGGTACTCACCAATGTTCGGTGAGACAGCAAATACAATCGTTCAATTGATAGCCAAATAAAAAAAATCGTTCAATGCGACAGCCAGCGTATTTGCATGGCGGGTGCAGATTAATTATTTTTAGCTGGAGGCGATCTACAGAAGTTGAGTGATTGTCGGGATGCGCCTGCTTGCGCTGCCAGTTGTCTAAACTTCAGGTGTCGAGCCCAAAATTGGTCGGCGGAACCAATTCGACTTTGAGAGGCCAAATTCGATTTTGACGGCCGGGACCCCGCTTGACAAGCTCAAAGTGACAGGTGTGGCATCCGGTTCGGTACCGAATTTCGGCAGCACGCCTGCACGCTCGAGCTTCTCGAAGCCTGCTGTTTGTGCGTCGCCTGCATGTCTGTTTTAGTGCTGCAGACAGGTGCATCGCATAAAACCAGTTCCTAAACCGTGTGTTAGACAAACTATCCGCAGCAATCGGACGCCAGAATGCTCGTGCCAATGATCACGACACAATTTGCACCCGCACACAGCGTATCGTTTTATCCAGCCACCCCCGGAATCCAGCCAACCACCACCAGCGATCCGGCACCACCAGCTCATCTCACCAGCTGGAACTGGCTAGCCACCGGCCGGTAGCTCTGTTTGATAGCCACATTCCTTGCTGCAGTAGCCCCTTGCCGCATTGGGCAATCCGGTATCTGCAACGGGATGGCCACCGCCGCAGCGTGCTCATCAACTGCCAAATAAGCTCCTCCAACAAAGGGGGCTCCGGTGCCTAACTGGCTTGGCGCCGCGTACCCCTGGACCGTCTGGGAGGAGGGCCCTGCAACAGCTGTACAGTGAGGTGCGGTGGGCAGCTTTGATTAAGCAGTGCGTCTGGCCACTTTGGGCTGCCGCCAGGACTTATGCAGCAACTTTTTTTGGACGCTGCCTACAATCGCGCACCGCAACTCTAAATGTCCACCAGTGGGTCCGAAGTTGCCGTCCTACCAGCTTGCGGTGCAGTCATTACCCTTTGGCGGTTCGTTGTTTAGCTTTTACGCTTTACGCTTTTGTCGTGGGTCCCCCATCTGGAGTGGGCTTTGGTTTTGTTGCCGGATTCAGCAGGTGCGCTGCGTTGTTGACGCCCACTATAAAATATAAGCCAGACTGGCGCCCCCTAGAATTTTGAACCTGCCTAACCGACCGACCGGCAGTTGAGAGGTTGTTTTCGTTCGTTTCGTCGGTCGTTTGCGCGAGTTCCTCATTGGCCAGCTGTTTTTTGTTGCTGTTCGGTCGTTTGCCCGTCGTGGCTCGTTTTTTCCTTCGTTTTTGACCGCCAATTGTGACTTCTTGTGGTGTATACATCCCACTGCCACTGTCCAGTTGCGACCGTTTTGCGAGCGACTGCCGTTTGTTGACGTTTCGTCTGTCGTTTAAATTCACGGTGTCGCGTTCGTTGCTGACGTGCTGTTTCTGTCTCTTTGTGTAGAGCAGTTCGCACCGTCTCGTTGGGCGAAACCCCATCGAAAAACATCTTGCTCGCTATGACAGTGCCAGACGCGATGCCCAGCACGGCTCTGAAGTCACCGCCAAAGCTGTCCAACCGCATTTCGGCGTCTTCGGCGTCGTCGTGTGCGGCCAGTCCGCTGGTTGGCGATTTTGAGGACATCAGCCTGACGAGCTCTGCTCGCGACTCACTGGCCACGAATGCATCCCTGGCGCTGCTGTCGCCCTCCAACTACTTCAGCGACGCCAGCTCGACGCGCAGCTCGGACTCGGCGCGCGACACTTCACGCGACTCGTCCACCAGCGTGTCCACCGACGACGCCAAGGGTGACAGTCCGCGGACGGGGTCCCCAACTGGGTCGTCGGCGAGACTAAACTTGTACGGGCGCAACTCGGGCAAATCCAAGTCCTCGCACTCGCTGTTGCTATCATCGTCGCTGCCCATCACTTATACGTCGCCCTCGCTGGCACCTGCACTGTTTGGCCATCACGCCAGTCAGCACAACCAGTACAACCAGCTCAATCAGCATAACCAGCACACTCTCAACCAGCACAATCTCAACAGCCAGCACAACCAGCATGACCAGCATTCCCCCCACAATTCCAACCAGCATATTTCCAACACATTGCTCAACCAGCAGCAGCAGCACCAACAGCATCACCACAATTACAGTCCAAAACCACTTCATAGTCACAGCCAACAGCAGATGCACAACTTGAACCACCAGTACCACAATAACGAGCAGCACCACAGTCCACAGCACCAACAGCACCCATACAAGTCAGCGTCTGCCAACGCCAGTATGCCGTCGGTGTCGTCTGCTGCCATGCTCTCTAACAACCGTCCTCTGACGGACGACCTCCATCTCGTACACCAGCGATTATCTCGCCATAAGTCGGTGGGTCGCGCCAACCGTGCCGATGTGTTCCCGCTAGTGTCGGGCCCTCCTGGTGTGAATCCCAACCGGCGAGCGTCGACAGGAACCTCATCGGCATCGTCTCCACTACCGACACCCAATGGCCCCAGAAGACCTGCCAGCACAGGCACCAATGGCAAAGCGCCTCTGCTGCGCAAGGCTCTGAGCTCCAACCACTTGAACACTGGTCCTGGACTAGGCATTTACAGCGACAATCTGACTTCGCATGGCGCTCGAAGGCTGGCTAACGCGAAATCTGCTGCCAAATCTGCTGCTATTGATGAAGATGCAGATGCTAATACTGAAATCAAGCCAAAACTGAAAGTACGCACTTCAGTGTCATCTTCGAGACGGTTGAGCGCCGAGCAGCTCGAGCTCGAGTTCGACGATGACAATGGCGACGACGACCTGCCTGACGACTCGTTCATGTTCAATGTCCCGTTATCAGCAGCTCTATACGCCAAAACAAGAGCCGGTACGCCAGCGGAAGCAGAGTCTCCTGAAAGCCTGAAGCGTGGAGACCGATTTTCGCAGGGTGGCCCGTCAGATCTGTCTCCTTTGCCGGCAATACAAGAGTCGGACGCTGCCAGTTACAGTGTTGGCCTTGAAAACATGGACGAAGAAGTCCAGAGCCTGACTGTGGCGCTCCACCAGCTGGCAGGTGCTGCTGAAATCGACCGACCACTGAGTGTGTCGTCGTCGCGACCGAATTCCGGTGTACGACGGCGGAGCGAGCCAGCTGTAGCATCGTCGCCGTCGCAGGGGATGTCTGGTGGGCTCCCTGGGTTTTCGTCTTCGTCAACGTCGCAGCTTGCGACCACTTCGTCGCGCTCGTCGTCGGTGTCGGTGGCTTCGTCAACAGCGTCGTCAGTCACTCACAGTGACTCGATGTTTGGCGCCCAGACAGCATCGTTGACACGTCTCGAGGGACTGCCTCCCAAGTCAGACGTGGAAGAAAAACGCCACCAGCGCGAGCATGCCAAGTTATTGGAGCGTGCAGCAGCCGCTGAAAAGAAAAAGGAGATGAGACGGCACGAGATGGCCCGAGCGCTCGAAAAGCAGCGCCTCAAAGACGACCATGAGTGGAAAACACGGGTTCTGCCCAGATTCGCCAAGGCGGTGAAGGAACCTGCCACGCGGGAGCTATGGTGGAGAGGTGTTCCTTCAAAGTATCGAGAACAGGTATGGAAAATGCAGATTGGCAACAAGCTCGCCATCACCAGCGATACTTTTGAGCAATGCCTTAGTAAAGGTAAGGCGTTGTCGTCATATGGCAGTCTGAGGCAGGCAATCACTAAAGACTGTAATGCGACCTTCGAAGAACTGCAAATATTTGGCGAGGGTGGTCCACTACATGAGGACCTTGTAAATGTATTAGTCGCGCACTGCCAGCTGCGAGCCGACCTGGGCTACCACAGTGCTGTGGCCACCATGGCAGCTGTGTTTCTTCTCAACATGCCATCACTGGACGCGTTCACATGTCTGGCAAACATGCTGGACGGCTCGCTGGCGGCTGCACTGCTGCTGCACGACGAGCGAACCAGCTCTGGTTACTACCAGTCGTTTCTCAAGGTGCTGAGTGCCAAGATGCCGGCTCTGTACAAACATCTGCATTCGCTTCGACTGGGACCTGCCGAGTATCTTGGGCCTATGCTGGAGTCGCAGTTGACGCGACACCTGTCGATCGACATTGTGCATCGGGTGTGGGATATTCTGGTGTTTGAAGGCGACGGACTGCTGCTGCGAGCGTGCCTGGGAATCATGTCTACCATCGAGCACCGATTGTACGGCACGAGCACGGACGTAGTTTCCCAGTTGGCCGGTTGGCACGGTTCGATTGATGTTGGAGATGAGCAGATATTTATAAAGACAGTTCGAGACTGTCTGAAGACGAAGACGCCTTGAGCTGACTACTAATAACAACTATTTAATTTCCAGACTGGCCAACTATGGCCGTCTCTGGATACCGGTGTCTACTAGAGTAATCATTTTACTATCTAGTATTGCTAGTATAGCTATCGATTTGTTTCATTACTACTTTCACTCTAAACTGTCAAGATTGTATCGTCAACAATTGTTGACCAGCTGTGTAAAGTGACGCGCATCTGCGAGGCGTTCGTTGCCTGCAAGGGGTTGTTGCGGGGTACATTGAATGAGCTGAAGCAGGTGAACGCCAAATTTCAGCAGTAAGATCTGCTACTTATTAGCTGCCGTCTAACAGCAGTTCGCTGTACCTAATGTTATTTGCTCAATTATTCGTTTCTGCTTGAAGTTTGGTTTCTTTTTGGCCCGTTCCAGACCATCCTGTCGCACGCCACCGCCACGCTCGTTTAGGCAATACACTATGCACCGGAGCGGCTTAGCGGGTATATATCTAGACGACGCCCCCTAAGTTCTGGCAACTCACCTGACTTGACGCGATTTCTGCCAACACTGTCATCATCCTATTGTGGCTGAAACGACTATCGCATCTGCTAAACCAAGTCCTTGCAGCTACAGCCAACTATCGCCAGCAGCCGAGCGTTGCTGAATAGCCGCCGTTTTCAGGTTTTCTTTGCTGGTTTTTTTGCCGTCCATCTTCTGGCCACCCTGGTAGATTTGCCCTGGTGTTGTGAGGTTTTTATTGGCTGCCCAGCGAGCCAATCACAGCGTAATTGGCAATTCCCCTTCCGCCCTACCTTAGCAGTAGCCGCGCGATCGGATATCTTTGTGTCCTAAAGCAGACATGCCGCCGTTATACCATGCAGATGCGTCAACCGAGTCGGATATTTTCTACTCAAAGACTGACAATATATATAGCAAGCCATTCGACCTGGCATGCGCACCGCTGACGCCTCCTGATGATGACAAGCAAATAATGAACGGACGGCGCGCCAGTTTCGACCGGCTGGTCGACGAGATCCGCCGGATCCTCGGCCCGTCATCGGGCATCGACTCGGACGACGTCGATGTCGACGAGCTCATGCAAACGCTTGCTCAGTTTGACGCCCAGGCCACCGAGTCGCAGTGGAATCCATACGCGCTGCGTGATCCGTCGCGCAACTACACGCGCAACGGGGTCGACGACATCAACAAGAAAGCCAACTTGCTGATCCTGGTTTGGAATCCTGGAAAGGGCTCGTTGATCCACGACCATGCCAATGCCCACTGCATTGTCAAGATGCTCAAGGGCACGCTGACCGAGACTTTGTACGAGTGGCCGGCAAATGACGGCGGTGATGGCCAGCTGCGGGAGACAAAGTCCACCAATCTCGGATGTGGGCAGGTCAGCTACATGTCGGATAGGCTGGGCCTCCACCGCATGTCGAATCCTCATCCGACCGACGTCGCAGTATCACTGCATCTCTACACGCCGCCATACGCTGCTAAGTTCGGATGCCATATTTTCGACGAGAAGTCCGGCAAGAGCCACCGAGTCGACCTGTCCACGCTGTACAGCAACAAAGGCGTGCTCTGCAAGACAGGAGCCGGCAGCTGCTGAACAAGCCTGTGTTCCGTCTAGCGTACAGTGATATTCTTCGTCCAGTGGGATACATCGTACAGTGGGATACATCGTGCCGTGGTGATCTGTGATCATTTCTTACATGTCGACGGTGTGTTCCATTATTTATTCGTATGCAATATAAATATTTTTTACTTCGTTCAGTCATAATTTCGTACTAGCGTGATCGCACCCAGTAGTCTGAAGCACCCGACTCGCGGAGCTTCTTGTACTCGCGGGTCACCAGCAGTCCCGTTTCGTACATTTTTTTGTCGAGTCCTGTCATCTCCTCAGCTATGGCAATGCGCCGTGCCGTCATGTACTTGCGCTCGTCTGCTCCGAACTTGTAGTACTCAATGCGGTCGTCCAGAATGGCACAGAGCTTGGCGTGCTCCTTGTGGAGCTTCTTGGACGATTTGCGGAATTTCTCGATATCGGCCTGCAGCTCAGACAGCCTGCTGCCCCGCACGTCTCTCATGAGCGCCTCAATGGGCTCGTCACCGAATAAAATAGATGGCCTGTCGAGCTTCAGCGGCTTGTCGTGCCTGGGTCGCAACATGGCAGCCCCGTCGTATTCGTTGTGGAGCCTGCTGTGCGCTCCACTATGGGCCCCACTGGATGCCCCACTATGCACTGTACTGTAGGCTGCTGCACTGGGTGCGGTGCTGTGAGCTCTACTGTGGGAATTCGTTAGAACTGGCCCACGAAGTGCCGAACCTTCTCTGAAAGACGTCGAGCGCTGAAGCGGCAAATCGGCCTTCATTGACGACGTGCGTTTGGGCCAGGCTGCCTGCTCGTCGCCCAGTGTAGGCGTGCCAGGAATAGGCGGCAGCTGCTTGTTGAGAGCCGACGTGCGTTTCGAATTACGTCTGCTCTTCGCTGAGCCTGTCGACTCGACCGACGCTACATCGCTTGCCGGGTGGACGCCGATTTTCAGCCAGTCGTCATCGTCCGGATGGTCGAAATCCAGGTCGAGCAGCAGTGGCTTGCCGTTGCCCAACGCGTGCACGTGAGAAAGGTCTACAGGCTCTTCGATGGTTGCAATAGAGCTGTTTGTCTCACTGGTGCTGATGGAGCTGTAGCTCGTCGCGCTGCTCGTGGTACTGGGAAAGGCTGCTGCTGCCTCGTTCTCTTCCTCCAGGTGAGGGCTGTTCGGGTTGACGTAACGGCGCCATCGCTCGTCGAAGTTGGTGCCTCGCCATGGCGATTCAGGACCTGCGAAAATGCTGTGCGCGTCCGAGTCGTCCCTTGTGTTAGCAACCTATTCATCATCATCATCGCCAGCATCACTAATACCAGCGAGACTCATATTCCAGCCAGCCAGCCAGCCAGCCAGATTCTCTACTTACGATCCTGAAACTATCACCACCGATCTCGGCGTCTGAGGAGGCAGGTTGTGCGACTTCTTGAGCGAGCCTTGGAGATGGGCCTTGCGCAACCCGCCCTGGCCAAAGCCGTGAAACTGGACCATTTTCTCTTGTCAAACAGAACAGAAACAAAAAAATAGCGCTAGGCTGCCAGCAGCAGACGGAGCATATATATGTGCAGGCCTGTAGCAGGCAGGGCCTAACAGACCCAGCACGGAAAAAGAAACATCATGTATATAAGTCAGCGCTATAGCACCGATTGGGAGATCGCTAAATAGGTAATAATGTCCAAACAGGCAATACCGCTTACGATCAGTGGATCCTGGTTAAGGGCCGCAGTTTAGGGGAGAGCCCACCGAGCACCGGCTGTGAAGGATTTTCATTGTTATCGGGGAAAAAAGACTGCAAACAATGAGTGTAAGGAGTCAGGGAGCTCGCGATGGGCTGCGATCTTCCCGGATTTCGCGTCGCGTCGACGTATTTCCCAGGTTGACTGAAACTCTATTGAATCCCCCTGTGCGCCTCAGCTGTCAGACTACTGCTGCCTACTGCTGCCTTACTGCTGCCTACTGCCGTACACTGCCCTGACCGGTTGGGCCTGCAGTGCCTCAGTCGGAGTGACAGGTCACAATTGAAACTCGGGCCGCAAATCTGAAACTGCTAAGTGCTGCCAACAACAGCTGCGAAATATATGGCCATCGCCAGCAAACGGCACGGTGCGTCGTGCTTGCGCCTAGTAAAGGATTCGATGTCTGACGTCGACCGTTTCAGCTAGGCGTGACGTGTAATTTGGGTCCTGCATATGACGCCGATCAAGGAGGATCATCTGCTGGGGGCTCCTTACTGACGACTATAACTGGCTAGCCGACATACATTATACATGTTTCGCCTGTGCATAGCTGTAGCTGGTGATGGTGGAGTGCCGGCGGTCAATTGCTATCCCAGCCGTGCCCACAGCCCGTTAAATCGAACCAGACACGGGGATCCGTGCTGGAGCGGTTGTTCAGCGAACTCGAAGTGCTCGCAGCGCATCGGTTCACACTGGCATAAGTCGCGTCGACTTCAATATACGACATAGACATGGGCACCCGCCTGCTTCATGTATCCATCACATGGGGATCAGCTGCAACGAAGGGGCGGAAATTATATGGAGCAAGGAGTGCCAAATATTATTTACTATTTCTCTGTGGGTTGTCTCGTGCAACGCTGCTAGTACCACAGTTAGCCGTTTCATGTTGTGACTATCCCGGATGCGTGTGGCTCAAGGCGCTGGTAAAGTAGGGCCGAATGCCCTGAGACAATAGTGGGTGTGTACAGCAGGGCACACCATGGGCGGCTGGGTAACTAACTAACTGATCAATCGTGACTAGAAATTGAGAGAAATATGCGATCAATCCACCCGCAATCGATTTGGTAACCAGCATGCCACTCGATTGACAGGCTTGGCTGGGTTGATCATAAAATGCAAGGGCTGCTGCATAGGAGACTCCATTGAAGACGTCGTTGCATGTTAGTGGAAATATCGTAAAATATGAAGGCTAGAATTGGAAATTCCATTGGGACTCCATTGAAGACTTCGTTGCATGTTAGTGGAGATATCATAACGTATAAGGGCTACAATTGGAGACTGCATTGGAGACTCCGTTGGATGTAGTACAGCGGATGCAGTACGGCGGAGGTAAACAGAATTGCTACAAACACAACTGACTACTTCATTTAAACAAAATAATCTATTAATCGTAATGTTCTCGTAACAAGTGGTATCGTTTTAGATGAATAAATGACTGATGTGGACTCATCATCGGACTACTGTCAACAAACCCCGCTTCAACATGTAAGTGCCGTTCCCAGAGGCAGAGCTTTTGGAAATGATAGCACTAATGGAACTGGATGGGGCGTAAGACGTAGGCGAGGTAACGACCGACGAGCTTGAACCTGAAGAAGAAACAGAAGTAGAATTCGAAGAGGAGTTGCCGCCAATAGCAAGATCCTCGTTGGGCCCAATCACAATCGAAGTGGATGCCGCCACAGACGACGTCAATGATGCACTAGTTGTTGTGCTGTTGACGAGAGCGCTTGACGACGAGTCAGTGCCGTTGATGGCTGCCACTACAGCTGTGCCATTGGTAGGTGCGGCCGAGCTGAGTGCAGTGGTCGTCGCAGATACGTTGGCGTAGAAGTTGCCAGTGGTGGCAGCCCCGATGATGTCACTGCTCAGCACGCCAGCAGAACCATTGACGGCAGATGTGATCACTTCGCCAATGGTGAAGTCGCTGATAGTGATCGTGGTGGTCAAAGTGACAATGATAGTGGTGGTGGAGTCATCCGAAGACGTGGGAGTCGCCGTCACTGACTCGGTGCCCAGCTCGGTCGACGTGAAGGGAACCACGGTCGTCAACAGGTAGGTGCTGTTGTTGGACGTTAGAGTTTCCACAACAGTCCTGTTGTCAACGAGTGTGCTAGTGGGTGTCACTACCACGGTGATAATCGGTGTCTCGGTAGAAACATCGTATACAGTCGTCGTGGGGTCAGCCGTAGCAGTAACCGTAGTAGTGGTCTGGGCTCCCACAAGGACTGTCTGCGTAAGAGTGCTGCCTCCCTCACTGACCACTTTGGTCAATGTTGAGTATGATGAGCCTTGTGGTGCGGTGACAGTTATAGTGGGGTCCACCGTTACTGTGTCTTGCACTGATCGAGTTTCGAATATAGTTGATGTTCGAATTATAGTGGTGGTCAGCTCTGGATCCACCGTGGAAACTTCCGTGATATACACCACAGAGTCCGTTGCCTCAACAGAACCTGCTGGGTCTGCTGGGTCCGAAGTGGTGGCTGGTGGGTCTGCAGGGTCCGCGGTAGTACTCGCAGGATCTGATGCCACTGTCACGGTCTGTGCTGCACCGTCAATGTTGACAACTGGATATCCAGTGGAGAGTGCCGTAGCTGTGGTTGCTGGTGCTGCGCAGAAGTCACCGTCTCCTGTGACGGTGACCCACACAGTCGAGTGGAGGTCGGGGTCAACCCATTCAGCTCGCACAGTCGACAATGCAGCTATGATGCTGACAAGAAACGCTGTACCAGGCTTCGACTTGGTGAACCGCATTTTGGTAACCGATAAAGAATGGATGGAGTTAACAATTTAGAAGTTCAAACGAGAAGGTAAAACACTGCCGGACATGATGCCATTCTTATATACATTGGTGGTCGGACAATGTGCTTGAAATCGGAAAAAGGCGTGGTTGCTCGAGGAGGCGGGAACAGACCATCTGGCGCATCATGCAACACTCACGCATCATGCTGTCTATCAATTGGCGATTCTCGCCTAAATATCAAGCTCGGGGCCATCTCTTAGTAGCGCAATCACCCGCCCTGCACATTTCATATAACTGCCTGCACTAGCACCCTGCAGTGGTAGGGTGTGTAATGGTTAATCTCAGTCTCGGTGGCAGGTTCTTGTGGGGATCGCCGCACCAAGATGGCTGGTACCTCCTCGTGCTGCCAATTCGCAATGACTGGCCAAAAAACGTCCGTAGCTTGCGAAAGATTATGGCTTAAAGCAAATTGGATTTAGCTGCGTATCGCTATTTTTATTTTGTGAATTTTATCTCTTCTTATTACGAATATTTAGCCATCGTTAAAAGCTTGTAATTCAAAAAATGTGCCGTCGAAATATGCCGCACCGCCACCCCTGATTTCTGCATCCCAATGCGGATATTACTATCTAGCCACCTTGGAGGACCGCCGTAGCCGATGTGAAATGAAGTCGTAATGCACGGATCACATTTTTCTGAGCAGATCCTGAAGCTATGTGGAATCTCATGGCGTTGGACCCACTCCCAAGGTTGCATACCGTTGTCAGATTGAAGATCTGAGCTTTTAATCACTTTTTGGACGCTCTTTAACGCACCTTTGCACTGACGTGCATCACAATGAACAGGTTCTAACGGTGGCAACCATTGTACTCTGACAGCAGGGCAGGCCTGCCTTCAGAGGGACTGGTCGTTCTGAGCAACGGCCTAACTACTAATGCGGAAAAAGAAAGCCACGGCTCTAACGTTTCTCCTATTACGGCACGCTGCATATGCATGCATACATGTGAGATCTCAAAGAGAACAATATGGCTGCAGCTAGTCTTGGTAAGTAAATTAATTTATCTCAATACGGCAAAATTACAACAGGCTAGTGCAGTTTTGAGCTCAAGCTCTAATAACTGGATTTTATTGGGTATGATCGTTTTGCAGCTGTACATACAAAGAACCCGCCACTCAGTTCCGCTTCTCCGACCGTCTACGTCAAGAAACAGTCCGCTCAGTTTGTGAATCACAAGCAGACCTCTTATAAATTTCATATAGTATATTTTGCAGCATGTCAGAGACTGTAACCAGACGAAAAGCAGTCTTTCTTTTATAGATAAAGGATGTACAAATTTCGCTATAGCCATTTTACATGTAGTCTGCTTTAGTGCCATGCACTCAATCGACGACTATTTTATATATAGCATCAGAATTCAGATTTATGCGAGTGGCAGGAAATTCCCATTGTAGTATGTCAAGTGCTACATACATAGTGATTGCAGGATTGCAAGATTCGATGCTAAGCCCCCGAAGAAATCCTCTTGTCTGATGTCACATTGCCGATGCTCTCTAGATGCTCACCAGCATGCTGTCGAGCCGGCCCGAATGCCTGCTTTCGTCTATAATACCCGTACATATTACCTCGTGCTATCAGAAAGAATAATCTATTACGTGCGTATCACTAGTCACTTTTGAAGACACTTTGGTGAACTCTCAAGTCACAGCACAAAATGGGGATCCATAAGCACTGATTTAATGGGATTTTCTGCGTAATTATTATAAAGTGAACAAAGCATTTTCTTAACTATATATGTAGCCTCAAATTGGAAACTAGTTGTGTTAACCTGACCTACTCTTGCATTCAAATTGACTAAGGCTGTGCAATCGAAGCTTTACTTGGATTCTTATTCACCTTGTACATCGCATTAATCCCAGAATTCCAAGCAGACTATAATACCATTCAGGCATGCTTCTCATATTAATATGATTTAAATAATAAATTGTTTTAAACATCAAATGATAAAATTTCTGAGTGCTTTGTCGGCCACTAGCAGAAACTAAAAAGTCGATTTTATTTACACGAATAAAATAACTTTAGTGGCCCTTGATGTCACTCCCCAGTCATCTTCTGAGCACTATTGCTCAGTTGTAGCTAAGGTCTGCAGGGAGAATCATTGACATCGACAATTTGCCATCTGGGATATCACCACGACAAGCCTTAATCCTTTAACCTCTCTAAATCATTCTATAAAAGAATCACTAAAGCATTAGTCTTCTATATTCGAATTGCTATATTGAGGTACCAAGTCATAGCTAAATAGTAATAGTTCGATAATTTGATGAGTAATACATCACAACGGTAACACCTGTACAAGTAACGTGCAATCCGATTAGTAACCTTTGAGTTCTGTGAATATAGTCTATACGGCTCAAAAAGTCTTGAAATGAGCGTCACCCAATAATCAAAAATTCCACATGATGAGATGAACAATCATCAATGGAGTTCAAACTCAAATGGATACTTGGAACGGCAAAACATTCAGATTGGATGAACCACTTACTGGGGTGACTCAGCAATTGTAGGCGTTTCGTCGGCCCGATACGAGTAACAAACAGTACCTTCACACTGTATCCGTACGCGCATTTTGTCTACAGTATCGAAATGGTCCAATGTTAAGCATTAAAGATTATATTCTTATTCAAATCATCGTGCGTAGCTTGAGCATTCCCTATCTTCCACGCATCATTATTTTCATGATGAGCTTGCCTGATTATATACCCCACCATCGGAACCCCGACCCAACCCATTCAGTTCAAGTCAGCTGCACTATATTTACATCGAAGAGAATTGCCCCGGCGTTTCAAACTGATAACAGCTAAAGCTAGTCATATATGTGTTGATTGGACATTAGTTTCCAGGTGATCTGCTTTGTGTCTATTACGCTTGGTATTACGTCACTCGTGCTTGGTTGTATTTTCATGGGCGGCGCGCTGGAACTTTGTTACGAATCAGAAATCAAGCAATCAGACCGATGAACTAGCGACCCATCAATACATTTCAAGAATCTTTATTCAGAGTATATGGAATAGCGAGCTTTAATGCACTCCGATTAACCGTGAAAGCTGTGTAATAAGCGGCCTTTTGTTGCCGGATAGCGATGGGGATTGAAAACGAAGACGGAGACTTCTCCCAAAAATGGAGGAAGCAAAAAGCGTGCGACAGATGTCGTCGTTTCAAAGTTCGGTGTCATTATGAAACACCTGAAGATTCATCTTGTATCCGTTGCTCAAAAGCAGGCACTGAGTGTAAAGTAAGTCTCGATATTGGTTCTACGGTCAAGAGTGCTGCTCTCCACGTCAAGAAACCAAGAAGGATGTCACCACCCGCGGCCGGAACTAGAGTTCAAATATCAAGAGCACCAGGTTCCAACCGGGAACTGTGTGACCAGTGTAATATAAAGTTGGCTGAACCGGTCAAGTCGCAGAAGGAGAAGGTTGAACGTATTACTAAACTTCGTTCCTATATTCGTGGTGCTCAGGCGGAGGTGGATATGCTGGAATCATTAGATTTTGTGGACAATTTTGATCCCGGATACGCAATTTCTACCCAATTGAAGTTCAGACAGCAGATAGTGCGTAAGTCATCATCATCAACACCATCGGATGTTGGAATAGAACGCGAGCGCACCCTGCCTGCAGAATGGGTTGGAAAGATCGCGCTCTCGCCAACCGACTGTTTGTCGCTGGCAGTAGAATGTGGCTTATATACCGAGGAGGAATTAGAAGAGTACTTCGAGCAATATGCGACCGATTTGGTGTTCTACTTGCCATTTCCAATAACGGACCGAGAACCGTGGGAAAGGATGCGTCGACAGTCGCCGGCACTGACTCTGTCTGCAATAACGTGTGCAGCCGTTTGTAGCACTTTGGACAAAGCAAGACAGAGAACGGAGTTTTTGGAACGGGTGATTGCTGAGTCTGTATTTATAAAAAAACAATTGACGCTTGAATTCATCAGCATTCCTATGATGGTGACGGCATTTCTGTTTCCTGAATCACCGCGACAGGCTCCCTTTCAGCTTCTCGTGTCCATGGCAATAGCTCTTTCGATGGATATTGGTTCAAATGAAGATTTGGATGTGCTGACGGATCAGTCGAGCTCTGGCGAAGTAGTTGCCAAAGCGTTTCGCCGCGTCAGGTGTTACATATCTCTTTGCACTTATATGTCAGGTATGGCTATAAATGTTGCTCGCCCACGCTTGATACAGGTATTGTCGCAGGCTCATAAGTGTTGCGATGTGGCCATGATGAGAGCACCAGAATTCGACAAGCCAATAATGTATCAGCTTAAAATGATGCTTTATTATCATGAGCAGTATGAGAAGGTTCGCATGAGCAACTGGGAGTGGGATGGACTTATGGCAGTATATGAGGCGACCACCAAATATCTCCATCAGATGTACGCAGAGTGCTGTGAGAGCTGTTTACCATGGATTGACCAAAGGTATATGATTCCACTTACAACCTGTTACTATATTTTGCTACAGTCGATAAATGAAACTATGGTTCTGCGGCTTGCCGTTCTCGAACTAGATCAGTCGAATTTCGTCGAGCTTTGGCACCAATTCTCGAGCGAGGTTCACAAGTACGCTGAACTGCTGGTTGATAATTTTGTCGAGATAGCAAAACTCAATGGGCGATTTCCAAATTTCATGTACCTTCGACCACTATATGCTCTGTCTTCTCTGATCCGAATAAGGCTTGTGGCTTGGACACTAAATTTGAATGTCACTCTGGATATAGAATCTATTTTCAGCAGAGTCAAACTGACATGGGATAAGCTTGCCCGGCATAGCTTTATAAGCAGCTGCTCACGGGATCTACTAGAAAAGGTCGAGAGATGGTTGAATGTCAGGGCAGAAATGATCTCAGGCTCGACAAATGCTGCTGAAATGAACAAGCCATCAATAGATTTGCTTCAGCGGATTATACGGGAGGTGACATTGAGCAACAATTCAGACGGTTGTCCTTATAGGAACAATGACGACGCTCTACCGCTGCCGCTACAGCTTGGGTCGAGCTTTCGTAGTCCAAATGGTGGGAGTTTTCCAACAGCTGATCCATTGAAGAACCCTCTCATCGGTGGGCCACACATCGGGTCAACCAACAGTGAATTGCTTGGTTTATCATATCGTCCATCGCAACCTAACTCTAATCGTCGAAGTGATCAGCCCGATGGTGGTGACCAAGTTCCGAGGTCGGAGGCACTTGGCTTGGCAGCTGCTCCGATGATCTCTACGGATTCACTGAGTCCTTTGCCTGGTACCGCCATCTCGGTTGATCCAATGGAGGGTTCCGGGAGCAACACTAGTGGCGTCTATGACTTTGAGACTAAATTAGATACCTTTTCACAAATGGCGAGAGATCTGCATGTACAAGCGTCGCAAGGTGCAGTGCTTGGTTTCGATGTCGGCAGCCAATATGACAATTCGTTAGAAAATGATTTCGATGTTCCATTAATGCAGGACGACCAGGATGCTGAGTCGGTATTGAGGCAATTATTCTTGGATCAGAGCTTTCCCTCGATATGACTTGTATTGACGTCTATATTTATTTAACTGACTTAGGATTTTCACATTGAAGCATTAACGTACTTATTGTTGCAAACTGACTCCAATGTCTTGACGCACAAATTAAGGGAAGATCTTGGCACGACAGAGCATCCTGCGCAAATGGACTAGTTGCAGCCGGGTTCAGCCGCCTCGAAGATCTGCATGGAACATGAATGTATGTGCAGAAGCCCCCTGTCCAGTAGGTTTTCTTTTTTGTAGACGCCCAGAGTTTTCTGCCATGGTTGGGACGTGTGTGTGCCTACTAAGCTTATGACCGTTAGCATTCAACTTTGACTTTGACATTTAATGGTCGATAACCGACCGACTGTACCGATTTCTAGGCGAGAAGTCCATTGGATCTACTGGGTGCTTGATGTCTCGGAGATAAAGCCAGAACCTAGCAGTGCGTCAGGCAGTGCTCACTAGATGCAGAAGAACAATGGAAAATCCCCTGTAAAAAATTTTTGAAGCTACATTGCATACATAATACCGCGGCAGTGTGGCTACAGAGTGAGGCTGGCCTGGCGGTGAGAACGAGTTTATATATTGGAGTGGTAATGATGCGAAGCCCTAATGTGCATCCAGGCGTATCGAGTACGTCGTCCGGAGGGGCCGCTTGCCTCGGCGTGCTGCATTGCATTTCAGCTTGTTAGAGAAGCTGCTGTTTATGAGATGACGGTGTGACCGTAAAGTTTATGTAAAAAAATAAGATTACAAGCGATGAGACAAAGGCGGATATCGTCAATTATAAGTTGCTTGCAGGAGCCAGTTCAATGACCGATAAATTCAGCGTTATAAAGAATAGTCAAAGCAGACTAGCTGGTCGGAGGTAGGATTATCCATGGCGTCCCGTCTCATGCATTGATGGACCGTGCCTAGGGCTAGGGCAACTCAAACAAAAGGCTCTAATTGAGAAAAGAAATTATATCAATATGCCAGATCCTTTGGCAGCTTTCGAGCTAAGGCGCCCACTAAAAATAGACAAAAAGGACTCATTACCGGCTTTCAACTACTGCAGCAGTTTTGTCGTGGCATCGCTATTCATTAAAAGGTAGAATTCGGCTTATGCAGTGCTCATGTCGTTCGTGTTTATGGGCATGAGCTGATCGGCTAATGCAAATTGGACTTGTTTACCTGGTATATACATTACTAAGATGGATGGTTTCCGTTCCCTTCCAACAATGATAGACTTGGCGCAATACGTTAGCCCAATGCACTAGCTCAGGGGCTTACATTTCTTTTTCTGTTGTTGAATTTGGGGTGGCGAAGGTGGTTAATTTGAGTGTCACTCCGTTAGGCTCTTTTTTCTTTTCGAAGAACAAAATTTATTTTTTGGTGCCTCAGTTTGTTACATGACTAGTTTCTTTTTTATTTTCTCGTTCTTTTTTTGACATATGATCGAAGGCAGAAAGTACATATAAACTCAACCTCTTTCCACATAATTGGGGTTGATATCGTCAAGGTTTCAACTCATATATTACTTACACAATGTCCAACGAAGTGCTTACAACGCCGCCGATTACTGAACCCGTTCTCCCCATCACTGAAAATAAGGATGAGAGCTCATATAAGGGTGTTGCCCTGAGGAGCCATAAAATTGCCGGTCTATCAGATTCTGTTCGAAACCATTTGATTGCAGTGATTGGTGAGCTGGTGGGAACATTCATGTTCCTGCTGTTTGCCTACGTGATTGCTCAGATTGCCAATTCAGATCTCAGTCCCAAAGATGGGTCCAACCCGGCTCAATTGATCATGATTGCATTTGGTTTCGGCTTTTCGGTGATGGTCAACGTATTTGTTTTCTACAGGATTTCCGGCGGTCAGCTGAACCCTGCAGTCACCTTGACATTGGTGCTGGTGCGAGCCATATCTCCTCTCCGTGGTCTTTTGTTGATCCCGACTCAGCTGATTGCTGGTATTGCAGCAGCTGCTGCTGCCGATGCTATTACTCCGGGCCCATTGCTGTTCAATAATGCACTGGGTGGCGGCGAGTCACGATCACGAGGCCTGTTCATCGAAATGTTTGCCACTTCGCTGCTCACTATGTCTGTTCTGTTCCTAGCAGTAGAGAAGCACCGAGCCACCTATGTTGCTCCACTTGTTATCGGCCTGGCTCTGTTTATCGGTCACTTGTTTGCTGTTTACTACACGGGTGCTGGAATCAATCCCGCGCGATCCCTTGGTCCCAATGTGGTATTGGGATCATTCCCCAGTTACCACTGGATCTACTGGCTTGGCCCATTTATGGCATCGTTTCTGACTGCCGGTGTGCACTATCTGTTCAAGTTCCTGCACTACGAGACAGCCAACCCCGGTCAGGATGCCGACTACTAATCAACATTGGTCATCACTGATACATCCATCCATCCATTCATTCATTCGCATGTGCTCTCAAGTTTTCTTGAATGGCTGGCTGGCTTAGAACCTAATAATATATAGCGCACATTTCCAGCTCGAAGACATAATAAAATAAATTTAATGGTGGCTGCTAATCTGGTATGTTGGAGTACGACGACTTAGCCAGAAAATGCCTAGTCGGGACTGACGGTAAACGAAATAAATAAAAAAAATAAACACAAAAAGCAGAGTGCTTCACGACCGTATCGAGGATCGGCCCTGCAATGCTATGCAGATGCTGACGACCGATCCAGGCACAATACGTGTGCATATTTTCCCACCTGGGGACAGTGCATATCGAGTCGTCGAATCTGATGCATGGATCTATACAGCCAACATGTCTACGCGCTTCCGTCGTCGATAGAATAAGGCTGCTGATGTAGCTGGTGCTGATAGCTGTCATGTCGGTACCCCGCAGCGCACTCCTGCTACTGGCGTGGTGGTCCGCTTGGCCAGCCATTTGGGCAGCCGCTTGAGTACAATTGGAGCTCGAAACGTCAAACAAAGCCACAAACTCACCCGCCTGACAAACCGCCGAGCCGAATTCCAGATGGCGGTTGAACCGCAAGTACTGGCAGACTGACTACCGTCGTTGTCGACTCGACAGCCCATTTCTAGCATTGTTCACTGCACCTCTACAACAGAGTCCACGCCTCAACTGCGCAGCAGTTGAGGCGTGGACTCGGTATTCTCCGCTTGGCAAGTCGCCCTCGGCAGCAGGCTTAGGGGTGTGTCTACTAATAATAGGCGTGAGAGGCACTTGAGTATGGCAGGATTAGGGGCAACTTGACTTCTCGACTAGTAGTGGCGGTTGCTTGTAGTATCAATGGCTCAGATATTGTTCACGTCGGACCTGCTGCTGGCGATTCTGGCGCTGTTCCTGCCGCCCATCCCAGTGTTCATCAAGTGCGGGTGCTCGTGGCAGCTTGTTTTGGATTTAGCGCTGGTGATTCTGGGGGGCATTCCCGCCACCGTCTACGCATGGTACATCATTGTGCGAAACCCCGACGACGGCATCCCATTCTTCGACACTCGCAATGGCACCTACGAGATCGTTCCAGACGCCGCCGACGCTGAAAGGGGCGAGTCGCGACCGGCAGTGCCAGACTCGCTCCAACCCCACGAACCTCGTGAGCCTCTGCTAAGTGGAGACGAGACGCAACATTCGTCTGAGCATCCCCCGCCATACGACTACAATACAGGAGTCCACGTTCCTGGCGCTGCGAACAAAATCCAGTACCACGATTCGACCCCATAGGCTGACATTCAAGCTGTCGGAGCTGTGTAGAGCAGGTCGCTCGCTGGCTTGGGCTGTCTAACTTGGGCTGTCTGGCTTGGGCTGTCTGGCTTGGACTGTCTGGCTTGGACTGTCTGGCTTGGGCTGTCTTGACTGACTCGGTTTCTGGTCTGGCTAGAATGCCCACCGCACGGATGCTGCACAGCCTCACCATTTATGGCATTTGCCGGTGCATGCATGTTGAAAGGAGTGAAAATCAGATGTGATGTCTACTCCGCTGCCGTCAGGTGGTCGAAGTGCGCCAAACTGCAAAGGGAGCCGGTTTTCATTCCGCCCTGAAACACGCGGGCCGGCTATTATAGGATTGCATGCATTGTTCCGGGCATTAATGCTGAAAATGGCCTGCAGTCGGGTCGTCGCACTGCTGGTTGGCGCGGCACCCGCCTAGGCAAGGCTTAGCTAGCATCAGCCACTGACGATCGGCGCCGCCGAATATGGCTGTTTGGGGCTAACGTGCCGACGACCGGCTGACAACAGCAGCTGCTGGCGCTGCCAAACATGCAGACAATGACGCGGGCATCGTAGCCAAGAAAAAAGCTTGTTCAGGAGGCTGGTGCGCAGACGGCTGTTTGGTGAGGTCTGGTGCCGGATTTATGCTGATGGGCCTGCTTGCATGGGTTTTGCGTGGTCGCGGTGCGGCCATTTAATGAGCCATCCGATGAGGGGGGATCCGATGAGGTATCCGATGGGTTCGAGTTTAGTAGTTGTAGCTGAAAATCCACCTCCAGTAGTCCGAAATGTGTGCCAACCTCGTAGACGTTGATGATAGTCCCCATGCGCTGTTTATGTGGTGTGCGAGCAGTTGCATTTGCTTTGCAGTGTGTTTTGCTCGCTAGGTTAAAGTACGCAGCAGACCTCTTCTAGGAATTATGCATGCTAAGCCCAGATGTTCCATGCGCAGATCGTCTTCCCACTCATAAATAGTCGGTTGCCAACAACTATTGTATTTTTTGTCTGATATTTGCTCCACTGCGCTTGTGTGCTCTGATACCTCCGGCCAGTGCTGTTGCTCATTATCTGTTGCGCCATCTAGATCGACTGTCCTCCCGCTATCTTCTTGGTTGGTGGGCCCATTGCTGAATCGGGGTTCGACAAACTGCCGTGGCGACTGTGATATTTTCCCGCTGTCTAGCGAGCCCGCGAACTGCCAACAACTCTAGACCAGTGTCGAACTGTCAGGCTGTGATCAACTGACGCAACAGCGACGACGGTGACACTGCGATAGTCGTGAAAACCCAACACCGTGTGGCTGCGACCAGCTGATTGTGACTATTTGGTGCTGAAAAACAACGGCACACGAAAACGACTGTCAACAACTGTATCAACAACTGTGTTAGCAACTGTGTTAACGACGTAGGAGCGCTCGGACTGGCTGTTGGCTTCCGGCATATCCATGGACAAATTTGCCTCTATCGACAGTTTTCTGTCTGGCGACGATGACTTCTCCTCATATGTCAACGAAGACAAGTTCGAACCGTCCGATGGCCCGTCGCCACGCAGGAACGACCTGTCGCCAGATAGCCAGAAGATGCTGGCCGACTTCTATGGCGCACCCGCTCAAGGTGGGCCTGGCTCGTTTGTGAGTCCCATGAACGACATGCCTACACCTTCGATAAGCCTGTCTCCGCCAGGGTCCACTGCCGAGCACAACCTGCCTATCGACGTGGGCTTGCCGGCTGCTCATGGACTGGGAGTCTCATCACCACCATCTCTGTTTGTGCCTGGAGGTGTTCCCTATGTGGAGAGACGAGGCTCTGTGCAGTCGGTATACTCGGACGTTTCGTCGGCAGTTGGAGTGGCTCCTTCACATATAACGTCGCCGTACGTATCGGCACACCCATCGCCGTTTCTGAATGCCACTGTTCTAGACAGTAATATGGGCAATGGGAGCGGAGACAACCGAGGTTTGACCAACCTGTCAGGCGACCTCAGCGGGCTCGAGGAGATGACGTCGAACTTCAACCTGATTGACGGCTTGACTGTCGTCAGTTCAGCAACAATGGGCGCCATGGGGGCCCCTAACATGTCTAGCATCAGTCCCGAAGACTCCCGCAGCGATTATTACAATGATAACTTGTCGTTCTTCCAAGATATCAGCAACACAAACACCACTGTGACAACGCCCGAGATCTCTATAGACTTTGTGGAACAGCAGTCTAACTTCCATAGCAATCCTGGTTTCGATACCCTTACTGCCACCGCTGCTGCTGCTGCTGCCGTGACGTCTCCTACTGGATCTATTGTGTCTGGTGCATCATCTGCGGGTGCCTCTTCTGCCGATGTTTCGTCAGCAGGCGCTTCGGATAGCAGTTTGTTTTTGAGTCCCAATGCTCTTTTGGCACCTCCTCAGGCCACCAGGAATCGGTCGTTATCCGATCCAGACCATCGCCATCGCGAGCTTATTGTGCCACAGATGTACGTGAGCAGTGCGTCTAATGTCCATTCTCCAGTGGCTGCTGGCAGCCCTAACAATCTGATGCCGCCTGAACCGTCAAACAGCTCGTCGTATTTGATGCCCAATGATATCCCACGACGGTCAAGGTCTACCTCGTCGGCTCGATCAGGATCACGGTCGCGGTCTCGGTCTGGCTCTAGCCGCGACTATATTTTAGAGCTGGCAGCGCCTCCTCAGCCCAACAAGCGGATGCAAAAGCACCCGTCGACTTTTGCCTGTCATTTGTGTGAAAAGAAGTTTACAAGAATGTACAATTTGCGGTCCCATTTGCGGACGCATACCCAAGAAAAGCCATTTGTATGCACCGTGTGTGGAAAGCCATTTGCAAGACAGCACGATCGCAAGCGGCACGAGGCATTGCATTCAGGAGAAAAGAAGTTTGAATGTAAAGGAGTGTTGTCCGATGGGCTCACGGAATGGGGATGTGGTCGAAAGTTTGCACGCAACGACGCGCTTGCCAGGCATTTCAGGACCGAAGGTGGCCGCGAGTGCCTGCGTCCTTTATATGAGGAGGCTGCTCGTGAAGAAGCCGCCGAAAAATACGGCGAGCTGGCTGCTGCGTACGGAGAGTCGGCAGCGTTTGATAGAAGCATCCCGTTTGCGTTTCCTCCGGCATTGCTCCAGCAGTATCCTGGATTGGCAAGCCATCAATCTTACGACGATGACGACGACGACATGAAGCCGGACATGGGAACCTAGTAGTGGGTTCCCTTAACGGGGGGGGCTTTTTTTGGTGGGCAGGTTCCTGGTCAGGCAACCAACCTACTTGCGTCATGTATGATGGATAGGACCATAAGGACCTGATATTGATGGATTGTAAAATATACGGTATTTATTCGTTCGTTGACGAGATTACGACATGTATTAGATCATAATGCTTTTTCTTTTTATTTCTTCTTCTTTTAAGTGTTTGCGTTCACGATGTTGATGCATTTTTTCTTCTTGCAACTTTAGACTATAGTAGCAGCAGAGTCTTTTGTTTCTTCTTTTATGACAAAGTCGCCACAAACGTGATATATGCGTGGTGCAAATGTCTTGATCTTCTCGACATGGATATTTTCGACTGGCAGTTGCTCTGCTACAAGGTTGACCCATTCCACTATGCCGTCTCCAGGAACATTTTCGTGGATATGCAAAACAGGTTTATGGCGGTTAGTGGAGTTGCTTGCCAGCTCGTAGGCATGCTTCCACGCCAGCCTACTATGCGGTAGCAGCCCGAGATTAACATGACTGACATCATTAGCGCCCTTGAGACGTTCTGAAGCGTAGAAATTGTCCTCTAGAAATATAACGATGAAATCAGACGGGTTGGATTCGTACGTCTCATGGTGGTGAACCACACGAACAGCCCAGTTATTTTTACGAGCACCGCGAATAAGTCCTTCGACGCTCCACGGATTTATCTCCCAGCACAGAATCTGCCTTGCGTCATTTCTCGCATAGCTGAATGTGAAGTAGCCTATCCCAGCATACAAATCAACAACGGTGGTTCCTGAAATCGGGCTTTGGTGCTTGAAGTCGTGCAACACTCTTGATTTCTCTGTTATATTGCCCCTGCTGAACATGGTATAAAGCGGTGCCCAGCACTGATGTATACCATTCTGTACCACTGAGCACCAAAATGCCGCCTCGAAATCTTCGTCTGTAGGGTGGTTCCAGTTGGCGTCGTCACAGTCACCCGTAGGGATGGCTCCGAAATCACCGTACAGAGGAATCAAATTGACAGGCCGCCGGACCAGATCGCCGTCAGGAATAGGCGCGTTCTCCGCCACGTGGGTCAAATCTTTTCTTCCAAACATACCATCCTGTAGTAGCGACATGAAAAACTGTGGCGGAAGATCGCGCAGATGACACTGAGCAGAAAACAGAACCATTGGTGGAAAAACCGCCCATCTTGACTTTGACAGACGAGCAGCCATGGTTGTCCTATCTAAGCCACATGCATCTGCCGCTTTGGCTATGGCGGGCGATAGAGTCGAATCTTCGCGTGCTGAATTGGTCGATACTATATCGACTTCATACTGGCGGAGCAGATCCAGGTCAGAGACAGAACTGCACACCGTCGGGATAACGAAGTGGCCGGTAGCTTCGTCGCGGTGGATTTTGGCTTTCTTGTCGAGCAACCGGTTTTTCTCGAGGATTGTCTTTATCGATTTTACAGCAGTTGCATCACGCACACCTACTTGTAATGTCATATGCAGTAGGTTGTGCAGCTCGTTCGCTATCTACGGTTGGAGATCGATCACCCCTTTAATTTTTTTTTGGTTCATTAACCCCTGCAGCGATGCGGCTCGGCGATGGGTAGTTAGTTAGTTGCCCACCGATAATCGTGCCAAACAAAGCTGGTCGCCTATATCTAGTTAGACATCCGTATAGATGTAAGATGTTTGCCAGCAACTGAAATCAACACTTGACGTGATATTGCAATATCTGATCGTATACTGATACGGAACGGCAGATCCGTCCGGTGTCCCAGATGAACCCCAACATCGTAGTAGTCGGATTAGCTCATGTGACTTGCACTATGTCGCAGACCACGCAGTTTAAAGATACATGTGGCTTGACACCAACATCTTGAAAGCGACGCCTGAAGCGACCGATTGTTCAACACTACCCCGCTCTTGTGGCACGTACGACTAGCTGCTACCGAAACTTGCAAGCAGGCGGCTGTGCAATTAGCAGTCCTCATAAAGGGCCCTGTGCTCAACGCGGCAGGATGTCGAATTACGATCATAAACGCAGCAAATTCTCATGGGTGCGACGGTTTATGAGCCGGACCAGGTCGACGCCGAACTCGGGCAGGACCGTCGCTACCAACGGCACGCGGTCGTCGGAAGCCATTGCGTCTGCTCCAGCAACGGCGTACCAGGACGACAGCGCGCGGTACGGATTCTTTCGAGGAGACGTGCACAGCGACGACGGCAGCGAGTATTATATGCAGCGCCAGTCGGACGACGTGGGGTCGGCAGCACACTCGTATCAGTCGGAACCCACCGCTACTGAAGACCCGCTGCTGTATAGCGAGGAGGCGGCGCCACACCCAGAAGACAGCCTCCAGTCAGCCACTTCAGCCACCGAGTCGTCGAGAAAACCGTCGAGGGTGCAGATCGTCGACTCGCGGCACCGCAATTCCAAGGACTCGGACTCTATCATATCGTCGGCCAAGCGACGGTCCAACTCCAACTTCACAGTGCCGTCGGTGGCGCGCACGTCGGTGACCACCGTCAGTCCCTCACTATCTGACGGGTCGTCGATCCACACTGTGCTGTCGTCGTCGATATCGACGTTCCATCTTCAGCCGTCGCGAGACAGCGCGCCCGCACAGGGAGGCGCCAGCACGTCGGGGTTGCCGCTGCACGCGCTGCTCGACACGGCGTCGGTGGTGACGATCGCGTCGTCGTCGAAACGCCACTACCGGCGCTCGTCGTTCGACACCAACGCGAGCACGCGAGCGATTGCACCTGCGTCACTGCTGTCGCGTACCGAGTCGGTGGACTCGGCATCGTTTGTGACGCCCGCCAAGAGCGTGTCGAGCGGCCCCAAGGCCGACTCGGACGACGACTAGCTCGTCAAGCCCGCCATTGTCATCTACGAGCATGTTGCACACCAAAACATACCAGATCTGGCTATTGTACTCGTTTTTGTTCTACAACTGTACCTTTGCAACTGTCTCACTATTCTGTTCTACATTGATCTCGCCCCAACTGTGCAGCAGTTGCGACAGCGCGACGGAATCGTGAAATCGCCGTTACGAGGTCTTGCGACTCCGTCGCGCTGTAGCAACTGCTACGCAGTTGAGGCGAGGATCTGTAGCCATTACTGTACCGCTTCTATAGGACTACTAGTCATCCAGGTGTTGGTTTCTACAAGCACATATTCCTTTTCATGTAGCATTTTTGTTGCCTTTCATACTGCACGTCTAATGCGCACGCTAAACTGTAGTTGTAGCAGAATACCTATACGCAACACCAGCTCTCCGGCAATGCACATCTGATACGTTCACACTCGGCAGCTAATCAACCGTACTATATTTGCCAACGTTAGTGTATTAACTTCACATGCCAGGGCTGCGCTAATGCTGTCTAATGCTGGGCTAACGCCTGGCGTGCTTGGCAGATGCATGATCGGCAATATACAGTTGACAGCTGTACATATGCAGATGCTCATCAGTGTCCCCGCCCAACTGCGCAGCAGTTGCTACAGCGCGACGAAGTCGCAAGACCGCGTAGCGGATGTCCAATGCTGGGCTAATGCCGGTGTGTTTGGCAGACGCATGCTTGACAGATGCAAGATCGACAACCTGCAGCTGACAGTTGCACATATGCAGATGCCCATTAGTGCAGCCCAGCTGCGCAGCAGTCCGCTACAGGGCGACCGCATAACTACGGGACGCTACGCGAGGTGCACGGTAGTATACATTGCATCTATGCTCGTGCTAATTTACATAATCAAAAACATACTTTTGGCGCTTAGATCTGCTGGTGATCGTAGGAATCCTTCTGATCGGTTTCGTAGAGTTTTGGGGACCCTGCCGACGACGGGTTGTGGGACGCGACGATGCGCGACTTGTCGTCGTCCTCCGGAGCAGCCTTGCCATGGAGCAGGCTAGCGCTGGAGGGGGTGTGGGGCAGGCTCTCGGACAGAGGGGTGGACGACCCCGCGAACTCGCCAGGCTGGGCCTGGCCATCGTGGCCGGACGCGGGCGCTCCGTTGGTGGCGGCGGCGCCGTTTTGGGAGGGCGAGCCCTGCTGCTGCGACTGCTGCTGGCCGTAGTACGAGTTGATCTGGGGCAGCGACCCCGCCGAGTAGGCGGCCGATCCCTGCTTGACGTCCGGAGACCCTGCATAGTACTGCTGCCCCGCGGGCTGACCTGCCTGGCCCTGGTAGCCCGACGCCGGCACCGGCAGCTGCGAGCGCTGGTTGGAGGTGTTTTGGTAGTACGCGCCCGATGACGCGCCATTAGCAGTGCCCGCTGCGCTTCCAGCACCGCCAGAAGCTGCAGCAGACCCGCCAGGAGTAGAGGCGCCAGATGATCCGCCGTTGGCAGCTGCCTGGGCAGCGGCGATATCCTTGCGGCGCTCGGCGGCGGCTGACAGCACCTGGGCAGTACGTGCGTAGTTGGCGGGGTGGTACAGCACCGCTTTGATGTCGGTGACAAACAGCGGGTACAGGAGATCGATGATCTTCTCCTTGTTGGCGAAGTCAATGGCACGCTCGTAGGGGATCCACACGCCCTTGAGGTGCATGGCGCCAGCCTTGACGACGTGGCGGTTTTTCTCGCCTTTGAGGATGCCGTCACGACGACCCCGCGTCATGCGGGCCACATTGAGCAGCTTAGTGCCGTTGATCATGTCGTTATCCTCTCGGCGGGCCACGCAGATGCCCCGCGCCTCCACCTGGAAGCACAGGGTACCCTCGTCCTCCCACAGGGTGGTGGTGACTTTGGGCTTGACGCCGGGCGGGGCAGTCTGGCCAGTGGGGTCCGTCACCACCATGTGCTGATCCTGGTGGGGCTGCTGGCCAGGCGGGGCGCCTGCGAGCTGCTGGTGGCCGTGGTGACCGTGCGGGGCGCCCGCGAGCCCGTGAGGAGACGAGCCCATCCCCTGGACATACTGCGGGTACTGGTAGTACGGCTGGGACTGGGCGAGCGACTGCTGCTGAGCCAGCTGGTGCAGGTGGGGCTGGTGGGGCTGGGTTCCTGCGGCGCCCGGCTGCTGCTGGTGCTGCTGCTGCTGGGCCAGATGGTACTGGAGCGGATTATACTGCTGGTGGTAGGGCTGCTGGGGCTGCTGGCCGTACGCGAGGGGCAGCTCGCCCGACCCGGTGGCGGTTCCAGGAGTGTGGAGCAGCGGCGACCCCTCCGACCCCGCGGTGGCGCTAGGGGCTCCGCCCGACGACGCGCCGGTGCTGGGAGTGCCAGCACCAGACCCGGCTCCGTAGTAGTACGACTGCTGAGGGGTCCCGAGCTGACGCTGCTGGGGCTGCTGCTGCTGCTGCGACCACGCGCCCGCCGACGTTGCGGGGTAGTAGTACTGCTGAGTCTGCTGGGGCTGCTGCTGCTGCTGCTGGAGCATGGCGCGCTGCGACGATCCGTCAGAAGGGCCGTACTGCGACGCGTACGACTGCGAATAGGTGCCGACTGGAGGAGGGTTCATGAGAACTGCCTAGAACGCAAGCACTCTCTTACAAACAGAGATTGTCGAGGAAAAAAAGACTCAAAACACCCGCAATGGCTGCTGGACTTTATTTTGGGGAGGTCTAGCGGTGGGGACCCGAGTTAAGACCACTGCAACAAGTCGAGACCACAGCAACAAATCGAGGTTGGCTGTGGGGGTGGTGTTGGTGGCGGTAGTGGCGTCGCTGGCTGTGGCGGTTGTTTTGGTGGTTTTGGTTGTTGGACTTTTGGTAGTTTTGGTGGTGGTGGTGTACTGGTAGTACTGGTGCAGCTGTAGTGTGTTGCACGAGAAAAAAGTCGCGACTGTACAGAAACAGATAAACGGTGCTGTGCCACGTCAAGACAGGGACAACAACAAAAAAAAGTCGAGGCCAAAAAAAAACTACCAGAGCGTGTCAGGAAGCGAAAATCACAAACCACTGGTGGTCAAGGATGGTCGTCATATATAAAGATTGACCCTCCTAAGCGAAGCGAGGTTGGACATACCCACCGCAAACCTAAAAAAGAAATAATGCAAAAAGTAAGTTGCGGCGGCTCGCAAAAAGCAACGGGGGCCCAGGATTCTCCCGAGCAGTCCGAGTCGGCCAAGCGAGGGCCGCCGCCATAAAAGCCGCCAATCACGTCGTATTGCGGCGCGTCCAGTTGGCGCCCAAAAACGCGCCTGCTACGATGGGTGCTGGCGGTGGTGGGCGGCCGGTTGGCGAGTTCGCAGCTGCGATGGTGGTGGACCGACGATGTCGCCTGGATCGTTCGGTGCTCCACTGTGGGAGTGTTCTGCGCAGTTGCCTAACGCTACCGCAGTGGCGCAAAGGTATGCTGCAGGCAGCCCGAACAGGCAGGAGCGCAAAAAGCAACGGGGGACGTGGCCACCGAAGTGCGGCCTAACGCCGAAAGGAGAAACACTCCGACCCGCTGCCATTGGCTGGTGCTCGCGGCAATTCGGAGCGGATGGCCCTCTGGGCGCCGTGTTAGGCCGGGTCCCAAAAAGCAACGGGGCCCGGCGGGGCAGGGGCTCCGCGACGCCGATGGCGGGGGGGCGAGGTGTGGCTCCCAGTGGCGCGTGCCCCCTGGACCGGTGGCGCAAAGACTCCCGGCGCTGGCAGCCCAGATGTACGGCCGTTACTATTGTGTATGTATGTCAGCATGGGCTGACTGGGAGCAGTACATGACCACCGGTGTATGTAGGTGCCTTGTGGACGTAGGGTACAGCCGGGAGAGGCCCTAGGCTACAGCGATATTTCCGGGGCGCGCCTGCTGCATGCAATGCTACAGTCGGCAGGGTGGTTGCTTTTTGTGGCGCCGCCGGCGCATGGCAGGAATGCACGGGTACGGGTTGGGCCGCGGCTGGGCGCGCCGGGCCGCACATGCTGACGTAACGGGGCTGCCGTTTGGAGGCATTAGCTGGCCACCAATCTGCGACGTGCTGCACAATGCACTATAGTGTAGCTTGCACGGCATGGCATGGCGCGCTAGGGGCCAGGGTAGCGCGCGGCGGCGGTCGGTGCGCAGTCAAACGGTGGTGCAGCAGCTGCCACTGGAGCAGTTGTAGCCACAATAGGCGGTGGCTACGAATAGAGGAAATATAAAAAAGGAAAGTAGCAGGCAAAGAAAGCGATGGCCCGGAAAAACTGTTTCCCGCGACTCCGTCGCGCCGG